>JAGDYQ010000425.1:0-115000 GCA_021962125.1 Bulinus truncatus | reverse complement strand
TATTGGTTTTAGAATTTGGAATACTTATTTCTAGCAAACTATGTTGTTGTTTGTAAGCTCTGTGACTACCTTTAAAATGAAAACATGTATTTCACCTTCAACTGTTCCATATCAGACTTGATATCTGCGAATAATGGTCATTTTATGCAGAAGAGATAACATAAATGTCTTAGTCAATAATGACTTCCCCATTACCAATTTGTTCTCTATCTCTCCCTCTTTCTCTCACTCTCTCTCTCTCTCTCACTCTCTATCTCTATCTAACTCTAACTCTTTTTGGCATAAGGACTAAAAAATAATATGCCATTCTATGTACACTCAACTTATTTCATTACTTGTACTTTAAAACAGGTGTCACCTGCACACTGATGTACAGCTTTGTGACACATAGCTGCAGGATATGTCCCTATAGGATTCTCACTGAGGTCCCTGCTATGTGACACATAGCTGCAGTATATGTCCCTATAGGGTTTCACTGAGGTCCCTGCTATGTGACACATAGCTGCAGTATATTCCCAATTGGATTTCACTGAGGTCCTGCTCTGATGTGACACTTAGCTGCAGTATAGGTCCCTATAGCATTTCAATGAGGTCCCTGCTATGTGACACATAGCTGCAGTATATGTCCCTATATGATTTGACTGAGGTCCTGCTCTGTGACACATAGCTGCAGTATATGTCCCTATAGGATTTCACTTATGTCCCTGTTCTGTGACACATAGCTGCAGTATATGTCCCAATTGGATTTCACTGAGGTCCCTGCTCTGCGACACAGATAGCTGCAATTATACACCCCAATAGAATTTCATGAAAGTCCCAATGGGACCAATGAATACCCCGTAGGTATTGAACGAGTTGAAAGATATTCGAGACTATATAAAGTCTAGCTACACAGTTTCTAGTGGACACAATCACCCTACATCATTTCGTAGGGACTGTTTGGTTAACACAATGGCCATCGAATTTTATGCCCGTCTTACATTTTTAGGGGGACCAATGGGAAGGTACATTTGGTGGCCCTCAGGCTAAAAGATTACCGCTTGCTTATATCGCACCCCCAATAATCTTTGAAAATTGCCCCACCCCCTTTATTCCTCCATCCCGGCTTTCTATATTTAAACCCAGAGCTCTGACAACGGTTCATTCAGAGTATGTTTTTTTTTTTTGTGGCTGGCAAAATAAAAGTAAAAAAGAAATAATACAAAAAAAAATGTATTTACAAAACGATAAAAGATCGAAAGGGTAGTGGGTGGGAGAGAGAGAGAGAGAGAGAGAGAGAAAGAGAGAGAGGGAGAGGGAGAGTGAGAGAGAGAAATGAACGAGAATGGCTGGAAAAATATTATGACATAAAGCAGAGTTATTAATGTGTATGTTCTTATGTGTGTTGTGTATGATTGAGTGAAAGCTTAAGAGAGAGAGAGAGAGAGAGAGAGGGAGAGAGAGAGATGCACACACACAGATAGAGAGAGATACAGAGAGAGAGAGATACATACATATATATATATATAAATATATATATATATATATATATATATATATATACACACACAAAGAGAGAGAGAGAGAGAGAGAGAGAGAGAGAGATACAGAGAGACAGGTTTATAGAGATGCACACAGTGAGATGTACTGAAAAAATCAAAAGAATTAAGTAAAATAATAATGACAAAAATCTCAGTTTGAACAAGGATTTCTTTTCAGATGCTGAAATGTAAACATTTCAAATTAGCGACCAGCAAAAGAAATCCAGTAAATTGCTTTTAATCAAACAACTGGTCTTGATCATATTCCTGGCAGAAAACTTTTGAGTTCAATGCCTAAACGATATTCATTAGTCGCTTATTGATTAACCGTGCTCTAAAAATAGTCTTTTGAAGTTTATTACAAATATTGACTGGAAAATGCAGCTTAAAAACAACAAATAAAAAATTAAATTTGGCTTGATTTGTACAAATATTAATTCTGGCACAACATCTTTTTGTAATTTGATGACTTCTTTTTCATTGAATTTTATTTTTAGTAAATAAACCTGCCGAGACGAATAAATTTAACTCAAACTTTCAAGAAATTATTTCTAAACAATTCATATTTTGATTTGTTCAATAAATGCTTTTGATCTCTGAGCTATACCTTAGATATTCCTTTAACATTCTTTATCATTTTTTATGTAAGAGATATTTTTGTATTATCTTTGTTTTAAGCAGTCCATAGATTTCTTTTTTAATCTAGCTATCAATTTATTACATCGGCTGATATTTCCTTTCATTTTTAAATTAAAGATTTAAAATGGCCAGGTAAGATAAGTTGTTTGAACTTCTGCCGTGTAAACAGTGGCGTCACTAGGGGGGTGCGGGGGGTGCGGACCGCACCGGGTGACACCCTCACAAGGGGTGACACCAAAATGCAAACTATCTAGTTTTAGGCCTATATTCTTATTTTGTAATTTAAAATAATTCAAAGCCGTATATAATTTTTAAAAATAAATAAAAATATCTCCGATTATTAAAAGCAAATGACTTAATAAGGCTTCGAAAAAAATTAATGCCAAATATAAAAATATCTCCGATTATTAACAGATACTGCGTACTTTTTATTATTAATTATTTTAATGAAATAATTGGTATACTTGCACTGACCTATAGATATCAATTATCGCTAAAATCCTGACCCCGGAAACGGAAAAAAAATAATAAAGTCGCGCATGCGCACATATATACGGTCTCTGGAAAAAAATATGGAGACCGGGGTGTCATGAGAGGGGTGACACCATGAGTTACCGCACCGGGTGACACCAACCCTAGTGACGCCACTGCGTGTAAATATATTATCATAGGCCAACTCGGACTGAACAATTGTCATTCAAATATCAAATCCAAAGCTGGCCTTAAAAGTGGAATTTATATTATTAAAAAAAAAATTACCTGATGAGTTAAAGGCTCTTCGGGCTACGGCATTCAATGTGCAGCCACATTTTATTTCCCCAACTTATGTCCGAGACCTTTGGTGGACCTGAAAATATCCCGTTGCTCGAACCAGAGACACTCCCCAACCCTACCAGAGACACCCCTCCCCCTTTCTGGGCCTACAGTCAAGCGCTCTACAACGTACGACCATCCATTCCTACCAGGGCTCGATTTACCGCCCGGGATATACCCCGGCACTGAGAACTGTCATCCCCTGCTCTGCTTTAGCTAATATATCCCTGCCGGGGATGAAACCATAGACATTTATCCCCGGCTCAGCAGGATTTTTTTTTCATCCCCGGCACTGGTTTTTTTCATAAATCGAGCTCTGATCCTTACTCATATAATTTAACCAAGTCTAAAACGGTCTGAAGTGTAAGTAGGTACATCATATATCCACTGGTTTGCAATGTGACAGTATTAACATACAGTTTTCGCACTGCACTCTTTAGTACTGTGTACACAAATAGATCGGCGGGCTATGATTAAAGATTTAATTTTCATTAGACATGTCTAACACCTATGTATAACTAAGTTTTCTTTCTGAACATACAAGACTATTGGCATCAAAAACATTGTTGAATACAAAAAATTGAAAACGGTTAATAATCTGCATAAATAATATCGGTGTGGGATCTGCGTTAAATCGAAAGTAAAGAATTAATACAATAGTATTCCAGTTTAAAATACAATCATGAAATAATCGGATCTGCCCGAAACCTAAAATAATCTAGCCTACCGATCAAGCCTGGGGTATATAATTCTATGCAAAGGTTATGCAGGGTACAGCTAGTTGATATTATATTTACTGTGAAAGAAACATTCAGCTATGATCACCGGTAGTGTATCATGTAACCTTAACATTTCTAATACATAAAGCTTTCAGTAAAGTGTTAAACTAACCAACCCATTCACCAATATTAATCATGGCATGAACACACGCAGCAATATCCAAGACATTTTCTTTTATATAATGATGCAATGGTGAGGAACTTGGGCTAAAGATTCTGGAAAATTTCTCCCGCTAAATGTCGTTTTCATACAAAAAGTGAATTGTTCATGTCCAACCTACACTTTACCTTTTCCCTGAACATCAGTTTCATTTAAATAGCTCACAATAAAAAAAAAACGATTTTCCCTTTTTCTTGTTAAATGCTCAACATTTTTAGCGTTAATGTAATAAAAACATCTGCCTTGTATGTTTGGTGGTTTACACATTTTTATGTACATCTGGTAGTTTGTATATTTAGTGGTTTATACATCAAATGTTGTCTGTACATAATGTGGTTTGTACAACAGCTGGTTTGTACATAAGGCGGTTTGTATATAAGTTGGTCATTTTTATGTACTTCTTGTGGTTTGTACATGTGGTAGTTTGTATATTTGGTGGTTTATACATCAGATGTGGTTTGTACATGATGTGGTTTGCACATCAGCTGGTTTGTACATAAGGCGGTTTGTATATAAGATGGATTGTGAATTTACTGCATACATATTATATAATAGTTTTATCTTAAGCCTGAATATCCATCTTTCAAAGTCGAGTAAATAAAAAAAAACGAACCTCACTTAATCCATTTATTGCATTTTCAGATCTCAACAGTCAAAGACACATTTGATGGACTCAGTTGCAAAGATCAAAGGTTTGCATTCATTAATCATGCAGTGAACAAGTCCATTATGACTTCCGAGCCACTGCTGTACACGGTGATATAATGTTTCCCTTTAATCCACTGCATTTGTATGTACAGACCTACATTAGAGGTACCTCCTGACACCACACACGTACGTACACACACATACATGGAACACAACACACACACATGCACATACATACACAGAACACAATACACACATACATAAACCGAACACAACACACACGTACACATACATACACAGAACACAACACACACGTACATTGACGAAAACAATAGTATAATTTTGAATTTTGATAACAGACACATTAAACAACACATTTTGATTGTTGACACACTAAACAACACATTTTGATAACAGACACACTAAACAACACATTTGAAACATGCGTTTCATTAAATATACATAATTAGAACAATAAGGAATAGCAAAGGTACGACCTTAATACTGAGGTGGGCGCACTCCATGAAATAACTTAAATGTTAATAACTTCAAGATAAATTTTATCGTGTACTCATGTCTACGGCTCAAACCCGATGTCTAGGTATATCAGTTTTAAAAAAAACAACTTGATTTTACACATAATACTACTACACTACATTATACGTGTACACTACATTATACGTGTACACTACATTATACTACTACACTACATTATACTTGTACACTACATTATACTACTACACTACATTTTAGTACTACACTACATTATACTTCTGCACTACATTATACTACTACACTACATTATGCTTCTACACTACATTATAGTCTACTACAGTAGAGCATTGTGAATAAATGCATAATTACAATTTTACTTACTACTGAATCTTAAATAAAAAAAATATAATATATTTCTTTTCACATTTACTTTTTGTTCTTTGGGAGGGGAGGGGGGTTGGACTCAATATTAAAATCATATTCATTCACTGCTAAGAACTTCTTTTTTTTTTCACATTTTTATAATACTGCATCAATGATACCAACACTTAAAGTTAGTTGGTATTTGGTCTTAGACCATCCTAGACAATGGTGACAACCATATAACCATTTACATGCAGTGTTTCATTATATCAAACTTGGGAACAGATTCATTCTAAAGTGTTTGTCGAAGAATATTTGGGGTTCTTGGACAAAAGTACCTTTAGGGACAGTGATAACATGAGAATTGTACAGCAGCAACAAATATTGCTGCTTTTTTTTTGGCGTCTCTGTTTCCTTATTTAATTTTTTTTATTCTACTCTAATCAAACGCTGGTCGAATGAATTTTCCGCATCAATTTATGTCCTGTAATCACTCAATTTAAAATCATCTGTTTAGAAAATACAACACAAGGTGAACTAATTTAGATCAGAGAATAAACAGCTTTGATTCTATGAGGAATTTCTCCATCACACTTTTTTCTCTAATGAAATAATTGATTTGTATTTGTTGCCAGGATTCACCCAATTACAACAATGTCCCAGCGTATAATGACCAAAAAAAAATGATTTATTTTTTTTCTCATTTGTCAGACTGCAATTATTTTATTAAATAAAAAAGTTTTAAAGCTTCAATTTAACGTTTCAAATATTAATATTTGCTCGTGAGAAATTAGAAAGGGATTGGGGGGAGGGGGGGACGACGGGGGACTTGAACGAGAGCAGATAAAAAAAACTGCTGAAAGTCTACAAAACAAAACAGGCTGGCTGGAAGAGCGCGAGATGAATAATGACACATCGAGTTAGATAGCATCAGTTTCATATGGTGTTGACGTACACTTCCTGCATTACATGCGTGTACATAAATTACATATAGATCTATTAGACATATGACTTATATGTGAATTTATTAGACGTATGTGTACAGGAACTGCGTAAAGATGTATTAGACATGTATGCAGAAGACTTGCATAAAGATCTATTACTCTTGTGTGTACAAGACTTGCATAAAGATCTATTAAACCTGTGTGTACAAGACTCGTACAGATAGGTCATTTAGTGGGGGTAAAACGATGTATGCGTTGTAAACTAATGAGAGTTTACAACTCGAAGGGATTTAGACAATTATGTATTAGATAGATTAAAAACAACTTGTATTTATTCCATACATTTAAATCCACACGTGTGATTGATTAATCCAGATTTGCTCATTTGTGAATTATCAAGAAACGCCCAACGGTTTCAGTAAGTAGGAAATGTTAAGTTTCATTTTGTACTTGTACTCTAACCGCCATAACCCTGGGGCTCGTTATAAGCTTGTACTGGTCAGGAAGCTTTTGTCTGACCCAGATTCTGGTTAAAGGACTTGACTTTTTTTTTTTCAGTTTTTTTTAAATCCTGTATCCCTGGTGTCACGCCATACTTTATCTAGAATAATGTAATGGGTGGGGGATGGGGTGGGAATAAAAACTGTTAAATCTTTTTTAACATTATTTTGATTCAGTGTTGGTTATTAAGAACATGTACCCAATTTTTTTTTTTTTTTTACATTTATTGATTTTATAAGTCATCTTCTTGGACATAGTGTGACTTATAATAATAAAAATCCTGGACATCAGAGATCACATGTGGCCGCAGCTATGAATTCTGGGGCCTCTGACAGGAGTTCTTTAATCCACCTGTCAAAATATGACAATTTTACAGCAACATATACACATGAATACTCGTGTCTAAATCACCCAATACTTAGGGCCTATGGCAAATGAATACACTGTCTAAAGCACACAATACTTAGGGCCTATGGCAAATGTTCGGGTCGATTCACCGGGCTGCGGTCTTCGATCATGTGACGTTTAACAATGATACAAAGATGCATGATATTCTAAGAATGCATAGTAACTTGCTTTGTTCCTGACCTATTTCCCTACCTGTAGGCTTGGTTTACTTCTCGATAATATTTGGGGGATAGTTTGAGAGAGAAAATGTTAATTGTTAAATACCTAAATGTATCACACATTCCATCAACTTTTACCTATAAAATATTAGCACAGTGATATTACTGATTCATTTTATCCTTAAGAGTGCGTGTGATCGTAACATCATGTTAGTGTAAGTTTATGTTAGTGAGAGTGTATCCATATGTGAGTGTATTCACATGTGAGTGTATCTGCATGTTAGTGTGGACTAGAGAGCTGCACGGGATTGGGATTCGCGGGAGTCTCACGGAATCCGCGGGACTCCCGAGGGATTGGAAATAAATTTATCGGGAGTCCCGTGGGTTTGGGTTTTGTTTTTGCGGGAGTCTCGTGGGTTTGGGTTTTGTTTGAATGAGACTCTCGCAGACGTCTGATGAATATGACTGCTATTGAAATTTCTTTAAAAAGATTTAGCAGATTAACAGTTGAATTGACGGTAAAATAACTTTATATTTTATAGTTTACATCTGTCGTGTGTAGTTATGGGATAGGTAACAATTGTAACCCGGCAACTAGACCGTAACAACCAATCAAATCGCACGGATGATCTTGTGATGATGTATGATACACACCTAGTTCAAGGCATTTCCTTGACATTCTTGGTATTAAGGTAAAAAAAAGCAATAATATAACCTACACATTTTGACTATTCAGGCGATACCATTTGCGACTAGGTTAGACAGGTTAATTCTCATACTACCAAAAGTTGAAAATCGTCATTTTTGTAAAGTTGACAAGAAAAAACACATACCCCCACCCCCTTTATTAAATATTTACAATATAATAACGATACTTATGTTAATTTCTGACTTAACAAAACGACAACTAAAATATCGTTCTAATGGAATATACCATTTTTGAAAAATCGAAAAATTTTCATACCAACCAACAGCCCCGTAGCCATTTTTTAATTTTCAAATAATGGATAATAAAGCAAACATTCAAAAGTTAGTTTACGCAAAAAGCGAGCGTATTCAGTTTTACGTAAATAAAAGTGGTAAGAGCAAGATTTGGGAAAGTTTCAAAATTTTAAACCATTAATTATGAGTTATAGAATATTTTTTTGATGGGAGCGGGTGGGGTTAGGGAAAATATTCGCGGGAGCGGGTGGGACTGGGGGAATTTCCTTTGGGAGCGGGCGGGACTGATTTTGAAAACGCGGGAGTGGGTGGGACTGGGTGTGATTTTGACTCCCGTGCAGCTCTCTAGTGTGGACGTATTCATGTGATAGAATGAGTGTATTTTCATGTTTGTATGAAGGTATCTACACTGTATTGTAACTATAGCCTCATTTGTTAGTGTTACAGTATCAAAATTAGATTAGAATACATCCACAACCCTGTGCTCCAATCTTCGACCTGCAAATGAATTTCCCTTCGATACCACCCTCCCCCCCCCGACCCACATAGTTCTTAAGGCTCTGTGTCCAATGTTACCATGGAAACTATCAGAAAGTGAATCCGTAGAATTAAGGAAGATTTGTCATATAATCCAACCCGTGTTCCCGTTTAGTTTACTTATCATTAGCAGAGATAATAAGATAAAAAATAAAAAAAAAATTAATGGATCTATTCACTAAGATCAGTGCTTGGACGATGCCAAAACTTCTACCGATTCATATACCATAACTGATTTCAATACCATAACCTATTTCAATACCATCACCAACTCCAATACTGTAACCGATTCTTCTCTAAACTATCGATTCCGAATCGATACTAGATTCTGATTTCGATATCTAGAACAGACCTGATGGAATTCTCAAAAATAGACAACATTGGGGTTCTAAGAACTGGGTGAGAAATAAGAAATTGGATAAAGATTCTTTGATTCCCACCCCAATTCCAATAACCTCAAAAGTTTTGATATCTTCGACACCCGACACCGAAAAATCGCCCCATCACTAACTAAGAGAGAAATATGAAAAAAAAAGGTTTATGTTTTATTAAGGAATAAATAACCGGTGCGCCAGATCAAATGCAGAATGACTGAGTGTTGACGTGAACTAATTATAAACAAATTAATGAAAACTTCATAATATACAGTGCTAGAGCTGAGATTCACTCTAAAACTAGTTGCGGCCGACGGGGGGCGGGGGTGGACTTGCCCCGCAGGCCCTAGTTTGCCCATGGCCGATCTACAGTATGACCAAAAGTTCAACAAAGTTGAAAATGTATCAATTTTTGATGGCAATTTGGACAAATTGTTTAAATGAAACCAGTCATCAACAGCACATTTAATTTTGTTGAACATTGCCTAACACATTTTACCACCAAAGAATTTGCAGTATGAGTAGCTAGAAAATAACGTATTTTTTTACTAATATGAGGAAGGAATGGGGAGAACGCCATTTTATTGCAAAAATAAATACATAGGTCCATCAATGTATACATCAACAGATACGTTAAGAATTACACACCAAAACATTGATAATTCATTAAACATAACATTTAGAAAGAACTAAAATCGGCTGTTTTGTGTTGATTTCCAACTTGCGCTAATCAAAACATAAAGTGTGAATCAAAGTAATATCATCCGCAGACAGAGAAGTTTGTACACATCAAAGAAGCAATTTTTTTTTTTTTGCAACAAACACCACACAACAGAGGGGAGATGCTTCTAGAGCTGTTCTCAAAGATAAGCAAACCAGGAGAACCCCCTCCACCACCACACTCCTCTCATAAAGTGGCCGATATAACGGCTAATGTACTAAGAGCGCGACCTGAACCCCGCATTCTAAAAAAGAGCCCCGAAAACAAATAAACTGCTACACGTATAGCTTTAATTTCCTATATTTGTTTGTAATGAGGGTCTCTATAACAAGTTAACAACACTAATATGTGATTAATTGTTTTAGAACTATAACAACGCTAATATAATTATATATGATTAACTGTTTTAGACCTATAACAACGTTAATATATGTTTACAGGCCCGTAGCGTGTGGGGGGTGGGCAGAGGGCCGCCCCCCCTGCGTTTTGTCTGGCCCCCTCTGCTTGTTTGCTCTACTTAGTAACATTTATTTCCTCCCCCCCCCCCCCGCTATTGGCCTGGCCCCTGCTGTAGAATTTTTACGCAACGGGGCTGTATGATTAATTGTTTTAGAGCTATTTCTGCCAGAAGTGTGTTTCTTCACTTTTCATCAGTGGCGCAACTAGGGAGCAGCATACCGTTTCCATCAACAAGGGGAGGAATTTTCACCACTTCAATATTTTTATTGGCACGAGAATGGGCTGCATTTTTAAGTCCGGCCCCTGAGTTACTAACTTTAGTTACGCCTTGTGCTTTCAGTTGAAACATATTAGGTCTGTGTCTAATTCTGTTAACAGCTGTATTTTTAGATGCAATATTTTCTTGACTGTAAGCTGACAAAAAATGTAAGATAACGGCGCTAGTAGAAAAAAAAAACAACAACAGGTAAAGTTTACGGTAATTAGGTTGCGACAGGTAAAAAAAAAAGTCTAGCATCTGAAATATTTTTATTTTCAGCAAGACTGTCTTTCAAAATGGCGCACATCGTTTACGTTATAAACTGTAAACGATTATTTTTATTTAGCAAACATCCATTTAAAAAAAATTAATGACTAAAAAATAAATGATTAAATATTTGCCTAATCATGGGTTTATATAAAAAGAAAGTGCAGTGCTCCAACCAACAGTGTGCCACACATCGAACGATTGCATCAGATACCCATCCAATTACAGGAAGGGTGTGAGTGTATCCTACATTAAGAGAAAATGAAGCGATTTGGTAAGATAATTTTTTTTTTTAATCAGTCGACGGATGCAGTTAATTAGTACAAACAAACAGGTAATCAAGACATTGCAGGTAGGTGTGGTCTGTTGGTGGTTGGCTGCCATCGGCACATAACAAAAAATAAAACAATTTTCACAGCGCATGTGCTTGCTTTTCAGTGAGTAATTCGATCAACTAAAACTGGAGTTCTCAATGTGTACACCAATTAGTTAATTCGTACGCTAATCTGATTTTTAAAAAAATACTATGATCAGCATATAGAGGGGATATTCAGTGTATGGAGTTTGGCTTTTGTTGGTAATATAGGTAGTTGTCTTAAATTTAAATTGAATATATGTGTGCATTATTTTTTTTTCTTTTGTATGAATGGGCTTTGTAATTTACAATATATTGCAGTCTTACTTACAGTGAACATGTGTGAAATCGGTTTACTGCAGCATTAGGCAGCAACTGGCTCAAGTTAAGAACTCAAGTACTATATAGTCTTAAGTCCAAGATAGGTTAAAGGTTGAAAACCCCAGTACTAATAATCAGGGGCGCCGAGAGCCAACAAGGGCCCCAGGGCAGGACAATGTTGCGGGCCCCATTATAAACAATGAGTCGTGAAAAAATTGACATGGTCGGGGCGGCAATGACCCCCCTGACCCCCCCCTCTCGGCGTGCCTGCTAATAATCTGTTTAGGGCGTTCAGTTAGATTTCTAGCAACTAAATGTTCGCAAAGGGTAACGCTATGTACAATGTACAGCTTACATTCGGCAAGCTCGTATGTTCTAGTAACCCGATATAAAGCGATATCCCTTTTGTAGTACTATTAGCTATTATAGGTAAAAAAAAAAACCAAGTCTTTTCCCGCGAATAAATATTTGAACACCTAAAATATCAATGTCCTAAATGCAACGTTGTAAGATGAAAAGTAATAATTTTAGGTTTTCTGTGATTCTAAGACAGAATTAATATAAATGTAATTATTATTTCAAAAAGTTTGATTTTTAAGAATGTGGACAGGGAATGTTGATAAATATTACCATAAATAAAATCTCTACATTGAGTCTTTTCAATAATTCTTCTTATATTTAAGACATTTTTTTTATCTTATAGAGTTTTTCCTATAATCAATCGCCCAATTTATGCAATTCAAAGCCTCACACCCCCCCCCCCCCTCCCAACCCAATTTCCTCCCTCGTTCTCCACCCCCCCCCCTTTTTTTTACCTTAAAAGCCACTGGGGTTGAAGGGTTAAACTACACAGGGTGAGAACCACTGCCTTAGTATGTCGTGGCTATAGCAACAGGTGAAACCTATTTCATCTACCCTGTTGGCCCTTATGGTCTTTGAAGTGGATTTTTTGTTTTTCATCGCCTTCATTTAAACCGAGTCCAACATTTCAATGAAAAAAAAAACGCTACATCCATTAATAACAAGGCCCCGTAAATTCCAACCTGCTTCTTCAGTTACGGTACTAAAAGTACACACCATTCAAGTGAATTATTACTCAACAGAGCTGGATTGTTTTTTTTTTTAAATGACACCTGTGAACTGACAGGTTTAAAACAAAGAAAGAAACTGTTCAACGACTGCATTGCGTGGGGTGGCCATGAAATGTTTGTAGGATCCTAGACACTTTTATAAATAAAGCACGGCTCATTGGTGGGTGAGGAAAGGGGGGGGGTGGGAAGGGGGGACGGGGTGCTGTTTAGGACACAAAGTTTATTGACAAAGATGGCTGTATCGATATTGCCCGGTTTTCGCTATCGGCAGATATGTATTTATGGGTATGTGACAGACTGGTAATGTGGGTTTGGGTTTTTGTGTGTAGCATGTGATCTTATGATCTAACTAATCAGGCCCGTTTTTATGAATAGGAAAACTAGGCAAAAGCCTAGGGCCGGCCCAAACTTCTCATGGGGGCCCCTTACAATATGAATATATATTAAATCTGTGCTAAAAGGCCACCTGGGCCCCCCATTAATATACATGGAAGTCTCTGCCTATATATATGTCAAAAATATATTTGTAGTTGATGAACAGATAGTTAACATACAGACAGGGCCGTCTTAATTAATAGCCCCCCCTCCTCCCCCACCCCGAGAAAAGAAGTCTTCTGACTTTTAAGGCCTGAAGGGAACTTTCACCATGACCTGAAAATATTCCTTGGTTCTCACTTGAGATCGAACCCGGGACGCACGAGATAATGATAGCTACTGTGATCTCAGAATAATAATAAACTGAGTATCAGAAAATAACAACCCTATTCGTTGTTTGGAAGGAAAGCATATTCAAAAAGAAATATTTACATTTTTACAGGCGAATAAAATAGAAGCCATACGGGAAATATTTAATGTACACACACACACACACACACATATATATATATATATATATATATATATATATATATATATATACCGGCAAGCACACGAGCAGGTAAATAACTGCAAGCTTGTGATGTTGGTGGTACTTGTATTTTCACTTCCTTTTTCCTTCCCCGATAAGTTTCCTAGCCGGCCATGACAATTCCCACATGAGATAAGATGTTGTGTGATGTAATTGGAATCTTCAACTCCGGCTCTTTATCTTCCAGTCAAGACGCGAGATAAAACAGATGACTTTATGTGACTGAAGTGGGGAGGTTAAATGAGCCAGATTTTTTTCTTAAGTTGGATCAATTTATAACTTTCAATCCAGCACGATTAGTTTATTTTTAATGACTAAGCTATTCTAGACTAAGCTATTCTAGACTAAACCTGGCAGTATAGTTCAGCCATACACTGTGCCAAACTGCATAATTTATATCGTGTGAGCAGTAAACAATTCTAAAAAAAAACAAAAAACTTTTGAGTGCGATTAGATTAAACTAATGGCTGTGCTTATACTGCATAATTTACATAGCGTCATTAGTAGACCATTGCAATGGGGCAGAGGATCTCAAACTTTGGCGATTTGGGGCCCACTTTAAAAAGGTGGATTTTTAAAACAAACTCGATAAATAATTTTGTTCAATTAGAATAAATGCGTAATTTTTATACACTCTCGACACTCTCATTGAGGGAAGTTTTGGCAATTTTTTTTTTTATAAATATAGGCCTATAGATTTTTTCAAACCCAACTTTTTAAAAATTGTATTCTGTTTCTTTCCTATTCTATAATAGCTCTCCCTCCCTCCTTAATGTAAAATACTGTGTTTATTATTCCATGTTTCTTCCTTACTTACACACACACACACACACACACACACACACACATACACGTGATTACCCCTAGCCACACATAAACCGTAAATATTTCATAACAGAAACACGATCTGTCATAAGTTTATTTTCGAATAATAATTACTTTAAAAAGATGAATTTAAAACGCAATTCCTATACATAATATTTGAACAAAACAAATCATATTTATTCAAAAATAAAAAAAAAATAATGTTAATATTTTATGAATGTCTTTTTCACCACTTCATTCTATAAATATTATACGCATTTCTGGTTTAATCTGGTTGAGAGAAGTTTAGAGAATTGGACTATTAAACAAGAAACATAGACAGATAGAAATCACAAAAAGATAGATGCGATAGAAAAATACACACATATGTATATGTGTAGGTATGTAGGTCTTAGCAATGAAGTATTATGACTGTAGATATGATGCGAGTGTTTGTAAATGTGTATGGACTAAAAATATATAGACAGGTTAGATAGATGTATATAGTTTGGTAGGTAGATGGTCAGGCCCGTAGCACGGGGGGGGGAGCAAAGGGGATCCGGGCATTTTGTCTGCCCCCCCCCCCTCTGCTTGTTTGCTCTACGTAGTAAAATGTATGTCCTGCCCCCCCCTGCTATTGCCTGGTCCCTGCTGTAGAATTATGTCGCTACGGGGGCTGTAGATGGTTCTCATCGAGGATCGAACCCTGGACTCTCAGGTCAACAGTCGAGCGCTCTAAGCCGCTCGGCCACCTCATCCATCACTTTAAGCCGGGGGAGGTGGCATTTATCAGTGGTTCCCTAGATGGTTGTCTAGCTTGCTAATGACGTCCCCGAGTTTGTCAGTTGTGACTAAAATCCTAACGCTGTAAACTGAATGTCGTAAAATAAAAAGCCATTATCTCAGCCAGTTAAGTGAGTTTATTCACCACTAGATGGAGCTGACACTTCATTATGTCATTATGCCACTCTTGCTTTGGCACGTGATTAAAAAAAATAAACAAGAACCAATCATTTGCCGTAAATTTTCAGCACTGCTGCCGATATTACCTGCTACATTGTTAATGAAACATTACGTGCATTAGCGTTCTTAGAATTTATGTACACCCCAACCCATCTCCCCCCCCCCCCATTCCCTTTCCTTTTATTTTTAGCAGTGTTTAGATGCTTTGTAAATTTTAAATGGAAATGTCTAAAAATTCACTACATTCCCCCCCCCCCCGCCATTTTTTTTTTGCAGTGGTTTGAGTTTCCATTCGGAAACCGTTAGCTTTTCTTTTCAATTAAAGATAAGCCTAGACAACCTTAAGTTTAGAATTTTAGATAGAAAATTTGAATATTATGAGTAATTAGAGGGTCGTGTGTGTGTGTGTGTTCTCGGACTAACGCATTGGCGCATTATATGAGAAAAAAATACTTGTAACTGATGCAGAAATGAACAGACTTGGGTATACATATTTATATAAATCAATAAATCAATCCCGTTCATAAATATACGACACGTCATCCAAGATATAATTGTTGCCATTTTAAATAAGCCGTTATTTTGTAGAGACGTAGATGTCTTATTACCTACCCCCCCCCCCCAACCCTCATAAATCGTTGTGCATCTAATTTTAAACATTCATTGAATCCAACCAATTCAATAGGACATTTCTCACTCTGTTATTGTTAGTGTGTTTTGTTTTTTTTTCCTTTTTCTGTAAAGTTTCGAGAACTGAGTTTCGCTTTCGATTTGAACTACACCATCAGTGTCGGATTCAAAGGGTAGGCACACCGGGCGCGTGCCCGGGGCACACAAACTAAGAGGGGATCCACAAAGCCCACATAATCCCATTTCATGGACGTTCTCTCGGATAGTCAAACTATACAGCTGTCTCGAACCTCCGCTGTTAAAAGGGCCCCTGCCGGGAACTTTAGTTTGCATTAACCTAAAATTACTTGACAGTTGGTGGGGTCAGAGCAGCCCCAGTTATTAAATATCATTAGGGCTATAGATCTGCAAGCGTTGAGCTAGATATTATCTTTGCTTATGGCTCCAAAAAAACAACAACGTTAGAATGGCTTTGTATATATAAGATGACCCTTACAGTTACACTGGACAAGCGCCAAAAAGCCCGACTAACGGCACTGCCCGACTTTAGAATTTTTATGTCTACTTTTATTTTAAGGGCCCAATTTATTTTTTTTTCTGCGCCTGGGGCCCTAACTGACATTTGTCAACCTCTGTCTACACGTTGAGTAATTGCCAGATTTGATCACAAAAAAATCTACACAGATGTTACCTCACAAACAGACCAATCAGCGCACAATCTAGTACGCATGATTCCAATCGCAAGCGTTGCTTGGAAACTCAATAATGTGAAGTTTAGTGGCGTTGCGCGAGCAAAATAAAAACTTATTCAATTAAAAAAATCTAAAATGGTAAGCAGCAAGTGGACAGATGCAAACGTACGTTATTGAAAAGGTGGGGGATAAAAAAAATATTGATTATCGATCAGCTATCTTATTTGACATGTGGAGGGGGGTGGGGGCGATCTCCGTAGAGAGACTGGGATTTTTGTTTGGGTGAAAATGACCAAGTCTACCCAGCTAAAAATGACCAAGTCTACCCAGCTAAAAATGACCAAGTCTACCCAGCTAAAAATGACCAAGTCTACCCAGCTAAAAATGACCAAGTCTACCCAGCTAAAAATGACCAAGTCTACCCAGCTAAAAATGACCAAGTATACCCAGCTAAAAATGACCAAGTATACTCAGCTAAACATGACCAAGTCTACCCAGCTAAAAATGAATTTCTACTTGTGCTCGGAACTTGCCTATGAGAGAGTGAGATCTTCAGATTGTGTGGTATGGGTGAAGAATTCTCATAGTTTGAACTTATATTTATTTATATTTATTATATCAGAAACAAAAGTATGGGGATAATAGAACAATTCGACCAAAAACAATATGTTAATTAAAGTTAACGTTCAACGGATTCAGAAAAGGCCGATCCAAGTATGAATGCCATGTGAAATACCACAGCAGTCACAATATCATAACATGTTAAGAAAAAACAGGCCGATAGCCTTTAGTTACATAACATGGCACAATACACAGGCAGATAGCCTTCAATTACATAGCAGGCATAATTACATAACATGGCACAATACACAGGCAGATAGCCTTCAATTACATAGCACGCATAATTACATAACAGGCACAATACACAGGCAGATAGCCTTCAATTACATAGCACGCATAATTACATAACAGGCACAATACACAGGCACAGTGGCGCAACCCCCCCCTCCCCGAAATAAAAAAAATTAAAAGATAAGACCAAAATTAGTCACATGATACATGTCACATGACCCCTTTACTTTTTTTTTAATACAAGGGATTTTTTTGCCCCCCCCCCCCCCCCGAAAGTTTGGTCTAGTTGCACCACTGCACAGGCAGAAAGCCTTCAATTACATAGCACGCATAATTATATAACAGGCACAATTACATAATTGCACAGCAAGTAGAATTACATAGTAGACACAATTACATAGTAGGTGCAATTTCTTAGCAGGCATAATTACTTAGGGACACTATTGCATATCAGACACAATTAAATAGCAGTTATAATATATACAATTTAAAACATCAAGCTTATTAGAATTTTTTATTAATTTGGTCTGCTGATTTTTATAATTATATCGTAAAATTTACAGTCTCCCTAAATCCAAAAAAAAAGTTTAAACATATAAATAATTAATTAGTCTTCGTTTGAACTCGTTTCAAACGATTTGATATTATCAATTTATCGTGCACCATGAATTTTGATGTTTACTTTTGATTATTGGCTTTCTGCTCCCCGATTCCACTTAAAAATAACTCGACCCGTTCCCGCCCCCCCCCCCCCGGGACTCCATGGCTAATTGCAAACATATCAGTGTATCATTAAATAAACATAATATTCTGTGGAAGTAAAACAACAGGCTGTGATCAATAAAACTGTCTGGGTGGGTTCGAGTTATTTACCAAGGTGGCGTCACGCTACAGCGAGGTTCATCTGTTTAACCCACAAACAAAGCAAGTGCATACCTGCAAAAAGAAAAGAAAAAGTTGTGCAAATTTTCATTACCCCCCCCCCCCCCTTTTCCTTTCCTTTTGTTTTTTCTTTCCTTGCAGGTACCAATTTTTTTAGTACATGTTCGGGATGCTGATTTTAACACCTTGGCAATTTTCTTTTTTAGTCTTAAACTCATTACGTAATAGGTGTTAAGAACTGAACCTCACAAAGTAGAAGTTGTTTTCGCGTATCTCTTTCTATACCTTTTTTTTTTTCAATTATTATTCTGAAACGGAAAGGTTGAAAAGGTACGTTGATATTTGCTGTTTTCTCCGGTCAGCAGAGATGGAGTTTACATCATCATTTATTTAACTTCCTGGAGTATTTTTGTAATCTCATCTTTAAAAAAAAATGAAACACAAGAGTCTTATTTATGAGACGTTGACTATGACAAATTAAAGATACGCATTGCCATATTGTCTTTCAGCAGTCCGAAATTGAATCTATTCTCTGGCTACTTATTTATGCGACAAATGGTAGTACGCGCTCGACTGTTGGCCACGGGTGACAACTTCGGTGAGAGTCCCCGAGTCCACCCCAGCTGACTTTAATTGGGGAAGTAACAGTGGCTGGTCATTGTGTTAGCCCGGCCAAGGGCAAACTACCGTTTATACGGCCCGCAACTTGTTCCACAGTGAGGCTCTACTTTATTCTCCCCTTTCCTCCGCTCCTTAAATGTGCTCCCTCTCATTCTACCCCCTTTCACTTCGCTCCACTTCTCCCCTTTATTCTGCTCCACTTCTCCTCTTCATTCTTCTCCACTTCTCCTCTTCATTCTGCTCCACTTCTCCCTTTCACTTCGCTCCACTTCTCCCCTTCATTCTGCTCCACTTCTCCTCTTCATTCTGCTCCACTTCTCCCTTTCACTTCGCTCCACTTCTCCCCTTCATTCTGCTCCACTTCTCCTCTTCATTCTGCTCCACTTCTCCCTTTCACTTCGCTCCACTTCTCCTCTTCATTCTGCTCCACTTCTCCCTTTCACTTCGCTCCACTTCTCCTCTTCATTCTGCTCCACTTCTCCTCTTCATTCTGCTCCACTTCTCCCTTTCACTTCGCTCCACTTCTCCCCTTCATTCTGCTCCACTTCTCCCTTTCACTTCGCTCCACTTCTCCCCTTCATTCTGCTCCACTTCTCCCTTTCACTTCGCTCCACTTCTCCCCTTCATTCTGCTCCACTTCTCCCCTTCATTCTGCTCCACTTCTCCCTTTCACTTCGCTCCACTTCTCCCCTTCATTCTGCTCCACTTCTCCCTTTCACTTCGCTCCACTTCTCCCCCTTCATTCTGCTCCACTTCTCTCTTTCACTTCGCTCCACTTCTCCCCTTCATTCTGCTCCACTTCTCCCTTTCACTTCGCTCCACTTCTCCCCTTCATTCTGCTCCACTTCTCTCTTTCACTTCGCTCCACTTCTCCCCTTCATTCTGCTCCACTTCTCCCTTTCACTTCGCTCCACTTCTCCCCTTCATTCTGCTCCACTTCTCCCTTTCACTTCGCTGCACTTCTCCCCTTCATTCTGCTCCACTTCTCCCTTTCACTTCGCTCCACTTCTCTCCTTCATTCTGCTCCACTTCTCCCCTTCATTCTGCTCCACTTCTCCCTTTCACTTCGCTCCACTTCTCCTCTTCATTCTGCTCCCCTTCTCCCTTTCACTTCGCTCCACTTCTCCCCTTCATTCTGCTCCACTTCTCCCTTTCACTTCGCTCCACTTCTCCCCTTCATTCTGCTCCACTTCTCCCCTTCATTCTGCTCCACTTCTCCCTTTCACTTCGCTCCACTTCTCTCCTTCATTCTGCTCCACTTCTCTCCTTCATTCTGCTCCACTTCTCCCCTTCATTCTGCTCCACTTCTCCCTTTCACTTCGCTCCACTTCTCCTCTTCATTCTGCTCCACTTCTCCCTTTCACTTCGCTCCACTTCTCCTCTTCATTCTGCTCCACTTCTCCCTTTCACTTCGCTCCACTTCTCTCCTTCATTCTGCTCCACTTCTCCCCTTCATTCTGCTCCACTTCTCCCTTTCACTTCCTCCACCTCTCCCCTTCATTCTGCTCCACTTCTCCCTTTCACTTCGCTCCACTTCTCTCCTTCATTCTGCTCCACTTCTCCCCTTCATTCTGCTCCACTTCTCCCTTTCACTTCGCTCCACTTCTCTCCTTCATTCTGCTCCACTTCTCTCCTTCATTCTGCTCCACTTCTCCCCTTCATTCTGCTCCACTTCTCCCTTTCACTTCGCTCCACTTCTCCTCTTCATTCTGCTCCACTTCTCCCTTTCACTTCGCTCCACTTCTCCCCTTCATTCTGCTCCACTTCTCCCTTTCACTTCCTCCACCTCTCCCCTTCATTCTGCTCCACTTCTCCCTTTCACTTCGCTCCACTTCTCTCCTTCATTCTGCTCCACTTCTCCCCTTCATTCTGCTCCACTTCTCCCTTTCACTTCGCTCCACTTCTCCTCTTCATTCTGCTCCACTTCTCCCTTTCACTTCGCTCCACTTCTCCTCTTCATTCTGCTCCACTTCTCCCTTTCACTTCGCTCCACTTCTCTCCTTCATTCTGCTCCACTTCTCCCCTTCATTCTGCTCCACTTCTCCCTTTCACTTCCTCCACCTCTCCCCTTCATTCTGCTCCACTTCTCCCTTTCACTTCGCTCCACTTCTCTCTTTCATTCTGCTCCACTTCTCCCCTTCATTCTGCTCCACTTCTCCCTTTCACTTCCTCCACTTCTCCCCTTCATTCTGCTCCACTTCTCCCTTTCACTTCCTCCACTTCTCCCCTTCATTCTGCTCCACTTCTCCCTTTCACTTCGCTCCAATTCTCCCCTTTATTCTGCTCCACTTCTCTCTTTCAATTCGCTCCGCTTCTATCCTTCATTATGCTCCCCTTTCTTCACCACCCCACTCATCCTTTCTCAATCATAGAGCAACAACAACAACGCAATCCTGTGTGCACATCACGCAACTGCACCGCAATGAAATATTGCTAAATGACAGGCAGCAAGAAAACAATTTTAACAGCAAATAAAATTAAAAACTCAACCGCCCATCACTAACAGATCTCACATGCTGGTTCCGTGTGCTGTGTTATTTTAACATCACATAGAGCAATTTTTGTGTTTATTTATGTGTACCTCCCAAAGCTATTGCTGTGTTTGTTATTTCAACTTTTCAGAAACTCTAGTTATATGTTTAATCGTCTGTTTTAACAAAGCATACAGCTAGCTTCATTTTGTGGTCCTAGGTTTGTTGTGTTAGCATAAAGTATCACAGACAGGTGTTTGATATTTTAATATCTCATTAATTTTTCTTCCAGTCACTGTTGTTTAAATTTAACTGAAGTTAATGAGTGCCGATAGAAAGATTTTGGTTTTAATCAGAGTAAATTTATATATATATATATATATATATATATATATATATATATATATATATGTGTGTGTGTGTGTGTGTGTGTGTATGTGTGTGTAGATAGATAGATAGATAGATTAGATAGATAGATAGATAGATAGATAGATAGATAGATAGATAGATAGATAGATAGATAGATAGATAGATAGATAGATAGATAGATAGATAGATAGATAGATAGATAGATAGATAGATAGATAGATAGATAGATAGATAGATAGATAGATAGATAGATAGATAGATAGACGGGTGAATGGATAGATATAGATATTAAGCCAATAGTCAACAGAAAAATAAATAACATAGGCCTATTAACTATGTTTATAATTTAGTGGCTAACTACTTTCTTCCCTTGTAAAACTATATCTTGGTTTAAAGCTAATTATAATTAATAAACTAGTGAAACTACTAAAATAGTAGTGCTAACTTAGCACTGCTAAGCTATTAACTAACTAAACCCAGTGCTTTTTTAATGCCGGTACGCACCGGTAAGGCGTACCGGCACCTTTTTCAATGTGGGAAAAAATTATTACTTTTCTTGTATTTTAACGTTTATTATTAATTTATTATATTATTAATTTGTCAAAATTGAATTTTTTTTTTTAAATAGTATCTTTGCAGTTGTGATTTAGCTTGTATCGACTTGCGAACTGGTAGTTAAAAGTTAGGCAATCCATCACTGAGTACCGGCACCTATTTTTTAGAGCATTTTCGAAAAAAAAATGCTCTATTGTCCCCGTTTTGTCTGTCTGTCTGTCTGTCCGTCATCACCCTAGATCTCAACAACCATAAGTCATAGACCTATGATGTATATATCATTTTGTAGGTCTTGGCCTGCCAAGAAAATCTTTGGTCCATTTCGCGATCTGACCTCTGAGGGCCGAAAAAGGGGGGGGGTGCGTTTTAAGCACCGTTTTTTACTATATAAGCTATATTAATAAAGGTAAATAAATATAAATAATAAAAGCCAATCAAAGGGGCGTAATCATTATTTATTTTTGTAACAGTTATTCAACATGATTACTTCCCTCTCAATATCTGTGGCTGTAACCCGGAAAAAAAATATGGATTTCGTCCGGCGTAACCGTAGCCACCGCGTACACGAAAATGCTCTACAATGTCGTTTGTCCGAAACGGAAAAGACTTAAATTGCTTGTTTGTTTTTTTTACAAAAAAGCACTGACTAAACCAATTCTCTTATTTAGTTTATGGTTATCAACGTAACTTTACAAAATGTTTCTCAGACATGTATTAAAAAATGTAAATATATTATTACCTTTCTACAAAGATATAGATAGACCAAACCAAAAATAACATTAGGAAAACGATTCAAAGGACTGTAAATACCGTTCTTTAACATGATTGGCTTATAGAATTACTTATTAAACTGGGAGGAGTTTTGGAAGTTTTTGTTTTATGTGTAATGAGATAAGACATGGAGTCCGATATATATATATATATATATATATATATATATATATATATATATATATATATATATATATATATATATATATATATAGGGCAGATGGTCGTGTGGTAAAGCACTCGTCAACCTGGGAATCCCTGGTTCGATCACAGGTGAGGACCAATTTATACTACATGTTATGGCTAAAGTCCCCGCTATATCTCCTGTGGCCATTTTAATATCGGCTATGGTTGGGGGGGGGGAGGAGGGGGAGGGGGGCGGGGTTAAAGGAGGGCACCATAAAAACAGTTCCATTAGTGTTTTACAGGATCTAAGAGATTTGATCTCATCCTTTACATGGACTTTACACATCTAACTATTGGGTTATGATGGGGGATTGAAGAAAGTCACTACAGGAAAAAAAAAAGCCAATCCGATAGTGGTTGATAAGATCTAAGAGATAAACATTTCATCCTTCTTACAAATAACAAAACAGCCGGGGGGTGTAAAGGGGGGAGGGGGGTATTCCTCAGTGTAGAGTAGTAGACTGGGTGTAGCTGTTAGGTGTCATGTTTTGATTCCCTGATATATCCACACACACACACCAAGAAGATAGCCACACACACACAACAAATACGCACACGCACACACACACACACACACACCACCCACGCGTATATACACACACGAGCAAACAGAGATGATGCTTTTAATTGAGGTATTAGTGGTTGTACAAAATGAAGCGCTGTTAATTTACCTGCTCGGAATTTCAGTGAGCTTAAGCGCGCGCGTGCATGTGTGTGTGTGTGTGAGTGAGTGTGTGTGTGTGTGTGAGTGAATGTGAGTGTGGCTGGTTTCTATTATCGAAATTACGATGTGATAAAAATTTCTAGTGAATATGTAGGTTATTTAAGTTAATCGAACTTATCTCTGCTAAGATCGACTCTATATAACATCGTAGATCTGTGTAAGGCTGAACTGTCAACAGGTTAAACTTAAAAAGAAATAATTAAATAAAGTTTTTTCCCGATAAAGTCAATCGCTGTCGCTCTTTTGGGCAAAACTTTAATTTCTATTATTCTCAATACAAACGTTATATTTTCACATAGCTTTTTTTGCGGCCGAAAGTGAGGTGGTATACATGACTATCACTTGTATGCGTGTAATTGATTGTTGAAATAACTGAATAATGGGTCATAGGGTGGATGGACTGAAGGAGGAATGAAAGGAAGAATGGTTAGACTGACAGCAGCGTAGCAACCGTCCGGGGAGGACTCTATAAATGCCGCCCCATTACCGTGTCAAAAAATGCTAATGTGGTGAAAATGCCCCTCCCCCCTTAGCTAGTGGCTAAATATACGCCTATCGGGGTGAACCGCCCTGCTACGCCGCTGTCTTTTTTCGCCACTTTGCCCGATATCTGGGCGAGCTAAAGGAAAATGGGTTACTAGAAGTATTCACAAAATAATTGACTGAAAGTTGGATGGATTAATAAATATGTAGTGGATGGGAAATAGGGACAGATCGATTTAGAGATTAAAATGCTAGCCAACCTGACAGTCAAAAAGGCATGAATACAAATTGATAGACTGGCAGATAGAAAAGATAGATAGATAGATAGATAGATAGATAGATAGATAGATAGATAGATAGATAGATAGATAGATAGATAGATAGATAGATAGATAGATAGATAGATAGATAGATAGATTACTTAGCTAACAGCTTTAATACTTACAATCAAAAGCATAGAATGAGTGACCGCTACCGTCCATGGCTATCATGACTGTTTTTCTCTTAGGACTTGGTTTCTGCGACGACCCTAGACTGTCACCACTATGGTGTCGCTTAGAGCACACCTCAGAACATTGCTGAGGACTTTCACTGTGAGAACCTTTGTAGCTTGGCTCAGAATTGTGTCTGGACATTGGTTCATTGTTTGTGATAGCGATAGCTCTGTCTACCTTGCCGCTAGCTTCAGAGTTAGTTAACGGGTGAAGACTTGAGCCGTTAGTGAGCTGGTCGGTGGGGTCTTGTTCTCTCTGGTGATTGACCCCAATGTCCAATCCTGATTTAGTTTCATAATTTAGTTTGCATCCGGTCTGGTTATTTTGGCTCATAGCCGGTTCACGGTTATGTTTTGGGCCAGTTTGTTGATGATGGTACCGGTTGTTTTCACCGGATCTCTCCTTACATGGTTTCATTTTATTTTGC
The DNA here is from genome assembly GCA_021962125.1 of Bulinus truncatus. NCBI lineage: Eukaryota > Metazoa > Mollusca > Gastropoda > Planorbidae > Bulinus > Bulinus truncatus. The sequence continues at coordinate 89,415 of JAGDYQ010000425.1, read as the reverse complement.
GCAATTCTTGAATGGTGTCGTTTATTTCTGTCTGCACATCATTACATTCATTCAGTTATTGAAGCCATCATACTGTTAGAAAAAAATGGACATTATTATTATTATCTGTATTTTTTTTTAAATTCTTGTATTCATAAAATAGATCAGGTTTTTTTTTTGTATTAGAAGGCTAATCTGGGTTAGGCTAATCTGGGTTAGGCTAATCTGGGTTAGGCTAATCTGGGTTAGGGTAATCTGGGTTAGGCTAATCTGGGTTAGGCTAATCTGGGTTAGGCTAATCTGGGTTAGGGTAATCTGGGTTAGGCTAATCTGGGTTAGGCTAATCTGGGTTAGGCTAATCTGGGCTAGGCTAAGGGTAATCTGGGTTAGGCTAATCTGGGTTAGGCTAATCTGGGTTAGGCTAATCTGGGTTAGGCTAATCTGGGTTAGGTTTTATTTCATATGACATGAACATATGCTGGGGTGTCAGCGGTGTCGATGTTGGAATTTAAGCCTTGACCGGTGTCGTTGTCATTATTGTGACCGGCGTCGTTGTCATTATTGTGACCGGCGTCGTTGTCATTATTGTGACCGGTGTCGTTGTCATTATTGTGACCGGTGTCGTTGTCATTATTGTGACCGGCGTCGTTGTCATTATTGTGACCGGTGTCGTTGTCATTATTGTGACCGGTGTCGTTGTCATTATTGTGACCGGTGTCGTTGTCATTATTGTAGCTAACTCCTGCCGACCATTAGAAAATATTTAAAGAAAAAAATTACCATTAATATTTTTTTTCACAGCAACACCAGTCTTTGTTAGCCAATTTTTAGAATATAATTGTATATCAGTTGTTTTTCGTCAATAGATACTTAAACCCAGGGCTCGATTTACCGCCGGGGATATCCCCGGCACTGAGACCTGTCATCCCCGGCTCTGCTTTAGCTAATATATCCCAGCCGGGGATGAAATCATAGACATTTATCCCCCGGCTCTGCAGAAATTTTTGTTCATCCCCGGCACTGGTTTTTTTTCTTAAATCTAGCACTGCTTAAACCAATTAATTACTAGGGCACTTCATGTAATTACTAAACATTATGCATAGTTGTATGTTAACTGATAGATTTTTTTTTTAATTGGGGATCTACTTTAACCAAAAATGAAGTCAAATGGTCCATTACTGTTAATATTGCGACAGGTTTTATTAACATCAAACTAAAACTATTTCTACCTTAAACTAAGATACTTTTAGCTAAACTGCTTTTTTTTTTTTAGGGGGGGGGGAGGACCAAGGCAGAGATATTTAGGTATTATAAGCATTAGTCTTTTTTTTTTACTATTAAACTTGCAGCATTTTTGTCCGGGTCATCCGAATGTATCTTCGCCTTTGTCCGGGGCCTCAAGATTTGCCTTTGCCTAAAACTCCTAAAAAATTGAATCCCCCTAAGCAGACAAATGATCATTGGCTTATAGTGCACAAATATTACTTTACTAACATGTGTGGCTCAAACGTAAGACCGGCTTTAAAGTTTTAAACAGCTCAAATAAGATATACTAGCAATCCCGCGGCGTAACATACGCCGCAATATCAATCAATATAATTACTATAATTATATTTTTAAATAAGCAATCAAACAATATAACAGGCTGACATCTTTGGAAAAAATACATGGTATGCAAAGTTGAACTTTGACCTATCATGTGCAGACTTTATGGTCACTGTCTAGTACCTTCCAGCAGATTTTTTTTTTATTTTATTGTTTATTTTTTTCATTCAGTTTCTAACAAACATGTTTCGGGGAGGGGGGTGTTTTAATTTGCACTGCTTTTTTTTTCTTGTTTGCAACAATTCACTTTGTGTCTGCCTCAATCCATCCCTTCCCCCAGCACACTATAGTGTTATTTTTTTTTAGACTTGCTCAACTCAGCTTAAGTTTCTTTTAGTATAACCTTCATCCTACAGTACCTGCACTATTCAGTAAAGATAGATGTTGTGTAATGCGTACATATTCTGAAACAGTTGCTGGAAGGTACCATATTATAATATTACTTTTTCTTCACACATAATCATATTATTAAATGTGTTATTTATTTACACTAATCAGTTGACATAATGTTATTTTATGTACACCATTCCCTCATTTCCGCGGTTAAACGGATACAGTATTTACCGCGACAGGGGATAAATGAAATAGTTTCGTATTTAGAGCGCATAAAAACACGATTACGACCAAACAATACTGTTTTGAAAATTACTGGAGCTGTCTAGACATGAAATAGTATTATTAACTATTATACAACCACCATCGTGCTCATATTGCTTAATATATTTTACCAAATAAAAAGACAAAACGTCATATAAGAAATTAAAATAATCTGGTTTTATAAAAGAAATAAAAAAAAAAACTCCGCACTTGCTGTGGGAATTCCACAAATCTATATATAGTCTTTCAGGCTGGTGTAGACAATGCGAGTTGTCGAACGTGGTTGACTTATAGTCTTGCTTGCTTAACGTATTTCCGGCGTCTCCCCCCCCCCCCTCGTTATCGCAAGTTTAGGTAAGACATCATTAAATTATCGTTTTTTGTTCTAAAACGGGCGGACGGACTATAATTTTAACATTTCAGTTTCCCCTCCCCGGGTCAAAGTTGCCTAGATCCGCCCCTGAACATGATTACGACCAAACAATACTGTTTTAAAAATTACTGGAGCTGTCTAGACATAAAATAGTATTGTACAACCACCAGTGCGCTCGTACTGCTTAATATATTTCACTAAATAAAAGAACAAAACGTTATAATCTGGTTTTATAAAAGAAATCAGAAAAATTTAAATTTATCTGTGGCATGCCTCCCTTCTGAACCCATCTGTAGTAAATAGTCTTGCAGGCTGGTGTAATAATTACTGGGTTTTTTTCCCCCGCTATTGCAAGTTGTTGTCTGGGATCAGAAAAACAACACGCTAGCTGTTTTTTTTTTTCTCAACACCCCCTCATTTTCCACTGGTGTTGTCTGTGATCGGGAATTCCACAATCTATAGACCTACGTCTTGCGTCTCGAAGAGGAGAAATATATACATAGATAGATAGATGTGTCCCCACCATAAAAGAGATTTTAAAAAAAGATTGCCCCCATAAAATGATGGGATGGGAGCCGTGTTTTCTGTTTGCTGTATGCATGCACAAACATGATAAAGGAGCGCAAAAGTGTCCGGACCAAGAGCAGCTAGACGGGGCGTAGACATAGAGTAATATAAAAAGAAGTTAAATACCACAACATGCAACAATAGCTATGTTCTTCACTCTGAAACGAGTGGCGGGCCGCTGGCAGGATTAAACACTACATTGGGTCCGATGTGGCTCGCGGGCCGTAGCTCGCGAACGGCTGATTCAGTAGGCCTATATGGAGCGAGCACAATTTTTTTTGTAAGTTCCTTTTAAAGTTGCGTAGAGTTTTACCATTTGTCCAACACAGCGGTCAGAAAAATGTTAGTGGGGACATTAGATGTGGGGACATTAGATGTGGGGACATTAATGTGGGGACATTAGATGTGGGGACATTAGGTGTGTGTATGAATTTGTTTAGTTGAGCGTTGGGACCACACAGTGTTAATGTCAATGTGTCGTTTATTTTATGTGGTCACTTTTAATCAAACGTGTGTATAAACTAGGACTAGTACAATGGATACACACTTTCAGCGTTCACTCATAAATCACAAGAAACTTCGATAGTCGTGGTTCATTTATCAACATAAAAATCCACAACATTAACAGAAAATAATATTAAACATACAAATATTAAAATAACATAGAAATCCACAATATGAATAATCAAATGATATTAACTAAATACACAGATATCCCTGCACATAACTGCTTTATCACTTGACTTCTAACACATTAGTTCCTATTCACAAACATTGTCTAAGACTTCCAATAATCACTCTGTTCTCATTAAATGTCTTCGCATTAACTGACCTTTCTTGATCTCACTGCTGCATTGTTACACTGACTGACCTCTCGATTTCTCTCCCCCTTTTTTTCTCTATGCCCACAGCTCAGCTAGTCACACTTACCCCCCCCCCCCCCCCCGGTGCTGAATTCTCCCACTAAAGAATATCTTAACTTTTTTTTGCCATTTTTTTTTAACGCCGCCATTGTCAGCATGGTAGGGTGTAGTGTGCCTACCACACCAGCATTGTTTGCCGCGCTGATGCATGTCTGCCATCCCACTGAGCGGCGGGGTGAGTGTGCCCGCTATCATCTGCCGGGATGGCAGAAAAGAGGGTTTTTAAGACTTGCCCAAACTGGCCAGACCAGCAGGGTGTGTGTACTGCTGATCGGCCAGAATGGCAAGGCAAGGGTTTTTTCCTGCCACTCGGACAGAGGGGAGGGTGTAGTGTGCCTGCGCAGGTGTGCTTGAGTGGAACAGAGTGGAAGGGTGTTGTGTGCCGACCACATCCGTCACCACCGCCAGCTGTGAGTGCTACGGTCTCGGATAGTCCTCATTGACCACAGTACCACCACCCTCGCAAGAAAGGTTTTTTTTTTTTTTTAATTCCTGACTAGAGAACCTCAATGAACTATTCCCCGAAGATCATGGTATGTCTCTCAGACCAGGATGAAGAGCATCATCAAAATCATGCCAAAATATTTAATTGATACTCTCCACTAAAGAATATCTTCACCACCATTTGACCACTATCCACTCACCTTGATCTTGATACACCTATCTCCACACCTAACCCACATATGACAGTTAATACGCTAACCACCGAGATGAATTACTGTTCTGAATAAATAATTATTGAAACATATTTTATTTTTTATTTGATTAAAAACGAATGTTTCTATGTACTACAGCTGACCTATTTTGCAAAAATGATTTCCATGTGTATATAATAGTAGAAAATAAAAATGTATTTACTTATATATCACACAAAAATAATAGCATTGTTACTTCCCTTTAAAACACTGAAAAACAGACATGATTGATATGGCCTTATTTAAAGACACACTAATATTTACCTTTCCCAGTAGTTAAGACGAAGGTACAATCATATATTTGTTTAAATGCTATTAATATCAATTATCATTTTAACTACCCGCATATGCCATTGGCTATCTTGTTCTCTCTGTCTCTCTATCTTACCTTCCACTCTAGTTTTATTAGAAATCCATCTTTCTCTCTCAAATATCTCTCTCACTCACACTTGTGCTCCACCGTCTATCAGTCTCATCTAATAATCTTTAAATTCACTTTTTAAGCATCTTGTTACTCAGTTGCAAAAAAAAAATAATAATTTTCAACAGAGAAAAAGTTTGAAATGGCTGAGAATGTGATCTCGTTCAACTGGTTTATTTAAAGTGAAGAATGAAGTGAGGAATGCAATAAATCAGATGTCGTTTAGGAACACAAGATATATTTTGTGGTTTTAGGTAGGTAGTTTCTAAATATAAAAATCAATAAAATTTATATGTGGCTTTCCATCCATCTAACTATTCTATAAATATTTTTTTTTCAATTTTTTGTATATAGGCTAGTAACCAAAAAACCCAACAACACAAGTTAATGTCTCATTCAACCAACAATACTGCTGTAGTAGTAGCATATATTTTGTATTTATTTCCAACATCATTATTTAAAAGGCAAAAGTTTTGATATTACGTTGCTTGGGATGAATAAGTCAATAAGAGGATACAAAAAAATACACTTTATATACAAGAGAACGGAAGAGAAAAGCCAATCTGGTATTTTCCGGTTTTCTACGAAACAATATATTAACTAAAGGATACAAAGAACAGGAAAACATTTCTTGTTAGACAAAAGATTTTTAACTTCTTTTTTTTAAGCTGTTTCTATTTGCCTGTACATTTAGCCAATGCTAGAGGCAGGGATGTAAAATAGAACACTGAACCAATTGTATAAGTCAATCTCTCTCATAGCTCAGTAGAGCCATTGCCCTGACCACTTCTATTATTAGATTCCGTCGGGTTTCAGAAGTGCACGAATGTACGTCTGTGAAACTTCAATCACATCGTAATGGGGGGGGGGGGTGGAAAAAAAAGTGGGGTGGGAGGGGGGGGGTAAGGAAATAAAAGATTTAGATCTTGTTAGAACTTTCCCTAAGCAGTTTATATAAGCCGTCGGTCATAGACTTTAAGGGGTGGGGGGGGTGTGGGGGGAGGCATTGCCAATAATACCAGCGGTCGTCTGGAGGATTTTTAAAACCGTAATAAAAAATACAACACTACATGGTGCTCGCTCGCCTGTCAGTCTGACGTCTCAACTCATTGCTCACACTGAGAGAGAGATTGGCATTAGATAAGTGAGAAGGGAGAGGTGGGTGCTGTTGTTGTTTTTGTTGTTTTTTTTTAATGTAAAATGGGGAGAAGGTAAAAATGAACAAACAACAACATGATTGGGCATGGCACAGCAGTTCTGATAACTCAAACTGTGATAGCATCATTACATCATTGGGAAAAAATCAATTCATGCGATTCTAAAAAATGATGATATCGGGTCGTCGGTTGATGTCGTAAACGCATTGGACAAAGAAGCCGTAAGACAAGAGAGGGTGAAAGAATAAACAACTACAAATGAGAATGACATAGAGCTCGCTGTGGCTCATATTGTGATAGCACCATTACAAGATAGAATTATCACAAATCAAAAGATGAAATCGTATCCTTTGTTGATACTTTAATGTTAGAGGTGTCCCCGCATTTATATGAGCTAAATTCAGAGCCTGCACCAGCCCCGTAGCGTGAAAATTTCTACAGCAGGGGCCAGGCATTCTATTAGCAGGAAGCCGAAAAGTAAGCAGGGGAGCAGGTAATACATTTTTCTAAGTAGAGCAAATAAGCAGAGGGGGCAGACAAAACGCAGGGGGCCCGGCCCCCTGCCCCCCCCCCCCGCACGCTACGGGCCTGGCCTGCACCATAGTTAATGTATCAAGATTAAAGGGAGGGGTGGAGGAGTTGGAGGTGAATAGCGGCACGCAGCTCTAAGTACTTTTATTAGACCAAAAGCTCCCTTACTCTAAAGGGAACATTCGGGCATAAGAAGTGTAGAATTCATCTGTTTTTATAAACTGGGCAAATGATGGGAATGTGTGATTAGCACAACTCTCAGCCGCCTTTATTTCCCCAATTTAAGTCAGGTACCCATTTAAAGGAGGGCGGAATTCTGAGACTTTAACAAATTTTTACCATGACCTGGAAAAATGCCCTCGGTTCTCACCGAGGATCGAACCAATGAGTCTCAGGTCGACAGTCGAGCATCTACACCACTCGGCCATCCGCCCCACAATTGAAACCAAGATTACTATGAAAAGTTGAATAAAGTTCCCATGAAACGAGGTTTGTAAAAGTACTTGGTTAAGCATAAAAAAAACATTCTCAATGGCTAAAACTGTAATTTAATCTTTTCATGCGATTCAAAAATGATGATATAAGATCTTTGGTTGATGTCCTAGCTTCAAATACAGTTTCCGTGAAATGGGAGAAGATAAAATGAAAAAAACCTGTTGACTGAGCATGACACAAAATTTCCAATAATCCACATTTTCATTGCATCATGATATGACTAGAAAAAAAAAAAGAAACGATGGCATAATGTCATTTCTTGCTATCATAAAGCGAAAGTTAGAATCCACAGACCATGTGATGGTCTCAGCAAATCGTTACAGAGATGATATAAAAACCTATCCACACATGATTATTGTTGGCTACATCCCGTTTTCTTTGGCTACTTTCTAAGCCGTTCTTATGGCAAACTAGTTGGCTGCAACCCCACTTCCCACTCCCCAGACATAGACTGTTAAGGAAGTTCCCTGTTTGGACTTCAATTTGTCCCGTTACCTAAAATGATTAATATGGCTTACCAGTTGAGGGTGGGGGTGGGGTGGGGTAAAGGCAGCCCTTGTTGTCAAAGATTAGTATAAGATTTGTGAGCGATTTGTGTCATTACTAATCCCTAATCCCCAATACCCCACCCCCAAAGATAGTTTTGCCTAGGGTAGTCTAATACATCTTTGCCTAGGATCTCTAATGAACCTTTGGCTAATGTCCCCATACATACCTTAAAAATGCCCTCATATGCACCTTTACCTGCGGTCCCCATATTATCTTTGCCTAGTGCCCCTCAACATAATAACGGTTCTGCCCATATTTATAAAAGAATCATGTTTTATGTGTGATGCTTTATCGCAGGACCCATTTGAATACAAAAAAAAACATTAACGAAAAATCCAAGCATTAAGCAGATAAACTTTAATATATGCTAAGTGGTCACTTTATATAGTCTGGGTCCCTGAACTTTAACATCCCTGTGAATAAATGTATGCTACTATGTCTCAGCTTCTACGTGAGCGCTACAGAATTGGAGCCCAAACTATAGCCCCCCCCCCCCCCCAAATAACAGCCCTGTGTATTAATATATGCAATAAAGTCACAGCTTTCCCCGTGAGTGCTATGGTGTTTGTCGCACTGAGAGCAACTATGTATTTACATTGTTCATTATCTAAAGAGGGGGGGGGGGTTGGGGAGAGGGAGACAGACGGTATGTAATCGATATGGCGACTTGACATGGCATTTGGCTTTGAGGATACTGCGTCGTGATATCAACACAAAAAAAAAATACATTGCTGAAATGAAATACGGAGATTCGGATATTTTCTTTCCTCTATTTCTTCTCGCAACAATCTCCCCCTAGACCTGACCACAGGTCCCACAGCTGTCTAGCTATTAAACGGAAGGAGATGCTTCCATAATTGATTTATTACATTCTTCAATATGTATCCCATCATATCTCGACGTTCGTGCTTCTATCTCGTTGTGAATGATATGGGGTGGGGGGGAGGGTGGAAACTACTCTTTAAATATATAATGCCAGATTTCTAAAACATAATCTAGTGAGCATTTTGTCTTCTTCCATTATTAAGACCTAGCTACACAATAAAAAAGTCTTACTTTAAAATGTATGTTTTAACTATGCCACATCGTTAGACCGCAAGACAGCGTTTTAAAGTGTTATACAGGCGAATGCGGTTGAGGGGGGGGGGTACTTTTAACTGGAAATGAAGGCGTTTTAACTATCAGTGCCAAACCTAGGGATTTGGGGGACCCGAGGACTTGGTCTTTTGGGGGGCCCATGTATTTTGACATTCGATATCATGACATGAGATAATAAAACTTAATATTTAATGGGAAAAGCTTTTTGCCCCCCCCTAAAGCAGGGGCTCGGGGGGAACTTTCGAATTCGGACCCCCCCTCCCTAGTTACGCCTCTGTTATCTATTTAATTATCTTTATTTTGTCGTGTATTACAGCGTCCTGTTGAAATAAGAAAAAATGATGTTGGATGCGTACACACCAGTCTGTGTAAACGAGAAATAAGCCTTGATGAACACAACTGAATTAGGCTCAATGTGTCTCTTGGAGCTGCATAATATATATATATATATATATATATATATATATATATATATATATATATATAGGGTTTGGTTAGCTAAACATATAGGCCTAAACAAACAACTTCACACGCAAAAAAACAACTGTATAGACATTTGAGTTTTTAGAGTCGCCTGTCAATTGAGGGACTGATGGCCGAGTGGTGTAGAGCCGCGGTTCTCAACCAGGGTACGAGTAAGGCTATACAGGGGTCCGGGTAAGGCTATGCAGGGGTACGGGTAAGGCTATACAGGGGTAAGGGTAAGGCTATACAGGGGTACGGGTAAGACTATGCAGGAGTAAGGGTAAGGCTATGCAGGGGTAGGGTAAGGCTATACAGGGGTACGCAACGACATGTAATTTTCGTTTTAAAACAACCAAGACTTTGAGGAAGGTATCCAGTTTGCTCTAAACTTTGAGGGGTGCCCGCGGACATATTTTTCACACCCTTTGGGGTATAGTCGCAAAAAAAAAGTTTGAGAGCCGCTGGTGTAGATCGTTCTGCTGTCCTGAGAGTCCTGGTTTCGATCCTCAGTAAAAACCACTTCATCAGCCCCGAAGGCCCTTTGATGCAAAGGGAACTTTATTTTTTTTTATCTTGTCAGAAGAAGACCTTTGTGATTTGAAAGTGTTTTCACACTTTGATGTTAAACATGAGGTGTTCATAAGGAATGATCTTTGTCATGATTAAGACTTTATCACTAGAAATTCTTAGCTACAATACCGTGTTTGACATAACGAGCTTTCTTTGTCGTAATGTGGTCTTTTCGTAGTAATGAGCTCTTTTTTGTCATAATGTGGTCCTTTCGTAGTAATGTGATCTTTTTGCCGTAATGTGGTCTTTTTGTCGTAATGTGGTCTTTTTGTCTAATGTGGTCTTTTTGTTGTAATGTGGTCTTTTTGTTGTAATGTAGTCTTTTTCATGATTGGAGAATTTATCGTGAGGAGGAGGACTTTGGCAAGAAGGAGGAAACCCGAACATTTGTCAAGGGCCCTGAGCTTTGGGGGGCCCATTTTGCTTTTGAAATGTATTTTAATGTATTTATAACGCTGTGACTATACCGGGTCTTTGAAAGGGAATAAGGGAACGTAGGGATCCCAACTTTTCAGAGTTTTTCATTTGGCCCCAATTTGCTCAATATGGTCCTGTGATGAGTTGGTGAAAACTGCATGTCACAACAGTGAAATGGACCTATTTCGATTAATTATGTGATTGACTAGAATGACACGGTCACTTGCGTGACATTTGCCACTTTGTATTTTAATACGACCGGGCCAATATATTTAAAGCTGTAAATCTATAAAAAGTATGAGAACTAAAGTCAATCTATAGAACGATATAATAAAATTAAGGCATTCAATCTATAAATTCAGTAAAAAAAATAAAGAAGTTGTAAAACCAACACTTACTTGGCGTAAAGTCTAATATCAATGAATCATAGTTCAAACAGACTGTTCCAAGAAAATAATATCTTGCAATGGTGACAATACGACAATACTAATGAACAAAAATATTTTTTTTAATTTGGACACGTTTTTTCTTTCTCAGCTTAACGCACAAAGTGACTTAGTGTGCACAAAGTGATTTAATATGCACAAAGTGACTTAGTGTCTACTTAAAACAACAGAAATTTAAACAAATCACTCCGAATCACAAATTAATTCACCTAAGAAAAGTTAATTATGACGATGTATGAACATCATCTGTCAAGAGTTTTTTTTTTGACACACAGATAAAAAAGATCACAGAAATATGTAACAATGCTGCATCCATTGCATGACTGGAGGGAGAGGAAAAGTCGGTTCACGTGAGCGAGTGATTTGAGACTTAACTCGTAGTGAAGTACTCACTCGGCGAGAACAAGAGTCGCGTGTGTGAGTGTGAGGAGCTAGGCAGGGTTTTGTGTGACGGCTGTTAGTGGTAGGCGTGGGGGGGGGGGGGGTTGTTTGTGAGTGAGTATTGTGGATGTGCAGGAATAGAAGGGGGGGGGGAGAGATCGGTGATATCTGTCAATGAGGAGATGGGGGGTGGGGTGGTAGGGGTACTGGAGGGGGTGGGGGCTAGAGCCACAGTTTAGTGGCCATTGGGAGATTATCATCATTCTGGTGTGGTTAATAGTGGACAATAGTCCCGTGATAAGTTAACTGGGAGATTATTAAGAAAGTTATTTTTTCTTGTCTGAGGGAATGAAAATATGACATCACCACTATGTTTCTTTTTGTTTATAATATTGTATTTACCGAAAGAAAAACGATCAGAAAAATAAATTCACTGGGCAATGTCACTACTACACTTGAAGCAACTTTCTAAAAGATATTTTCACTGTCCAAGGGTATTATGGTCAAATATATTTGAATAGTTTTGAAATCAGTTCATTATAAAATACAGAACTGGGTATTTTTATTTTAAGTTTCTACAAACACTGTCCTGATATATAGGGAACAACAAAGTTCTAGAGTTGGTAATTTTATTTTCCGCACAATTAGGCTCTGTTTTATGAAGAACTTAATAAACAGCATGAATCTGATCCATCAATGATAATAATCTGTTTAAAATAAGACACACAGAACAAAAAAAAAGAACAAGTAACTGCAGTTTTATTAAAGATAAAAAGTTTTTGACATGCAGGGAAAACAAAACTATTGAAGGGATATTTTCATTATGTCCCAGTAGCCAAACAAAACTATTGAAGGGATATTTTCATTATGTCCCAGTAGCCAAACAAAACTATTGAAGGGATATTTTCATTATGTCCCAGTAGCAAAATAAAACTATTGAAGGGACATTTTCATTATGTCCCAGTAGCCAAACAAAACTATTGAAGGGACATTTTCATTATGTCCCAGTAGCCAAACAAAACTATTGAAGGGATATTTTCATTATGTCCCAGTAGCAAAACAAAACTATTGAAGGGATATTTTCATTATGTCCCAGTAGCCAAACAAAAACTTTAAAAATAAAAGGTTTAACACCACACATCTCCCTGACAATGTGACATCTTATTCTGAACCAATGTAAGTAAATAAACAGCATGATATTGCTTTCAGAACGACCCATAATTTTCTTTTAAATACTTAATTCTATTCTATATATAGAACCAGAAAAAGAGACCGCAATCTGAGGTCACAGATAAAAATAACTAAAAAAAATATTCAATAAAAAAAAAATCGATGACTTAGTTTCACTGGATTAAGGCATAGATAATTCTCCAGATTTACTTCAGCTTCTGGGTGAAAATTTGTCAAATTTGTAAAGGAATGGATGTTTGTAACAACAAATGCAAATAAACAAGAGGATGTATGAACTATTCACAAAAACTTAAGTTACCATGAGCAAGTGAACAGGGTCCAAACTTATATAGTTCGTACGTGGAGTCTAACTGAGGGCAATGAAATAAAGACTTTGAAATTTTTAAGCAAGAAAACAAGACAAGAGAGATTTCCTTCCTACAACACTTATCTGATTAATTAAATTCAAATACTGGGAATTTTATTGAGATAATTTTTTCTGCATGCCTGTGATAAAGTCAGTGATAGTTTTGTTACTAAAAAAAAAGGATTACTAAATTTTGGTTTCTACCATTTCAGGAACATGTTCCTGGTGTTTTAAGGGCAATATGCAAAATAGGATAAAAAAAAAAGCTTAGTAGAACTAAATATATCAAGCACAGGTAATCATTACAGCACAAAATTAAATTCACCTGCCACTAATTCTTACAATTTATTTCTAATGTATAATTAGACACAACAGAGTATAAAGTACTATCATAATAAAAGAAAACAAGTATTCTTAGTCTAACATTTATTTTGGCATCACATAAACAGTAATTTATAAAAAAAAGAATGTAAGATAGAAATAGGAAGTCATTTTTCTAAGTCAAAATATAAGTACTCATTTGGTGAACTTGTTGCCTATAAGTGAACTGTTCACAAAGTGGCGATTTTTGCATACAAATTGATCTATCGGTGTAAGCTTTTATAAAGATCAGAATAAAATAAAAATCACATAACAATAAAAAATAAGGTTCAGTTTGCTAAGACCATTCCTGTGAATCAGTATTATTGACCAATGAAATGACAGAGCTCTTCTTACTATAATACTTTTTATGTATTTTTTTCATCTTTTATGAATAAAAAGCAACTAAGTGCATGTTTATTTACATATATATATCAGAATATTGGTGGAGCTACTTTTGAATGGAGGGACAGATGCCAGAGTGGTGTAGGGTGCTCAACTGCTGACCTGAGAACACGGGTTCGGTCCTCTGTGAAAACCAAGGAAATTTTTCCATGTCCTGGTTAATGTTGGTTTGAGTCACGTCAATCGATTCCACCAAACTTTAAATGGATACCTGGCTTAAGTTGGGAAAGTAAAGGCAGCTGGGCAATGTGGTCACAGAAAAAATGAGCTCTATACTTTACGGGTCCAGATGAGGAGGGGGAGGGGGTGGGGTTAGGGCTAAGGGAACTATTTATATCTCAATGAGTTTCACAGTAATTTATATCTGATAGAACCATTAAGATAAAAAGATATTGTTCTTAAGTAAGAATCATATTTTTATATTATAAGAGAAGGCAATATAAAAAAAGAACTCCTACCGAAACACAACTATGACTTTTTTTTTATACATCTTCAGCTATGACCTTTTTCATCTTTATGTCTATAAAGATTAATGCAGTTTTTTTGTGTGTAATAGAACAAATAGTAAAATTTAACATGCCAAGGCTAAAAAAAGTATTAATCTTAAGCCAGTAAAAAAAATAAAAATAAGAAAAAAATTATTTACATTTTTTTTTAATCATGTCAACTTCTAAAGATATATGCTCAATTTTTATATTGATAAGTAAAATTAAAATACTCATGACATCATTCTCCTAAAAGTTAAAAATATTCTACAAACTTATACAGCAGGTTATGTATGTAACAATGACTAGATATGGACAGTAGTGTCCTAGAATGGGACAACTAATTAGATAACAACTTTTTCATGCAGAACTAAGGTAAATAATTTTTTTTATTTTAAATAAAAATAATTTGATTATATTTAACAATGTTCAATAACTTCTATTTCAAAAATTTTGTTCAAAATGGTAATTTGTCTAAAAAAATCAACAAATTATTAAACAAATAAAATAAAAAAATGAGAGGAAAAAATTATAAAACTTTGAATTTCTCGATAAATACCTTGTAACAAAAACAAAACCCTGTCTGACAGTGAATAACAATGAAAAGTACAAAAAGAGGATTGAAAAATTCTATTTCTGGATGGTGTAATAAAAATTAACAGAGAATGAAAAACATAAATAGATTGTTGCATTAAAACAATAAACAGTGCCATTGTTTACTTTTTGATAAATAACAACATGTTAAAGATTTCAGAACTGTAACACTCTTCGGTAAAGAGAGATTTAGAACTTTGCAGCAGAGTTGGGAAATAATGTTTGGATCTAATTGAAGTAATGTCACTAAACTATAAAAAATTTGAATTTATCAGTTGACAATGTACATAAGATTAGAAAAAACAAAAATTCCTGGGATATGGTGTATTGATTAAAAAAAATGTTCTGACCAAAATAGAAACTCTTAAAATCAAAAATAAAAAATATTCTGAAAAAATGTTGTCTTGTATAAAAAAAACTTGTACTTCAAAATACAAAAAAAAAAAAAAAGGTCTTATAAAAAAAAAAACAAGAAAGTAATGAATTATAAACACATGATTAAATAGCTTTTGTTCCAAATCTCAGATTTATAAGATCAACTATATCATTTAACGTATGCTAAAAGTGATATCTGGCTCAAAATCTAGTTGATTAAAAAAAAAAGTGTAAATGTTAGTAACTGATCTTACTTAACACATAGAGCAGTCAATGCATTAGTTAATCCTAACAATGTAATCAGTCTAGTACTTTAGAGAGAAAGAATGAAAAAATAGACATTATTATATGGAAGAAGATATCAAAGCTCGGTAACAAAGACAAATTGCTAGCTTACTGGATCCCTTTTAGGATGAGATGTTGGTCTCTCCGACCTATTGGACTTCGGCAGATAAGCTGAAGGTGTGGTTGGCCATTTGAGAACCACAGGACTTATGTGCTGCACCAAAATGATCTGGCTTATGAACTGTTGTATATTAAAGTCATAAAATGAACGTCAAGCAGTATCAGAGGGACAATCAAAATGTCACCAAGCTTAAACTCTGGGTTATTTGCAAATTCTAAGTCTCCTTTTTTCACTGGATGGTGAAATCTCAATCTAAAAATAATATAAAGAGACAACCTTGAATTTCTTTGAGGACCACTGAAGTACCAAAATGAAGTCCCATTGAATCCATCTGAAGTTATTGGGCTACCTTTAAAATGAACTTTAAAAATGTAATTTGTTTATTGCTCAAGTTAACAAAAATAAATTACAGTCAGTAAAAACAATTCCAATCCACAATATATGTAAAATTTTCATCAAATCATTAAACTTTGCAAACATGGCAACAAATTACAGATGCTGCCTTGGTATTACACAGCAAAAAGTATTCCTTTTCATAATAATAATAAAATCTTGTCAATTTATTATTTGATACCTGACTCCTATATCAATTTCATAAATTATTAATTCAATTGAGAGAAACATCAAAAAATAAAAGCATACTGATGTTCAATAATGACTTAGTATGAAATGTTTAGGATTGGTTTTGAAAAATTCTTAATGAAGATTTTTAAACCAAGCCTAACATAATAGGATAGCTCTCATCAAGTAGAGTAGGAAGGGTACTACACAGGGCGCCAAAACTAAGAAGGGTGCTGAAAGAGGACTGCTAGATGTTTTTTTTTTCACTTTTCACTTTTGTAACGGGGCGCCAAAAATTTAACTCTTACAGGGGGGCCACAATAGGTACTGGCTATGGCTCTGCTCTCACCTGTGACATAAACGTAATTCTATAAAGCATGCACAGAACAGAAACAAGTTAAATAAATCATGTTATTTCTAATATTAGCAGTATAAAAATGTAAAAAAAAAACAAAAAACAAACAGGGATGAATTCATTTAGAAATACAGTGTGTGTAAATAATAATAAAAATTGGGAATAATGGAATAATATTTAGTGATCATTATCTTTATTAAACTGACCAACACTCATTGGTAAAAAAGGCTCTGAATAAAGACAGGGGTTTTTGTTTAATTAAAAGAAAATTTAATTAATGCTGATAATCTGTTTTCTGAATGAAATTTCAAATGACAAACTTGACATCGGACAGTGAACATTGCAAAACATCAGCATAGCCTTAAGCAGCTCACATTTTAAGCCAGTCAAAACCTTTCAATGCATCTTATTACTAAAGCCCATTTGTACCAGAAACTTACACCTACTGTGAAGCTTTGGTGATATTGTTAACACCAGTTTACTTTTTTGTTGATAACCAGTGATTTTACAAAAACAATAAATACATTTCTGTTTTGAAATTCTAAGTATTTTTTTTTTTAAATAAACAGCAATTTGAATTTTGATAGTACATGTTTGTTGTAATACAATGGTACTAAATAGATATTAACGGAAAAGATATCCAAGGAATGTTTTTTTTTAAAAATATTTTACATCGCCTAAATACATCAAGTCAGCTGATTGATTATTCACACTTTTGTATTTTCAGAATATCAATACATGTATCACCAATATCATCACAAAAGTATTACACACAAAACTAAATGTTTAAACTCACCCAAGCTGGCCTGGATGTACATCATAATTTTATTTTTATTATCCATTACTTCTGACAGCTATTAATTGTTTCGACATTTTTTTTTAGGTAACTAGGTATAGATTATTATAAGGAAGAAGTATTAAAAAAACAGGATATCTGCAAAGTGAACAGTTTCTTCTAGTGACCAACAGGTAAATGTACAAAATCTAATGACTTATATATATATAAATATGGAGAGAGGGATACATTTTAAAAACATAATATCATTTCTTTGGTAACCAAAGCTCTTGAAAAAAAAAAATTCATTTTCTCTGCATTCACCCACAGCCTTAGTTAATAAAAGAAAGTGAATATCTAAAAATGTTATAAATTATAAACTGACATGCAGTGTGATGTGGACAGCGGCAAGAAAATGTTTTCATTTCTCACGTTAAGTAACAAATTATATACAATTTTTAAAAGCAAAAAAAAAAAAAAAAGTTCACAGCATCAATATACAAATATATCCAGCATGCAAAGTTTTACAGTGGAGATCACAAGTTCACAACAGTTTATTCAAGTTCATTGTATGGAAGATCAGAAAGCTGGTGAGCATTTTATCACAAAAATACTATTATTGCTTGGCAACAGTCCTCAAATTGTGACGTAAGGGTTTCATAGCTTGCATAAACAAAACAACAGAAGCACTTCATAAAATGTCTAAATCTTTATCGGTTAGGATAAATTTTTTTAGTGTGGCGGGGAGATGAGTGTGGAGCACGACTCTTCTTTTCCGGGGTTCCATTCTTTTTCTCAGCTGATGCTGCCAACTTGGATTTGTATTTTTCCAGGATCCTTTTGAGAGAATCTTCCACATCTCCAAAGAAGGGTCTTCTGCTTGGTTCACCTTCCCAGCAGCCCTGCATTAACTCCCAGCATTCCTGTGATGTATTTGAAGGCATTTCCGGTCGAAGACCTTTTTTTTTATGTAAAATGAAATAAAGCAGGTATTTAGATAACTGATGAAATTTTTTCTAAAAGAAAGACAAATTAAAATTTTTTTTAAAAAACAAGCCATATAGATTTTGATAGTAAAAAACTTTACAAACAATTTACAGGGCCTGCAAAAAAACAAACGTAAAAAAAAAAAAACAATAAAAAGACTAACCTTTCTTCACGGACTGAAACAACTGGTCTTTATTGGCACATTGCTCAAAAGAGTTAGGCAGTCTGACATGCCCAGCACAAACGTACCAGAAAAGAATTCCAAATGCGTACACATCTACACTGTTGTCATAGTGACCAGTGAAGAGCTCTGGTGCCATGTGGATGGGGGTTCCCACAATACTTCCGCTCATCATGGCCTCTGGCTTACAGAAACCTAGATCAGTGATTTTCCCTCGATTGTCCCGATCTAGCTGAAACACAGAAAAAAAAGAAAAAACTTTTGAAAATATCTCATTCATCTCAAATGATACTAGAGGATCCAGATATGACTAGATCCTTCTGAGTGCAGCCGATTAGCACTGCCCATCATCACAAAACCAATATTATTTATAAAAATGACACTAAAAGTTCCTGAGATGAACACCTCAGGTACCCACCGTTTCAGTATCTATTACGGCCATGGGCAAACTACTGCGTGTGGGCCCAATCTGGCAAGTCAGACAGTTTAATCCGGCCCACCACTCGTTTCAGAGTGATGCAGAGCGGAAGCCTTTTAAGTTATGATGTTTACATTGAATTTATATTAGTTCACATCAACACTCAATCAATCTGCACTGGGTCTGGCTCGCCTGTGAATTTAATGAACCCAATGTGGCCCATGAGTCAAAAAGTTTGCCCAGCCCTAATCTATTGTGTCCTCGTTACCACTGAGATGGTGGGGAGATGTTAATAAAATGGTCCTGGCATTATTATGGCTATGTAAAAAAAAACGTAAAAAAGATTTTAAAAAATCAAATCAGCATGGGGATCCAACACAACTAAAATATATCTACAATACAGCAATGAAAGTTACATTTTATTAATTGTAAAATATCTAGGTCAATGCAGTTTATTTTTACCGGTAAACAAAAAAAAAACTTTTTAATTTTTAAGGTGGTCAAGTAAGAAAATGTACATAATGTCTTCAGCATCATAGATGTCTAGTTGATTTAAACAATAGAACAGCACCACCAACTAACAGCTAAAAAAAAATCAAGGCTCTGATTAATTGTAAAATATGATGGAAAATGTATGATGAAGGGAAATAAATTGCTTCAGTTTAAGTTAACAACACCTTTACTGTCAGCAGTTCCCATGGCAGTGTAATATTAACAAACAGGCTTTCTTAATGGTTATAATGATGTTTTTAATCAACAATGTTTACTTGTTAATCATACCAACACAAAGTTATAATATTAAAAGTAATTTCACACAGTACCCAATTTTATTTTATTTTCAGTGATGGAATGTATTTTTTAAGTTTCCTGACAGGGGGAAAACCAGAGAACGACTTTTTTTTTAAAAACCGAACAAAAAAAAAATCAGCAGAACAGAGAATTAAAATCAAAGTTAATGTACAACACAAGCAAAAAAAAAAGAAGTGAAAGAGGAGAATATTTACCAGAACATTTTTTAATTTTACATCCCTGTGGACCAGCCCCTGACTGTGTAAGTAGCGTAGACCTTCAACAACATCAATGGACACCTGAAGTCTGTAGATGAAAGAAGAGATTTCAGGTGACTACTACTGTACATGCCTTAAGCTGTATTGTATGGACACAGCATTAAGGTCTTGTGTCCACAGCCAAATGTACTATTTGTTTGTGCAATGTGTGTGTAAGTATCATCTGTTTATTTAAATGGGTGGACAGTGGTTTTTACTGTTCGTGAAGAGTATAATACATGTACTAATTTTTATTGGTTGAATTATAAAGGCAACACGCAGATGTCATTTTATATAAGAAAGAGTCATGTGATCAACAATTATATCCAAGCATAATATGTCCCCCAACTATACTCTCGTTCTATTTTCAATAGTATGATTTGTTCAAGAAATAAGACAGAAATGCATTCATACAGAAGTTCACATTTATAAATATACAGATATTAATAAGTTGAAAATCTTTAACTAGGTTTCAAAGCTAAATTTCTAGTTATTTGATTTTTATTTATATTATCCATGACTATAAAATTCATCACAAATTAAACTATGGAAAAATACTGGGCACACATGGACTAACCTGCTTATCCAATCAAGACCTTGTTTTATTGCTGTGTAGAGATCTCGCTGTAATCTCTCCATGACCAACAAAACAGCAGGCGATGTACCACCACCATATTTGTAATCAATGACAGATCCTCGTAACATCACAATGCGCTCATGCTCAGAAATGTTTCTGGAAGAAAACAATTAACAGCAAAGATAAGCACCAAAAAAAGTTACATAAAAAAAAAATGTTTTAATTTCCTATTTGTAAATCAAAAAAATGTTTTATCCGCTCATATTTTTGCCTTAATTTGTCACAATAGCTGAGAAAGTTTATATTTTTAAAAAATATACCCATTATTTAATATTTACAACTGATAAAAAAGTATATTCAAGTATACATGAATACAACTTTTTTTTAAATTAGGTAGAAAATACTGACAGTTAAAATGTTTAAGAAAATAATTTAGTATATTTATAAAAGAGAGTTACGTTTGACTCTCAGCTTCATTTGTTTAATTTCATGATTGTTAAACTCACTTTGTATAGAAGAACTCCAAGGCCAAGTCATTCCAGTGTTTATCATCTGGTGGCACAACAGATTTAATGGCACAAGGAGAATATTTTCCCCATTTGTCACAAGAATACACAACTCCATACTGACCACGGCCAATTTCTCTTCCCATCACTGGCATACCTGTCATTTAAAAAATAATTTCAGAAATCGATAAAAGTTACTCAGGTTTCTTATTTAAATGTAACACTGTAGCATTGTAGATGGTTAATAACAACTTCAATGTGTTTTGTGCAACAATTATGAATTCACTTTTTAATTTTTATTTAAAAAAAAAGAATATCTCAGGAATAAAGTTATTAAAAATTTTCGCAGCCATTTCTATCTTCTAACCAACTGGCTGTCTATCAATGTCACTCACTATGAAGAATTAAATCTTTTAGCGATGTGCTCTCCAGTGCCAGTTTGGCCAGTCGAGGTGCATGAACTTTCCGCAGCTTCAGACGATGTTCTTCTATTTTGTCTAATCTTCCATTGTGTCTCTGCTCCAGCTGTTTCAAAGCATTGATGAATGAATCGTGGGATTTATTGAGACGTTCTTTGATCTGAGATGCTATACTTTTAGCTAATCTGAAAAAAAAAAAAGAAAATTTTTTATTACAAATTATAGATGCCAGACAAGTTCCTTCATAATGATTACTATTAATATAATTTTAATTCTATTTATAATTTATAAATCTAAATAGGAAGATTTACTTTTAAGTCCTGCATTATTTGAATATTATATTTAATTTGGCACCCTATTAACATGAAAAAATATCATATAAAATGGATGACTGTTAATTTATTGACATTTTCTTCTACTTTTAATGCTTACATGCAAACAGACTAGCTACAAATACAGGACATATTAAATAACATTTAATACAAATAATATTTTTTTTTTAAGTTTACCATGAATAAAATTGTTGAAATGAAAGGTGATGGCATAACTCTCCAGTTTAAAAAAAACTGTGAATGCTAATCAAATCATGCACACCAATAACTTAACTACCTCCACAAAAAAAGGCAGGCAGATGGTTTCAACAGTGACAATGAATTAATGGTATTGTTAAGTAATATTTTCCACAAATACGCTATCTCACCTTGATTCACTTAGATTATTTAACATGTCAGTAGCCACTTTTTTCTTCCATTCACGGTCAATGACTGGAGAAGTTTTCCATGGCATCGACTGAACTAGCTGTTTACGGTAAACAATTATTTTCTCAATATCAGAATATTACTCATTCAGTAAAAAAAAAATCATTGCCCAGCAATCTAGATTCAGATTATTATAAATACAGATATATCAATTTCTATATCCGAGCTAACGATTAATTATTGTAAGCAATAATTGCATCACATTATTCAAATCAAAATATGGCAATGATTAGGCAAACAATGAAAAGTTATATATTCAATATTTTATACTTGAATTTTAGAGTAATTGTGCTTGGAATATTAAGATTAAAAACTAAAGGATAATAATGATTATGCTTGATATAAATAATAGTTGGCAAACATATGTAACTATAAAATAGAGTCTCCAATACTATCTTCATTATTAAAAATATTTCAATATGCTAAGTTGCTTCTGTATTTTAATCAAGACCGTAAGTTATATTTTACAAAATTCTATCAGAAAACATGATAATAAGCTGATTTGACAGGTTTAAATAAATCTTCAACCTTACACCAGCATTCTCCGGCACAACAGTAAACAAAAGGTCATGAGCCAGCCGGTGCTATAGTTTATTATGCCACTTCCAAAGAAGAAAGAAAGCTTTAAAAAGTGTTAGAACTACTGAATCATCAGCCTCATCATTATGCTCAAAGATCACTATTATAACTCATTGATTTCAACCGTCAGCCTCATCATTATGCTCAAAGATCACTATTACAAATTCATTGATTTCAACATCAGCCTAATCATTATGCTCAAAGATCACTATTATAACTCATTGATTTCAACCATCAGCCTCATCATTATTTTCAAAGATCACTATTATAACTTCACTGATTTCAAGAAAGCTTTTGAAATGATGGCATGATGGCCTGTTTTAGGTCTTGGGGTATTTTATTTAGAAAGACTGGTACAAGTCCTCTATAACCACGCAATCTGTGATGTGCTTATAAGTAACAAAATGGAAGCTTATGCAGCAGACACTTCAAGACCACCAAATAATTCTGATAGGTGGGAGACCCAAATGTAACCTGCACATTGCTGATGATAAAGACCTGAAGGGAGGATGAAATAGTGAGCTCCAAGACCTTACAACCAAACCTGTAATTGAGCTCAATGCTCTCCATAAGGATGGAAACTGAAAATCGCACTAGAATCACAACAGCTACCAAGACCCGACTCGACAGGATCTGGAAAAGTAAGGCCATTAGTTTTGGTATCAAGCACAGGATGTACAAATCTTAGGTAATACCCATCTTGCTCGATGGATGTGATTCTTGAACAATACATACTAAGAAAGCAGGAAGGATACAGGCATTAAGTCCAGGTCCTTTAGAAAACTGCTCCAAATCTCATGCATGGAGCATAAGACCTAATCCTACATCAAGGAAATGATTAGCAGCAAGTTGGGCTCTCTGTTACCACTCCTGGCTACAGTGAAAAAATGGTTCAGGCACGTCTAAAGCCACAGTACCCTGAGCAAAACTATAATGCAGGGTACTCTTCAGGGAGGCATTGAAGAGAATCTTCCCTAAAAGGAATTGGAATGCAAACATTATGGAATGGACTGACTGCAATGTAGTGACTGAGCTCCATATCATGCAAAAGAATGGAGAGACTTTTCCACAACAATGTCTCTCAAGTCCCCCAAGACTAAACTTGTTAATTGGCAAATGAAATTTATGAATAAAATAAATGTATATGACTCCTGAAAATGCTATTTATTTTCAGCTTCTAAGTTTTAAAAATGCATTTAAAAAAAAAAAATTAGGAAAGTAGAAAATAAATTACATAAAAATACAAGGTGCTATATATAGATAAATTATTAAAAACAAAAAGACATTTAGAAAAAGCTACTGGCAGACCAGCATGATAATGGCAAGCTTACTTGTTTCATTTTTTCCAGAATATTTTTAATAAATGTTGAACTGGATCTGACAGTAATCTCCACAGTGTAAGCTGCATTTAATATCTGAGGAGAACAAGCAAAAAAATAAAAAACATTTAAACATTCAAACTCATTCAGTCTGTTTCGTAATTGTACAACAATAATAGTCAATCAAATTACACACTGAAGTAACCAATCAAAAAATCCCCCACATGAAAAAAGTGAATAAGTTTAAAAATCTTTTGTTTTCACAATGAGATTTAATTAGCAGCTACCCTCAAATGTAGGACAATGGTGGCCAAAGGTAGCTATTTAACATTTTTTTTCCTTCTATCACTTTTAATATACAGTCGATTCCGCTTAATCGGGACACACCGGGACCGAGGCTTTTTGTCCCAATTAAGCAGCTGTCCCAATTAAACATACAAATTTACTATTGGCTTCTTGGTTTGGTTTCTTTGAGCTTTGTCCCAAATAAGCGGCTGTCCCAACTAAGCGGTGTCCCAATTAAGCGGAATCCACTGTATTTATTTATCAAACTGTGTTTATTTGACTTTTTTTTCACACAGATAAAAACAAAATGCAGTTGTCATCAACCACAAGCACAGTCAACCTTGGTTTATGTGTATTCATTAGAAAAAAACAAGATATATATATATATAGTAGTGTTACACTGGAACCTCAGGTAATAAACAGTGATGTGGGTTTCGAATGATGGTAAGAGAAAAAGGTTTAACATTGGATAGAGATGATCACGTACAGTACAAATTAAGGCTACGCAGTAAAACTTAAGACATAGTTGGAGGATAAGGAGCCAGTAACCATTTAAACTGCCAGGATTAAAGAAATTTGCAAGTGGCCAGACTTGATGAGCCATCATCCAAAAAAAAACAACTTGTGGCTAACATGGCAGTTAACCTAATGAATGATAACGTGATAGCCCAGCAAAGAAAGCGACAAAATTGATAGATTTCACTGCATTAAGATTCCCAGTCAGCTGCCAAGAAATAGCGGTAAGAAATCCCTGAAACAAATGATTCAGAATACTGAAGAAAGTGACACATTTCCCACAATCATTTTCTTGGTAGGAAAGACTAAAATTTTTTTTTTTGCATTCAATTTTCGGTGTTGTTTTCTATCACTTTAGTTAATACACTAAGCACATGTGTTCATTGATTTTTGTCAGGTGAAAAAAACCTGATGTTAATAATAAAGAATGATTCATATTGAAACAGATTGTATTTATCCATTGATTTTAATGTTGGGGTTACAAACGTTTAGAGCTATATAACCTGAAGTATCACAGTATAACAAATGCAGATCACTCTTTTTTTTTTTTTAAAGACAATGTATATTACCTAAGATTAGTGTTATTTGCTGAGTTGTATAAAATATTTTTTTTGTATCTTATTGTGTGCACCTCACAGAAAATAACTCAATATAATATGTGAAAATTTTAATAAATCTATAAATAATAACTGTATATTACGGTTGAACTTAACATTTATGATACATGATAGAGTAAAAATCTGCATTTCAGATTGCGGACATTTGAAGCTTGAAATTCATGTGCATGTCCATTTCATTGAGAATAACGGATGAACAAATATTGAATATTCATATGAAATTTAAATAGGCAATATATTCTGTCACATTACTATTCACATTTTAAAACAACGAACAACAAGTTAAAGTTTTCTAAATATAAATATAGACACAATTAAGAAAAAAAAAGGATGCAATATGCAGAAAAAAATATCTGCAGTAAGATATATGTTTCAAAGAAACTTTCTGAAAGGAAAGATCAAGTTATGTCACCTGCTTTAATGCATCAGTTGTTTTAGATCCCTCTGGGTTATCTTTGTCCAATGTCTCAAGACTTTCAAGACATCTTGTTAAAGTCCCTGAATGAATCAAATAATTTTTGCATTAAAAAAAAAACAATGCAACAAAATGACAGTTATAAAGTAATGGAGAATTTATAAAACATGGAAAACGACAATATTATCAAAACTGATGTCAGTTGTAAATCTTAACGGTTATTAAAATTTACAAGAATTTAAATTTTTGAAACAATCTTAATGGTTATTAAAATTTACAAGAATTTAAATTTTTGAAACAGTTATGACAGGGAAAGGAATAGATAGTAAAGCATGATATTTTAAGCATTTAAAAAAAATATTCTCTGCTTTAAATAAATTCTTTCATAAACAGTTTAAAAGAAAACATATTTGTTTACACATGCTTTGGCGAACACCATGCTTTATGCAAAAAATAAAATTAAAATATTAAAAGACAAGGAAACATACGTGAAAAAAAAAAAAAAAGGAAAGAATTTGCTCCTCTTACCAAATACAGATAGTAGAGTGTCAACATGGAAACACAAAATAAGATAATAACTTTATGGTAGTTTCAGGAATATTTTTTTTTTTATAATTTAAATATTTTTTTCCTTTAACATGTTGAAAGAACAAAACCAAGATGAAAAATTACTCACTCTTGTCACTTACCTGTGTATGAATCTCTCAATATATCCACTGAACTGACCAGTTTACCAGCAACAGCATGATTCAGACGACCCAGCACCATTTCTCTGATCTGTTCTGTACATGCCTGCAGTTCTCTGGCAGTGCTAACACCTCCATTTCTATCCAGTTCAATGCCTATTTGTGATTACCAAATAAACCAATGAATATATATATTTATTTATATATATATAACAACTACCTTTATTATCAATATATTTCTTTCCTTTTACTTTTTTCTTTTGAGATTATATAAATACATTCCGGTAAGCAATACGCTAAATAAAATGAATGTCACAATAAATGGAAAGTTTCCATACAAACAGTAAGATAATAGTCAAACAGTTTAAAGTAAAATCATATTTCCTAAATTAATTTCCTACAATGGTTATTCAGAGTGGATAAAAAAAAATTCTTCAGATGTAAAAATGAATACATTTAAATTATTTCATCAATTGCTGATTTTTTTTTTTTAAAACAACTTCAAAAAAATAATTTTTTTTACAAATAAATTATTTGAAAAATTCCCACCTATAAACTCAAACTCTGCCGCTTCCCCAATGAGACAGCTCTTGATAAATGAAATAGTGGTGGCAATCAGTTCCTTGATTTCATCCAGTTTTGACACAGATATCTTCAGCAGAGATTTATACAACTCTTCCTCTTTCTCCTTTGCGAACTCCAGCTTCTTGGGAGTGATTAGTATGTCCCTAGCCATGTCAAATGCAGACAGAATGAACATATTGAGGCAGCGGGTGTGGGAGTTGTTCAGCACTGAGGCTGCATTCACACTGTAGCACTGCAGCATACTCTTGGTGAAAGACGTGAACTTGGGGTGAAAGTCTGTGAAGTTTTCAATCAGGACACACTCGACATCGCAGTAGTATTTCTTGTATGGGTGCAGATCTGGGTCACATTCTAAGAAGCCAAGTCTTTTCAAATGCTCGTGGACAAATGAGACGTGCTTGTTGGAGGGGCTGGCTCCGGGATTGCCAGAGTGAGAAGATGTTGAAGATGTAGAGGTATACTGGGGCAGCTGCTGTGATTTATCTGAAGATGGCTGATTATCACTGCTGGAGTTCTGACCTGTGAAAGCAGGGGACAATGAAGAATCTCCTGGGGCCCCATCTGGAGGGTCTGTATCTACTGTGCGAGATCCTGGGGGTGGAACTCGGACAAAGAAAATAGGTGCGTAATTAGTGAGTTTTCTGAGCTGACTTAGTTCTAAAACGTCCTGAGGAAAAAATGTAAAGATTTTTTGTAATTTTATTAAAAAAAAAAAAGAAAGAAATGTTTAACTAAGCAGGCATAAAAACTTTTCATTACATTTAGTAGGGATAAAAAAAAGAAAAAATTAAATTATAAATTATCTATTTTCTGATTTTAAACATGAAATATTTGAATTGAGCAATGCGTGTTTCTATCTCTATCGGAATAAGCCTGTGGTAAATTGCTAGACATGAGGGCCTTTGATTCGATCTCTGGTGAGAGCCAAGAGATTTTTTTCAGGTCATGGTTGAAGTTCCCTCCATGTCTCCCGTGGTGCCTCCATGGCCATTACACTCCCGGCTGTGGTGAGGGTGAAACAAGGCCAATACAAAAAAAACTAAAAATTGTCCCATTTAGGTGAGCAATATTTATTTAAGGATGGTCGTGGGTTAAAACGCTCAACTATCGATCTACGCGAAAGTTCCCACAATATCTCCCGTGCTGCCTCCATAGCCTATTGCACTATGGGCTATGGTGGGGATGAAAGAAGGGCACCATAAAAACTGTTCCATTAGTGGTTTATGGAATCTATGAGATGTCATCTTATCATTACAGGGACATCATAAATCAGAATAAGCCATGGGCTTGTAGTAATAAATTCGTTACTTCAATTCGAATGTCCGCTGAATTTTCTGTAGGGCTGCCCTGGTATTAAGTGTATCCATAGATACATCGAATATATATCTGTGTATATTAATATTTATAATGGTACCCATAGATACATCGAATATAAATCTGTGTATATTAATATTTATAATGGTACACTTAAAATTCAGCACCATCCGAACTGAAGTAACGCATTTATTACTACAAGCCCATGGCTTATCCTGATATGATAGTATAACACCTATGTCCGCTCCAGTCCACTGTCAAAAAATAAATAAAAAGGTGAAATTGCCGCCCCTCGTTAGTGGCTAAGTGCCCAACAAGGCGTAGCGCCCCCCTCTGCCCATCCATATTTACGCCAATGAATGCGCCTGTATGGGGGAACTTTTGTAATAAAAAAATTTGTTTCGATTAAGTACCTTTAAAATGCCTTTAAAATACAAAGTCTAGATTAGAGGGAGTAAGATTTAGTCAGCAGATTGCCAAGATTGCCAACTATTTTCTTGAAGAATTATCCAGGTAATATTTGAAAGATACTGCGACTATACTACATATATAATAGATTTTTTTTTACATATAAGACGAAATAAAATTTGTCCAGATATATTATTTGATAACATTTTATTATATCTAGATTTCTCCAAAAAAAATCTGTGTTTAGGATTTAAAAAAATATCCAGATTGGCAGCCTTGCTATCAGCATGATGGGGCATCGCTGCGTAACAAGCCAATTGTGACGACAATTTGCGAACACACTTTTAGCCTGGTATACAGACAGGCGAGTGGATTAAACTGGGGCGACACGGCCCTGACTGATAAAACTCCACGCGTGTTAGGCGTTGACCTCTTTGAAAAGCCTGGCATGGCTGGGTGTGACGTAACTTCACGTAACCAGTGTGCAGCAATATTAGGTACATCATGTTAAACAACACTTGCTTGACTAACCAAGCAGTGCATTTGTCATGCTTTCATTACGTACAGATTAATGTATTGTGACCGTTTGCGCAATGCGCGACGTACATTGTAATTTGTATACACAGCTAAACATAATTCAAAGCTTTTGATAGAATATGCTTTAAAAAAAAATTAAACATAGGAAAATATGCGCTAAGGTTTACAATGAAAACAAGTATCTGCCTAAGGCAATGTTTCCCAATCCCGGGGGGGGGGGGGGGGGAGACGGGGGAAAGGGGGTGGGGGTAACATTTTTAAGTAGGGGGGGGGGCGACAAAACCAAAATAAGCTGTCTGAAGTTTAACAACCTACTATTCACAGTGATTAATGTATATGTTATTGATGTGAGGGACGTACAATTTGTGTGACAACGGTCTATATCAAAGCACTTCATATTAAGTGTGCCTTATCGCTAACCATTTTATAACAATACAACTCAGCAATGAAATGTTATTTAATGCAAAGTAGGCCCGCAGCTACCGATTACACTAATTTATATTTTTGTATAAATTTACTCCACGCAGTAATTATGCATATATGTTACTTCTTTATACAGCGACTTGCTGTAGGCAAAAATGATGTCTTAGGTAACGGTATATCGTCGAAGAATCTCAAAAGAATACAGAAGAATCTCAACAAACGTCAACAATTCATTTTGCCAACGATACATTTGTGTAGCAAATGTAAAAGAGCTACCGATATGTATCATGTTAATATTGAATTTTCATGAGTTGTATTTGCAAATATGTATATTTATAACAACTATCTTTATTATCATTATATTTCTTTCCTTTAACTGTAATATATACTATGTATATATATATATATATATATATATATATATATATATATACTGTATTAAACGTGTATAAATATGTTACAATTAAAAAACACTTCAATAAAACAACAATTGTGTCGCTAATCTATGCACATATTTACTAGCTATTCTCACATTCTAACAAGTCAACGAATGACTCTTAAATAAATGTAGGCTACATGTATTTAAAAAAAAATTCTAAAAAGTAAGCAGGAAACAAGGAAATAGAAGCGCTATGGTGTGTTTATTGTGGAATTGATATACACATAGCTTTTCATATGTTTTAAGCATTTAGGGGGGTTCTATGCAGACATTTTGTTGATTTTTTTGTGTGTCAAAAGTCCTTGCTGGGACACTGCTGCGTCAGATATTAATTTATGCCTTTTGGGGGGGGGGGGGTGGGGGGCGGGGGGCAGGAGCGGTCGTCTAGTAGCTCTAGTTTACCAATCCATATGAAAGGCGCTGGATGTGTACTTCATAAGTAATGGCTGTATAAACATAGGGCAGATTCCAATTTGGGTTCAGTTGATGTAATTTTAAGCTTCGGTCTAGTACAACAAACAGTTCGCACTTAGGTCATTCACGTTATGCCCTGCTATCTTATCGTTCGGAAAACTTTATTTATTTTTTTTTTACAGTTTGATCCTTAAGGTTAGAAGATATCGAGGACTATATGTTAGGAGCGAAGAATGATACGGCGATTTACTTTGGTCATCGTACTTCTTGTCCAGCAACTAATTTGTTACGTTAGCCTGGGGGGGGGGAACTATTCACAAAATTAAGCCGCCATCAAATACTCCTTCTAATGCTCTATTGTCCCCGTTTTGTCTGTCTGTCTGTCTGTCATCACCCTAGATCTCAACAACCATAAGTCCTAGACCCATGATGTATATATCATTTTGTAGGTCTTGGCCTGCCAAGAAATGACTTTTTTCCATTTCGCGATCTGACCTCTCAGGACCGTAAAAGGGGCCTTATAAAGTATCGTTTTTTACTATATAAGCTATATTAATAATGGAGCGCCCTATATCTCAGCAACCATAAGTCCTAGACCCATGATGTATATATCATTTTGTAGGTCTTGGCCTGCCATGTGTACATCAAAAGTTTATTTTGCGATAGGACCTCTCAGGACCGGGCTTCAGGGCTCCTAAGGGGCTTATATATTATATATAGTTTCTAAGCTAAACAAAGGGGCGAAATCATTATTTATTTTTGTAACAGTTATTCAACATGACTTACTTCCCTTACTTTTTATAAAACCCATAATCAATGACAACTTTGCAGCACAGCTCAATCAACCAAAAGTCATCATTTGTTGGGATTTCAATCAAGATTTCAAAGAGCCCGGGGCAGAAATTGAAAATTTCTCCGAAACAAACTTCAACATTCAACTACTTTCACCAAGATTGGCAACAACAATTTATCAAACAACAATTAAGCTAATCAAAGGGGCGTAATCATTATTTATTTTTGTAACAATTATTCAACATGACTTAACGTCATCATTTGTGGGGACTTCAATCAAGATTTTAAAGAGCCCGGGGCAGAAATTGAAAACTTCTTCGAAACAAACTTCAACATTGAACTACTTTCACCAAGATTGGCAACAACAATTTATCAAACAACAATTGACGGAGTTTTCGAACGATTAAATGACTACAATTTAGAATGTTTCAATTATGAGTCCTATTTCAGTGACCACAAACCACCTGTAGTTAGATTTAAGAGAAAATAATTTTGTTTTCAAATATAAAGAAACGTCTTTTTAATATCTTTTTTTAGATATATGCATTACGTAATTGAATTTATAAACATTTACAAAATTTACAAATATTTACTGAAAGATAGCATACGTACTGATACATAATACGAAAATGCTCTAACACGTCCTGTGTCCAGAATGGAACAGGCTTAGATTGCTTGTTTATTTTGATAACATACACACATTTTGCAAAAGTTTAGCAAGGGCTGCAAAGGTAAAAGCATGTTTGTGAAATAGCCTCCGCGTGAAAAAGGAAGAAATATACCAGCTTAACTTGGGAGTGTCAGGAAGTTATTAGGGCGAATAAAGGTAACCTTCCCCGAATTTCCTCTTGACTTTTCTTGACCCATATATAGCAGTAGACTAGTCACTAGCATAGTAGGACAACTGAAGAGTACTTGTAGATATAATGACGCCGTAAGACACACGAGTCAGACAAGAGAGCGAGGATGACTTCACAAGATGACTTTACATTACTGATCAATTTGTTTGGCTAGATCTTATTTGTCACTTCTATAGGACGTTTTCAAGTCAACAATATACAGCAGTATGATGAAGGATGCTCAGTTTCTCACACATACATCTACACATTCGCATACCGACCTATATTCTGTCAGTGACGCCTTGTCAGAGTTTAAGAAAGGAAACATAATAAATAAATATCAAAGCCAGAGGAACATGATTTGAGTTTTGTCCATTCCTTTAAAAGTTCTCAAACTTTTGCGATTCGTCACCCACTGATAAACTGTTTTTTTTGAACGAAGAAAAAACAAAGATAACAAGAAGAACGGCTCAAGTTAGTCGTAGAAACAGTATACATTCTTGATCGAGTGAAATATTACAATTTTATGGCGACCACCCCGCCTCCTTTCAAATGAACTCGTGACCCGCACTTTAAGAACCGCTACACAATCATCAACACTCACACACCCACGCAGTAAACATGTCGCCACAGCAGTCACAACTTACACCATCTATAATTGGCGAGAGAGGAACAAGTTTCTGTAGGGAAGTTAATGGATTTATCCGATTTTTTTTTCCTCTCTTCAGTTTCTGTTGATCAATACAAGTTGATCGGGTCAAAAGTCAAAATGACGTACAATAACAAAGACTTCGATGGCTTGCGTTCATGCGTAAAGGAAATAAATGAGACCGTGGTGAAATTAAAACCAAGAGTCTCACTTTCGATGGAGCTTTCACCTGTAAATATACTGAACAGTTGTTATCTAAAGCAGCGGTCGACAACCTTTCGGAGCTCCCAGACCACTAAATTCCAGCGGACCTCTAAATTTATCATTTGTATTCCCATGTACCACATGTATATATGCCTGTGATGAGAGTTTGTAGCTTTAAAAAAAAAAATCACCAATAAGGACTTCTATCATTTCTTTTCGCTTAAAGCACGTGATTGCTTGTGTATTTATTTCAGCATAACCTCTAATTTTTTTTTTAATGTTTGCTGACCACTGATCTAAAAGACAAGCGAGTGGCACAGAGACAATGTAACAGCGTGAATACTAAGGGCGAGAAGAATAAAATTTGGACAAGGCGAATTCCATAAGTGTCATCACACAAAAATACAGCGGAAATCAGATAATGTGTGTTTCCCATTAAACTTGAGGAGCCTCCAGATGACTTCCATTGTGCCCCCATGACCATAGCAGATTCGTTTTAAGGGGGGATGTGTCGGGGAACGGGGCTTTCAGAGCGTTTCCAACGAAGAGACCAGGGTCCACCGAGGGTGGGGGAGGGGGGGTGCTCACTAGCGGGTTTCAGTGGACTATTGGGGGATTTTGTTAATACATTTTTCTATTATATATATATATATATATATATATATATATATATATATATAATTTTTGTGTTTTTTTTCTTTCAGGGAACTTTCCTAAACATGAATAACATTTAAAAACAACATTTAAATGCACCTTTTCCTGAGCATTTCTTTTAGCATTTAAATCAAATAAATCACTTTGAATAGATAAATGAACTAGATTAAACTTCTTTCCAGACATGTTTGCTGATATTCCGAGACACAAAAGGTGAGTATGCAATAAGGCGCCAAAAACTGAGCAGATTATACATGAACATTTCATGCTCACGAAAGTAAATATATAAGTAATCGTAAGAAAACCAAAAAAAAATATTTAAGATGCATATGCTGGCAATTTCACACCGATTGATATTAGTTAACAACACAAGTAGATTTTATTGTATTCTTTAAGTAGAAAAAAAGATTGGTTCGAGAATGGTATTTAATAGAAAAAAAATATTTAGTTTAATAGATCATTCCAGTTATTTCTGACCCAAACCTATGTTTATTTTGCTAATGTTTATTTCGTTGCCCCTGGGCAGGTTTCGTGGTAGGAAGGATTTTATAGAGGACACGGCAGTAAATAGGTTTCCCCATTCTACTTTTTGTCGCGTAGCCACTCGTTAAGTCGGTGGTATGTTTTGGCCTGCCCATAGGCTAATCTAACCTCCTTTTGCCTGCCCATTGTTTAATCATCCATAAACGCCGGTGTATTTAGGTGGGGTTTTTTATTTTTCTAAGACCGTCTCCTCGACTAACAGCCTTCAGGTGTCCCGGCAAGATGGATTTAAAGAATGCATCGTGACGTGAAACATGACCGAACAATTCCATGTTTTCGCTTTTCTGATGTAGCCATGGATGCTTAGATAATGACTTACAAAGGATTTGGTTTTAAGAACCATACATGAAAATTCGACTCTTTTTCCCCAGGGACTCGCAAGCAAACGATATTTTGACCGAACTTTAAATCTTTATTAAATAAACTATAGGTGACATACCTTAAATAAAAAAAAATTAAAAAACAAAATCTTGACATCCAAAACGTATTTTTAAAAAGTGTTAAGAATGAAAGTCTGTAGCGCGTGTATACATGAGGGTGTAATTTAGTGGTTTAACTACGAAAGAGTGCAAGACTGCCTAAAATACAGTGAATACAGTCGATTCCGCTTAAATGGGACACATCGGGACCGAGGCTTTTTGTCCCAATTAAGCGGCTGTCCCAATTAAACATACACATTTACTATTGGCTTCTTGGTTTGGTTTCTTTGAGATTTGTCCCAAATAAGCGGCTGTCCCAATTGAACGGTGTCCCAATTAAGCGGAATCCACTGTTCTTGAACGCTTCAAACAATGTAAACATATAAGCCTTAATGCCACTTGAAAAAAATAAATAAACCTCAAAACAAATCTTGTCTTGAACAAAAAAAAGAGAAAGCTCTGTAGAAATAATAACAGAAAAAAATGAAAATATCTATGTAATAACAACAATGTACAACTAATTATCAAACATCACTACCTCCAGTAATAAAGAATTATTTATTTAAACGATTCATTTTTAACGCTGAATGGAATTTCCGAACAATTTCACTAGAAAAGTAACTTTACTGAAACTGTTAACCAAATATATATATATATATATATATATATATATATATATATATATATATATATATATATATATCTTGATATATATGCATCGATCACATCAACATTTTTTTTCTTCAAATTTTAATATACGTTTCCCAATGATTTTTGTTTTCATCGCGCTACAATTCAAGAATAGAAGATGGTGCTTTATATATATATATATATATATATATATATATATATATTAGGGTGTCCCAAAAAAATGAAGTTTTGAATATGTCTGTATGGTAACAGTAGTTAACCTGCAAAATTTCAGCTCATTTGGACAATGTTTAGAGGTCCCCCAAGAGGTTTAAAGTTCCAGATTTCGGTGTAAAATCATTCGCGGTCAAATCTAATACAGCGTTAATGTTGCATTATATGCGAAACTGATATATTAAGTAACAAATTGATGCTTAGTATTGTTTATAATATTAAATGAAACAAAATATATAAATCTTGAATGGTTTATATTTTTAAATTTGAAATTTAAGTAAAAAATTATGAAAAACAAAGTTTTATTCATTTTGTCAAGTTAATTCTTGAATCAATGTCAATCTGCTTGAAAAATAATAATAATAAGCAATGCAAATAAGCATTCCTGCTATTTATTTTGTACTTTGTACTGTAGGGTAGACAAAAATTTAAAAAACTTCTTCAAATTTAAATCTTAGCCAGCTGTTCACGATTACACTCTGTAAAATTTTTCCGATGTTTTTCAACCACTTGGAGCAAAAATTGTCTTTGTTCTTCATTCTCGGTGATACTGTCATTGAAATTTTGTATCAATGCTACACTTCGCTCTGCAGAGTCATTGATACAGGCCAGATTCTTTACAAAATCTGCTGCAACTTTAAAAGATGGTGTATCTGACCAGGCTTCAACAGGAACATCTAGAAAACTGGCATCAATGTTGGATGTTTCAAAAAATGTGGTAGAAGCACGCAAATCAACAACACTTTTTGATAATGTTTTTATGAGATGCGGTCCACGTTCTGATTGCATTGTCCGAACAAGGCCAGTTTTTTCTTTGTCCGACAAAAGGGTTTAAAATAACGCAAGCGTCGACAGTTCCGGACTCAAGTACCACGAGTGACGCACTATCATTTTCAATCCAGTCGATCGAAGAACAGCATCATCATATTCGTATAAACGCTTTATCAACAAGATATCATTCACAGGTGCATCTGCGGTGAGCCTGCATGAAAACCATGATTGAAGATAAACACATATGGTAAACCGATTAAAGCGCTGAATACCTTGTAATTCTCGAGCTGTTAACTGAAAGATGGTTTCGTTACCTGCAAACAATAGTTTGATTTTCAATGCATAGATTGCTTTCGCCATCCACCTTGCTCTATGTAGGGCACCAGGTCTGCGAATGCTGACATCAACCTCCAACCCAACCATTTGTGCAGCAAGCAGAAGAAATTCCAAATAATCATCATGTGAATGACTGAGCTCAAGTTGACATTTGATAAATTCTTTAATGGAATCAGACACGATTATCAAAGGGGCGGATCTGGCTTCGGGTGTGTGGTTTAATTCTGGCCATTTTTCTCGAAACCTCTTAAAATACATAATCTCTGGTCCAGTGGATGGTCCAAGACAAACATTGAATGCATCGGAAAGGAGTACTTCCAACATGTGATGACGGCATGCCATCCATAATAGATTACGTCCCAGGGCTACTTCTTACACAGTGCAAGCTCTATTGAGTCTTCCAGTATTGGAAGCCGTAGTGTCGAAGCACATGCCGATGACCATAGATTCGCACTTCCAGGATTTGCTATGTTCATATACTGCATCAGCAGCTGCCCTTCCTGACCCGGACCCGGATGCTAACTTGGGAACACCAAGAAGCTTTGTAGTGCCATCGACAAGTGATGAGAGCAGGACAGTTAATCGATCGCCGTTGTTGGTAACATGTCCGGTAACATCGGGCAATAGCTTACCATCCCAATGTACAATTGATTTTGAGGGAATATAGACTTCTTTTATACATGCTGCAGCTTGTTGACGACAAAGCTTGCGATGACGATGCATTGTGTTCTTGGAAAATACTGTGTCAGATGTCAGAACACCAGCTTCGTTGAATGCGGATGCAAGTATCATTGTTGATTTTCTAATGCTGGTGTTCGTTCTGTCCAGCACTGCAGCAACTTTTGGTGATATGATGCCTGACAATTTAGCATGCTTAGTTTAAAAAAATTAAATCTTCAAAAAATATGCACATTGCTTAAATTTTGCACATTAGGTATTTTATATGTTTTCTAGCATTTATTACATTTTCTAATTAAGAATCACACAATTTCAACTATAGTTAATGGTAGCAATGAGATAAATATAAGTATATTAAAACTTCATTTTATTCAACTATGGCATGCAAAAACTGCAAATTATTTGAGCCATGATTCGTCTGGATTTTTATGTTGGCCTAATACTGGAATTTGGGGGACCTCTAAATGTTGTTCAAATGAGCTACAACTTCACCAATTCACTCATTGTACCCAAGAGACACATTTCAGGGGGTGAGACACCAAAGATTTAAAAAAAAAAAATTTTCGAGCATTTTTGGGACACCCTAATATATATATATATATATATATATATATATATATATATATATATATATATATGTGTGTGTGTGTGTGTGTGTGTGTGTGTGTGTATGTATATTTTTATAGAATACGGCAACAAAAACAACAATAAAGGTTTGATATCTCCGTAGTTCGATTTGAGAACCACCGTAAAGGACTAAACGACTAGACGAGTTGATCTGATGGTCTCGTTAGATAACAGAAGATGTCATCGGTTGATGGCCAGCTCCCATTATCTCACCACTGACATAATGGTCGATTACGGACGGGATGCCTGTACTTTGGTACTCGTGGGACAAACAAAGAAAACCCAATGGTGAATTTACGACAACTGGAGAGAATATTTGAGACAGTCCACCGTAGTGTTGTTTTCGTCGACGAAAACTAAAACCTTCGTTAACGA
This sequence comes from Bulinus truncatus, assembly GCA_021962125.1. NCBI lineage: Eukaryota > Metazoa > Mollusca > Gastropoda > Planorbidae > Bulinus > Bulinus truncatus. The sequence continues at coordinate 51,113 of JAGDYQ010000425.1, read as the reverse complement.
AAATGTTGACTTTTCGTCAACGATAACTAAAACTAAAATTATCAGCAAGACTAAAACTAGACGAAAACTAAATCTCGTAGACAAAAGACTGAATAAAAACTGAAACTAAAACTCCCCAACGAAATAAAAACTAAAATCCCCATTTATCGTCTTTTCCGGTATAATGTTGACACATGAAAGAAAGAACAACAAAAGATAAAAAAAAAAAAGAAAAATGACAGCCGACGATATAAATTTTGCTTTGAAAGTTTGAAATTGCCATGCGGTTAGATCAAAGAGTGTCGTTTTACAAGATACAGTCGATTCTGCTTAATTGGGACACATCGGGACCGAGGCTTTTTGTCCCAATTAAGCGGCTGTCCCAGTTAAACATACAAATTTACTATTGGCTTCTTGGTTTGGTTTCTTTGAGATATGTCCCACATAAGCGGTGTCCCAATAAAGCGGAATCCACTGTATTTTTTTAAAATTTGTTGATGTTCATGTATTTCTATTCAACTAATTGTTTTTAACCACCCAAATTGTATTGTTTGTTGAACTCGGCATATTATTTAATAATATAATATGTGTTAATTATATGATATTGTTTTATTACAAAGTTTTCAATTTTAATTAAAACATACAGTTTTAGAATTTAACACCATTCAATTAATTATTTTTAATGAAATGTAGTAAATACTAAAAAAATGAATTAATAAATAAAAACAATTTATAAATATAAATAAGCACAAATGAATTAACAACTCATTTAACAAACATACACACAATAATACAGCAAGGTATATAATTTATCACTATATAACCTATAAACACTTACAGTATATACATTTATATATATATATATATATATATATATATATATATATATATATATATATATATGTGTGTGTGTGTGTGTGGGTGTGTTGTGTGTGTGTATAACTGACAGATGGATAAAAAAATTAAGTTTTCTGTCGTTCATTAAAACATTGAACAAATAGTTGACAGAAAGAAAGTAAATGAATAAAAGAATCTAAGAATAACATTTATAGACCTCGGCGCGCAAAGAGTCTTCAAAAGAAGATTAAAGCTAAATTTTTCCTTCAACTCGCCGACCGTGGTGTATTGATGGGAGGTGGCTGTCGTTAATATTGGTAGAGTTGATGGCTGCTAGTAGGGATTGAATTTATGTAGATGACAATGTATTAAAATCGCTATTGTTTTTTTGCAAATAGTGGCACTAGTAAAGTATCGGTATAAAGTATCGAAATTTTTTTGTTTAAATTGTATCGGCGATACACAAATCAATACTTGATACAAAAAGGATCGGCAATGCAGCAACAAATAAAAAAAAAGTATCGCCGATACTGTATTGGCCGATACCGATACTTCGATACTAACAACCCTGAATATAAGTCATCAAAATAATAGAATTACTTCACTCTTCAAGTAAACTGTTGTTACTTAGTTTAGTTATTTCAGAGTTATAGGTCTTAGAATAAACACGTTTGTTTTAATTTTGACTTACGTTTTCGGTTTCTTATTGTTATTAAGTTTTTAGTTGTTTTTTTGTACATGCACTGCAAGTCTGCTAGTCTACAACATAGTCAAAAATTTAGTCATGGTATTGGCTCATAACACAATGTGATAGTGTGACTTATAATGTGACAATGAAGTGAAATGACTCAGTTTCAGTACACTGAGCTGTCATCTCTGTGACTACTATTATTATGCTTCAATCTGTTTCAACAATTGGTCATGAACAATGATGTTATTTGTAATTGGTGTTTACAAGACTAAAACTAAAAGTGAAACTAAAATGAATAAGACGAAAACTAAAACTCTGGTGTTTTAGTCGACGAAAACTAAAACGAAAACTAAAATTGGGCCTAAAACTAAAACTAGACTAAAACTAAAATTATTACAGAAAAAACGAAATAAAAACTGAAACTAAAATAGGACCTGGGACTAAAACAACACTAGTCCACCGTTGACCAAACCATTTTATCCGTCAATCTTCCTTCGGCACCTAATCATCCAATCCTGGTGTATCTCTTAAATATATATATATATATATATATATATATATATATATATATATATATATATATATACTTATAAGAGGCATTTGTTGTCTGTCTGTCTGTTCCCTTATAACTCAAGATCCAGATAACCAAATAATGTGAAATTTGTTACACATACACATAACTACACGAGGAAGGTTATAGGACAGGTTTCGTTTCATCTCGATGTGTAGTTTAATTGTAATTAATTTTTTTTATTTTAGTATTTTACTATATTAAAGTAATCTCGACGGCGCCATAAATAAAATTCCTCTGTGACGTCATTTCCCGAATAGAACTTGCGCGGATAACCTATTAAAAATTGAGACTATGTTTGTGTGGCTCGCTAGCACAGTCGGTTACTCGCTTGGCCGTGACTCAAATTTGGCCGACTATGTGTGGGTTCAAATCCCGACACATTTTTTTCAATTTTTTTTTTTTCAATTTTTTTTTTCAGAATAATCTCTATACTTATAAGACGCATTTGTTGTCTGTCTGTCTGTTCCCAGAGAGGAAGGGGGAGGGGGAGAGAGAGATAAAGAGACAGAGGGGGGCAGGTGTGGAGAGAGAGGAAAGGAGGGTAGGAGGGAGGGAGGGGGGAGAGAGGGAGGGAGGGGGGATGGACAGGGGGAGAGAAGGGAGGGGGAGAGAGGGAGATGGGAGAGGGAGGGGGAGAGAGGGAGAGGGAGGGAGAGAGAAAGGGAGGGAAGGAAAGAGAAAGGAACGAAGAGAGAGGGGGGAGAGAGGGAGGGATGGACAGGGGGAGAGAAGGAGGGGGAGAGGGGAGAGAGGGAGATGGGAGAGGGAGGGAGGGAGAGAGATGGGAGAGAGAGGGAGGGAGAAAGGGAGGGAGGGAAAGGGAGAGAGAGAGGGGTAAAGAGGGAGAGGGGAGGGAGGGAGAGAGGGGGAGGGAGAAAACAAAAGGTAAACAGAAAACCTTATTTTAAACTATTTGCAACTAGTATATATATATATATATATATATATATATATATATATATATATATAAATCTCTCTCTTTCCTGTAAATATGAGCCAAATGTAGTGATTTTAATGTGGCGTATTTGTTTAAAATGGAACAATGCGGAGACAGTGAAAGTACAACAGGTTTTGGGATTCAATTTGACGGAATCAAAAGAAGTGACGACATGTGCAACTGGTCTAATTCTAGTCCACACCCACCCACCCCCACCCCCTTAAAAACGCAGTTAAAGCGTGCAACCTCCAAAATGGCATACCAACTGTTGCAATGGGGGTACCACAACGACCGGGATGGATAGGATTGGCACATCTATTGCAGAACGCATACTTTATTCGCTAGAAATTGGTTCGTAAAGTTGGCAAACTGAACCAAGTTAATTATTTACGTATGAATGCGTGCATATCAGCGGTGTGACTAATGATCTATTTAATTCATCCTGCTTACGTTCTACTTACATTGTATCATGTGAAAGTAAAATTATGTGGGCTGAGGTGTATGGGGACGTTTATTTATTTGTAAGTTTATATGTAATATGTGAACGATCCATAACACCTTTGTTATATAGGGAGGGTGGGTGGTAGTTAAACTATGTTATATAACGCACATTTTACGTATTTGAATAATAATTTTAAAAAATCGAAAATGTTCGTCAAATAGGGGGGTGGAGGAGGGTGGTCTTAAAATATAATTGTATGGAGCCGTACTGATATTTTTATGTGTAGTATCATAATGGGGGGTGGAGGAGGGTGGTCTTAAAATATAATTGTATGGAGCCGTACTGATATTTTTATGTGTAGTATCATAATGGGGGGTGGAGGAGGGTGGTCTTAAAATATAATTGTATGGAGCCGTACTGATATTTTTATGTGTAGTATCATAATGGGGGGGGGAGGAGGGGAAATGGTATACTATAATGGGTATGATGGCATATTATATTAGGTAGGGGGGGGTGATATACTATACTATAAAGGGGAGGGGGGTGTAACGGTATACTATAATGGAGAGAGGTGGTTGGGGGTTGATGGTATATTAAAGATTTAGTTCTTGCATCAGGCACTAGGGGTGAACCGTATTTTTGGATGACTTAGCAATAAATAATGTGACTCAAGTACGGGCCAAGACGGTACAATTGTAGTGGCGCAAACCAGAGCACGATACAAAATGTACCGTAACAAATAACAGTGTGCTGAGATTGTAGTGAACAGGTGCATCAGTCCCTACAATGAATAGTAATTCAGTGACATACAGCTGGGGAAGGAGTAGTAGCCATTGAGGTGGTCAAGGTTTATATTTATGTCTATGATGAGCCTACGACGCTTGTGACACCCTTTTGTAGTGAAGCTAATGACCAAGGGTGGTTGGGGGGGAGGGGGGGTGTAAAGCCTCTGTGCTTAAAAGCTCTGCAAGTTTTGTTAACAGTGCCACTGCATCAGTCAGCCTCAAGTAGTCATAAATTATGCACAATATCGGGATTGTTATCGTCACATCTAAAGACGGCTAAGTCAATGTCTGCATTTTCTGGAAATTTGAAATCTTTGAGACACACATACCACTTGAGTATATTAGACATTCAAGACATGAACATGTAGCAGATGATGACCCCAGAAAGTTTAAAGTAATCTAACTTGATGAAAAGAGTAGAGTGATCGTGAATGATGAAGTATACCAGATGAAGTGAACGGGATATTATTTACAGAGCTCTGCTTTCATGAGGACAATGTTTGAGAAATGACCTATCCGTGACGGACAGATTTGAAAGGTGGTTGTGTTATAACTCTCTCATTGCCAACGGTTGTGCGCTAAGAATGGGAATTCCCTATACCACGCACCGTAAATTTACAATTGAGAGCACTGACTGTGTGACGTAAGAGCAGCAGAGTAGTGATGATGAAACCGGCAGTGTGGAATCATGGACATAAAAATTGATTGTTTGTTTTTGAGCTGTTTTCTAATTTGTTCTAATATCATTAATAATAACTTGTGTAAAATATTTTTAAATCAGAGTTGATTTAGAGGTCGCCCCCCCACCCAAGAAATCACAAAACATGTAAAGAAAAAAAAAGTTTATTCTAGTCTATATACAAATTACATTAAAGTATTAAATTATTTATTACTGTTGCATTTAATTCAGTGTCACTTTGTTGCACTTTTGTAAGGTTTACTCACATTTGAGATTTTTTGCGGTCCATTTCTACCAATTGAAAAATGTTTTTAAAATGTTCATCCGTTCGCGCTGCTTCAACAAAGTCAGATGCCAATTTTACTCCTCTCTCGGCACAATCGTTAACAACGTTAATAGCAGCAACATTTTCTGCACTGGCAATGTAAGAAGCTGTTTGGCACCAATCATCAACAGGCAGTTAGAGGAATCATGTGTCCCGTTGAAGTCTGTATATAGTAAACCACGAGTCAACTCCAGCCAGATCACACAACCGAGTTTTAGAATCAATTGATTGGAATCGTGGTTTTCCCCAACCATTTCCAAGTCGATTCTGTGGAGTTTGGAGGGCAACCACTGGTCAAAGCCTTAACAGAGCATCTGCTAGAGCTCGCTTTTCCAACACAGGTACTTCATTGCTGAACAGAGCAAGTGGGATCATTTCAGCAGTGAGGTACCACAGATGCCAATTCAGGGCACGGATTGCTGACTTGGATATGTCTCTGTTGACATCGTTGTAATCCAAAAGTCAGCTTGTAGAGCTGTTGATCATTCCATGGTGCATCATAACTCTTTTTGCAAGTGAGCCACTACACGACATAAACATGTCAATTACAAAATGCTAGCAAAATGCACGAATCTTTGGCACTTGATCACGTGTGGTAATAGTACCTGGAGGCAATAATTGAATTTGTTCCTCACACAGTGCAATCTTGAGGCAATATATCAGCTTTGCCATCCATCGTGCTTTGTGCAGGGCACCTGGTCTTTTAAAGTTAACCTCCTTATTTGTAGCATTCAGGTAATGGCTGAGGACAGCTTAAGGATTTCGTGGTAGTGCGTCTCGCAAGAATTCGGTTTGTTTACTAGAGTTGGCATGTGCAATTACCGCATCTCTCATTATCGTCAGTCGCTCTTGAGCCATCAGATCATGATCAGGCTAATGTAAACGAACTACAAACGTGAGACCAATCATGTGCCCACCAACTCCCGAAGGCTACTTCGCCAGCTCAGGTGAACGCCCTAAAGGTTATCATCCGAGGATTTGGAAACTTCTATTTTTATGTCTGCAAACAAAGCCAGAGGATAACTTCACCAATGTGATAGCGGCTCGCTAACTTACAAAGAGCACGTTGCAGCATGTATGGCAAATGCAGGCAACAGTTTGATGACCAGTGTTTGATCTTGTTGTGTCGAATGTCTATGTCATCAAATACAATCATTACAATGCCACTCTGTCATTAGCTTCATGGTTAATTCTACCAATTATTTCACCAACGGGTTTTCTTTGTTGCCTTGGCATAATTTGGCACTCCTAGAAGTTTCAATTGCTTTGCATCACCGACAACAACTGTTATGCGTTCTTCAGTGACACGATGATTTTTTTCAGAGAAGGTGTCAGTTTGCCATCCCTGTGGAGAGTGCAGAGTTTGGGTGGTTCCCAGGAGTCGTGGATCTTTGTAAGATATCTCACTTTCTTAACTTTACGACGTGAACGATCTGCAGTGGCAGGAATAAGCCACCATTGACACATCACCCCAGACTCGCTAATAAGGCCCTGTGTGAAAGCTGCCTGCTGTGTTGGTGTAATCTTTAATCTCGTCGCTAGTGACACAAGATTTGGTCAGCTTAAAACATCGGAGGTACAAATACTAAAGCTCATGTTGGCTTTCTTCGCTTTTGCAATGGCATTATTTCATCCGAACAGTTATCAACAAACTTCATATTATCTTCAGATTTAGAAGTAGAATCATCGGGTTCGTCACTGCTACCCTCGCTGGAAGGCACCGATATCGTTGAACATGCTGCATTTTCTTCTCTTGCGCGTTTCTGACGTTCCAATGTTGCGACATCTCGTGAATGGCGTCGAGCGACTTTTTTTGAAAGTGTTTTGTCAAATGATCCAAAGCTGGAAGACCTGTCTCCTTTCATAGACCTCAAGAATGCAAGATCTTCTGCATTCTTGATAATAGTCTCGACATTTGGTGGCCACAGTTGAAAAGTTGTTGCCAACATAGATTTCATTTGTTCCAGTTTACGTTTAGTGGCTGGTGTGTTTCGGCGACTTTTATCAATTGAACGAAGTTTATTGTATTCATCAAGAAGCTGAACAATCTTCTCACAAGCTCTCCTCTCTGTCACCATTGGAATGTTTGCTTTTTCGTAGAAAGCATTAACTTGATTCAGGGTCAGCCAGCATTTCCTTAGAAGGTGTAAACATTTATTGTTGTTTTTCATATCATTTCCATGTTCTGATTTTATAGGTCGTGTGTATCAGAAATTAAAATAATATAAATAAAGAAATTAAAATGCTTGCCTTGGTCATCAATATGCGGTAAGGAAAAGTGTTATTTTTGCTAATAAAATGTGAATTTTAAATTTTATTTCTAGCACAACTGCTTATCAAAATCAATCATAGCTACCAAACATTATAAACCAAAGACTATAAAACAATTTATATAGCGCTTCACTTTTTGTATGTAAGTCTGTAAGACTTTACAAGAAGGATGGTTTTATCTAGTTTTCGCTTAATTATGCAAACTTTGTTGAAGTCCGGGGGACCTCTAAATATTGTCAAATATTTTTTATTTTTTTTACACAATCCTTTTTTTTTTTGATCAATGGAACACACTTAAGTAGCAGACAGATCAATTATAAAAAAAAATTTTTTGGTGATGCACCCTAATATATATATGAAAATGTAGTAAATTGAAAGGGCTTTTTAACAATATATGTTTCAAAGTGATATTATTATGCAAGTATTTTATTATTTTTAAAAAGTTTAGATGAAAAAAATATAAAAAAATAAATAAACTAAACAATCCACAAACACAAAGAAAAAAAATGCATTATGATTCATTTCAATAAAAGTTACTTTTTATTAAACTACATTCAATTCACTGTGTGTAGGATATTTTTGAAGACATTATATTCAGAAAAAAAATAAACTAAACAATCCACAAAGACAAAGAAGAAAAAAATTCATTATGATTCATTTCAATATGTTACTTTTTATTAAACGAGAAATTGTTGTTAAATTAAAAATTGACAATTATTTTTTAGTTGAAAGTATTTAGAAAGCATTTTTTTTTTAATAAAAATATTATACTAGAAATATAAAGTCACATTTTTATTTGTATGCCGTCTGTTTGGCGTTAATCCTTGCGTCAGCCTAAACCGTACACGGCTAGAATGAAATTTTGTTTGGTTGTCTATCCTGGTGTTATATCTAGATATCCATGTCAGTACGCAGGACGAATGGACAAGTATCATCTATACTTCAAACGTCATCGCCACCAAGCAGTGACGTGCTGCTCCTATGATGACGTCACGGCGACAACCGTCATGGGCTATCAATGGAAAAAATAACAAGAAAAGAAATATTGTTTCAAAATGTTCTATCAACAGAAAAAGGTTATCTAACTGTGACATTGGAAACCGTCAAAGTTGGCGGGAAAACGTCCAACATAGCTACACTTTTTGAGTTTTTTTTTTATCTTGGACCTTTATGAGTGAGCACGTTCTCTGCTAACCAGTGACTATAACAATGTGACATAATTTATTACATCTACAAAAAACTACAGAGCAAGTGTTCGTTATAGGCTGGTTATAGCCAACACGCCTTACATTTATTTTTAAGTTGGTTTCCGTTCTTGTTTTATTATAAACTTGTTTGTTGTACGCCTTCAGTAGACCATCACCACACACTCACCTCCCCACCTGCCTGTTTGGTCTTTCAGTCTAACACATGTTTTATCGCTTGTCCTTATGTTGTTTTCCCAGTACCGGAGTTATCTCGTATTGAATGGCAGATTATCTTCTCGCTAGAGTTACTTCGCTTGGATCTGTCTCAGAGGGACACAGGTATTATGATAAAGTTAGTTTATCGGTCTGGGATAGTATTACTAATTCACGTGCCATATAAACCTTCCCTTCCCTTTTTCAATAAATAAGGGGGGCGGGGCGTGGATTGAGGCTGACAGGATCACTTAAAATATCCCCTGACAGCTGTCTGGTCAAAGTGTTGCCCCATTACAACTTCTGGTCAAAGTGTTGCCCCATGACAACTGTCTGGTCAAAGTGTTGCCCATGACAACTGCCTGGTCAAAGTGTTGCCCATGATAACTGTCTGGTCAAAGTGTTGTCCCATTAAACTTCTGGTCAAAGTGTTTCCCCCTGACAACCGTCTGGTCCAAAGTGTTGCCCATGACAACTGTCTGGTCACAGTGTTGGTTCCCTTGACAACTGTCTGGTTAAAGGGTTAAGGAGAAATCATGACAACTGGTCAAAGTGTTGCCCATGACACCTGTTTGGTCGAAGAAATGTTGCCCATGACAATTATTGTCTGATCAAAGTGTTGCCCCATGACAATTATTGTCTGATCAAAGTGTTGCCCCATGACATGTGTCAGGTCAAAGTGTTGCCCCAAGACAGCTGTCTAGTCAAAGTGTTGCCCGTGACAACTGTCTGGTCTAAGTATTGCCCATGACAACTGTCTAGTCAAATTGTTGCCCCATGACAATTGTCTGGTCAAAGTGTTGCCCATGACAACCGTCTGGTCAAAGTGCTGCCCATGACAACTGTCTGGTCACAGTGTTGCCCTTGACAACTGTCTGGTCAAAGTGTTGTTCATGACAACTGTCTGGTCAAAGTGTTGCCCATGACAACTGTTCTGGTCAAAGTGTTGCCCATGACAATTATTGTCTGATCAAAGTGTTGCCCCATGACAAATGTCAGGTCAAAGTGTTGCCCCAAGACAGCTGTCTAGTCAAAGTGTTGCCCGTGACAACTGTCTGGTCTAAGTATTGCCCATGACAACTGTCTAGTCAAATTGTTGCCCCATGACAATTGTCTGGTCAAAGTGTTGCCCATGACAACCGTCTGGTCAAAGTGCTGCCCATGACAACTGTTCAGGTCACAGTGTTGCCCTTGACAAATGTCTGGTCAAAGTGTTGTTCATGACAATTATTGTCTGATCAAAGTGTTGCCCCATGACAAATGTCAGGTCAAAGTGTTGCTCCAAGACAGCTGTCTAGTCAAAGTGTTGCCCGTGACAACTGTCTGGTCTAAGTGTTGCCCATGACAACTGTCTGGTCAAAAAATTGTCCCATTAAACTTCTGGTCAAAGTGTTTCCCCATGACAACCGTCTGGTCAAAGTGCTGCCCATGACAACTGTCTGGTCACAGTGTTGCCCTTGACAACTGTCTGGTCAAAGTGTTGTTCATGACAACTGTCTGGTCAAAGTGTTGCCCATGACAGCTGTTTGGTCAAAGTGTTGCCCATGACAATTATTATCTGATCAAAGTGTTGCCCCATGACAAATGTCAGGTCAAATTGTTGCCCATGACTACTGTCTGGTCAAAGTGTTGCCCCATGACAATTGTCTGGTCAAAGTGTTGCCCATGACAACTGTCTGGTCAAAGAGTTGCCCCATGACAACTGTCCCCAATGGTCAAAGTGTTGCCCATGACAACTGTCTGGTCAAAGTGTTGCCCATGACAGCTGTCTGGTCAAAGTGTTGCCAGACATGACAACTGTCTGGTCAAAGTGTTGCCTATGACAACTGTCTGGTCAAAGTGTTGCCCATGACAACTGTCTGGTCAAAGTGTTGCCCATGACAACTGTCTAGTCAAAGTGTTGCCCCATGACAACTGTCTGGTCAAAGTGTTGCCCCTTTACAACTTCTGGTCAAAGTGTTTCCCCATGACAACTGTCTGGTCAAAGAGTTGCCCCATGACAACTGTCTGGTCAAAGTGTTGCCCATTACAACTTCTGGTCAAAGTGTTTCCCCATGACAACTGTCTGGTCAAAGAGTTGCCCCATGACAACTGTCTGAGTCAAAGTGTTGCCCATGATAACTGTCTGGTCAAAGTGTTGCCCATGACAACTGTCTAGTCAAAGTGTTGCTCATGACAACTATCTGGTCAATGTGTTGCTTAGAAGAAACACATTTTTAGGTCAACAAATCGTACAATACAATGAAATTCATTGACAATAAATTGTCAACAGAGCGTTTAAAAAAGACAGGAAACAGTAAGGCGGATAGACAGAAAGTCAGACAGACACACAGAGAGACAAGTAGTTGGACAAACAGAGAGACAAACAGGCAAATAGATAGATAGATAGATAGATAGATAGATAGATAGATAGATAGATAGATAGATAGATAGATAGATAGATAGATAGATAGATAGATAGATAGATAGATAGATAGATAGATAGATAGATAGATAGATAGATAGATAGATAGATAGATAGATAGATAGATAGATAGATAGATAGATAGATAGATAGATAGATAGATAGATACCAAATAGGCCCAACACCACATAGGACCGGCCCAAATTGTGATATTAATATATCCATTCTAAGGAATCATGAACTAATGAGTCATATGTCCATTCTAAGGAATCATGAACTAATGAGTCATATGTCCATTCTAAGGAATCATGAACTAATGAGTCATATGTTCTAAGGAATCGTGAACCAATGAGTCTTATGTCCATTCTAAGGAATCGTGAACTAATGAGTCATACGTCCATTATGAGGAATTGTTAACTAATGAGTCATATGTCCATTCAAGGAATCGTTAACTAATGAGTCATATGTCCATTCTAAGGAATCGTGAACTAATGAGGCATATGTCCATATCATGAACTAATAAGTCATATGTCCATATCATGAACTAATGAGTCATATGTCCATATCATGAACTAAGGAGTCATATGTCCATCGTCAGATACATTCACTTTCAAGTAAACAAAACATGTATTCATTATCACGAATCTCTTAATGTTTAAGAAAGGTATTCTAGTCGGTAAAGGGGGGGTAATCATCTGGACTACAGGACCAACCTGGACACTGACTAGTACGTGGTCTCATTAACATAATTAATTCAGCTCTGCACATCTTACCTTCCATCACGAGTGTGGCTGTTTTCACGCCACCATTCAGATTCATACCACGTTGACCTAATGCATCGCGGATGGCAACTGGCATGTTTTTGGAAATTGACGAGAACGGTGGACGCATAATTACAGAGTCAGAGGTCATTTGACCCACCCTCTTCCACCCCCTCAACTTCTCCGACAACTTACTATTGTGTCCCTTGTTAGTGTAGTCATAACTACCAATAATTACGAATACATTAGTGACAGGAAATGTATGTATATTCTCACAAGTCATATGTTTGTTTTTATATGCACACACAAATACATAATGTGTCTGTGTGTGTGTGGGCGCGTGTAAACCATGAGTTGTTTTTACATATGTGAACAGAATGTTTTTTTAAAGTAGATAGTTCGAGACTTGAGTACAGACAACACTGATAACAGTATGGTATAATGGATTGTGTTGAAGTACAGACAACAGTATGGTATAATGGATTGTGTTGAAGTACAGACAACAGTATGGTATAATGGATTGTGTTGAAGTACAGACAACAGTATGGTATAATGGATTGTGTTGAAGTACAGACAACAGTATGGTATAATGGATTGTGTTGAAGTACAGACAACAGTATGGTATAATGGATTGTGTTGAAGTACAGACAAGAGTATGGTATAATGGATTGTGTTGAAGTACAGACAACAGTATGTATAATGGATTGTGTTGAAGTACAGACAACAGTATGGTATAATGGATTGTGTTGAAGTACAGACAACAGTATGGTATAATGGATTGTGTTGAAGTAAACAGAGTAGGCCCCCCCCCCCCCAACTCGGTAAAGGGCTTGAAGAGTTCAACCTTTCTTTGATTTATCTTGGTTTGAAAACAACGGACTGGTGGGGTCCCAATAAAATGTAGCCCTAAAGGTTACTACAATTAAAACGCCGATCCTGGCGTAAAAGTCAACATTTCATTACTATAGGGGCCTAATTTTGGGCAGGATAACAGGAAGGGGGGTGGCAGAGTTTGCCACAAGAACCATTAACACGAGTTACGCCAAACTTAAAACTATATAAAAATATTCCATCCAAATATAGACATACTTTGGACACAGCGACGTTAACTGAAGTAATACACAGTTCAACATGGCTGAGACCATACAATTATAGTCTTTCTCAGAGGTTATTAGGAGCGAAACTTTGGCCAATAATCAAGATATGTTTATACAACTGAAGGAGGTTTCATTATTTTGATAACACCGTGAAACTTTTCTTTATTTCGGTTTTTTTTTTCTGATTATTTAGATCTGAACAAAATATTAAACACTAACCTTAAATCATAAAGTTTGCTTTTGATTCCTGGATTTTGATTTTTTTTTAAACCATATATTTCAATTAACAATCATATCTTATGTTTATATATTTCTTATATATTTTAGAAACTTCTAACGTCTAGGCCCAGGTCCGTAGCGTGCGGGGGGACCGGGGGGCGCCCCCCTGCGTTTTGTCTGGGCCCCTCTGCTTATTTGCTCTACTTAGTAAAATGTATTACCTGCCCCCCCTGCTATTGCCTGGTCCCTGCTGTAGAATGCCTGGCCCCTGCTGTAGGATTTTCACGCCACGGGGCTGTCTAGGTCACTATAGCCGTGTCTAGAGGTCTGATGTCTCTAGAATATTGTTATAACTCTCTCCTTGCCCTCGATAGTGCGCTAAAAATGGGGAATTCCCTATACCAACGTACTGTGTGACTTAGCATCAGAGGAGTGATGATAAAGCCGACATGAAGAACTGTGACCATTGTAATTGTTTGTAAATTACTAGTAAACAAAGGCCCGGTACCCGGACCGGCGAGTAGGCACTCAGTTGGAGTTGAAAATGGTGATACATATTTGAGCGCGTTAACAATCAGTCTGTATACTTGCAGTTGCCCCAAGGACATGAACAGATTATTGTAGCCAAAATTCATTTGAGAATAGGGACACCTAAATAATGCATCAAATAAAGTTCATATGCTAAATAGTTCCTCCCAAAGAAAATAATCCTCACTATGGGTAAACATAAGCAACAACTCTTAAAATCATAATTCCCTCACAATATTCTAATGGACTCCTTTCCAAACAGTTATTCATTTGATGTTTTATGATGTTCAACATGGCGTATTTAAAAAAAACGTGAGTGAATGCTTGTGTTAAGCGAAACGCTACATGTTTAGCAGGTGGTTTATTTTACTGTTATACACAATGTAGCATAGTACAATTAACTAAGAAAATATTGCCAGCCCGGCAGTGCAGAACCTAGGGATTTAGGGACCCGGTGGGCTTGGCCTCTATGGGGGCTGTCTCTGCATTTTGACATAATTTTTTGACGCTTCTCAAGCTTGGTCCCGAGAAGAAAGAATCGTTGTGTAGCTTTTAGCTGACCTTCAATTAAAAACATAATATTCCATCAATGCAGTTGAGGCCGCAGATGCAGAAAATATCAGGCCTCTAAAAAACAGGAAATATCAAAGCTTTAAACGTTATAGTTCTGTGAAGCCAGTGCTGAACCTAGGGATTTGGGGTTTGTCCTGTTCGGGGGCTCCTGCATGTTGACATGAGATAATGTACGTAATATTTAATGTCAAAAAGATTTTCTGGGGCCCCCGTTAAGCTGCGATAATACTTAATTTCATTCCCAAGAGAATAATCCTCATTATGGGCTCAGAAGTTTAACAAAAAGAACCCCCGACTATTAAACGTTGAATCTAACATCCAACTATAGCCTACATAATCTGCGCACACAACACCTTATCATTGGTAAATCATAATGGTGTATCAAGATCATCTCACCAAGTTCGTGGTTCTCAGAACCCTAAAGACAAAGAGGGCAGAAGAAGTTGCATACCAACTCGTAGACATATTTACGTTGCTTGCCAAATCGACACTAGTCATTCTATACAATGCCTAGGCATTGTATAGCATGATTTCAAGGGAAGGTATGCACAATTTAAAATTTTATACTTTGCCTAAAACCACCAGGCATTCTATACATTGCCTAGGCATTCTATAGAATTTCACATACTAGAATCATATTAAATACGTCATATTAATATTTTATTTTTTTCATTGTAAAATAAAAAAAATGCTTGAACATTGTGCTGCGTAGCTAGTGGTGTCTCGTAAATTTAATCAATTTCCCGACCTATTAGTCTAAAAGACTGGACATGTTACCGTCAATTAACCCTCTACCTCCCTCCCCTTTACCTACAACAGTCATGTTATCTAAGATCTTCCCCCATCATATGGTGTGAGTGTGACTTAATTAATGGACTATATATTCTTATATTTATATTCTGTGTTACAGAGTAAAGAACGGAAATTGGCGAAACAATCGACAAATAAAGGGGCAGAACCAGCTTTATTATTGGAAAAAATTACATTTTTGAATTATCTCCTTTTAAATGAGCATAAAGGTACGATTCCAAAAAAGACGAAACATTTTCGCGCGGAAAGTTCCGCGCTGAAGTTTCCACTTAGCGAAACTCTTGTCTATACACTGGAACGAAATGACGAGCGCCGAAACAACTCACCGGAAATAAGATTCTATGATTACTTAGCACTTTCTTCCTGCTAGTGAAGTGTATCTGTGCCTTTTCTGAATATCATTTTTTACAATGGATTATTTTTATTCCTCATCTGATGAAGAAGCAGCTTTAATTTTGTTAATTTTACTTGGAGAACAAAACCCTAGGTTTGTATAATTATTGGTATTATTATTTTACATTTATTTATTTTAAAATAAAATAATCAATCGATGTATAGTTTGTGTATACTTATATATTCATAAGGGGTTTAATCGACTTAGAGTACTTAGACCTTATTTTCATCACCACAGTACTCTAAATTCAATTGACATGAATCACATACACTGAATTTCTTTGATCTATGATGGTTAAGTGAAGATGTAATTAGCACAGTTTACTTTAAAGATATTTGTCAGTATTTTAATTATAATCAGTGATGGACATCAATTTTTTTAAAACTATTATTATAGTAGTTATAACTAATTAACAAAATATGTTTATCTTTGCAATGTACGAATACATTTTTTAAAATAAAATTACTACATTTATTAAATGAATTAACTAGTCGACAATTTTTTGTTAAGACGTTTAATTTCTTTTTTCTGTCGACCAAAAGTTTATTTAATAACCTTACCATAATTATTCATCATACATCGTTTTTTATAATCTTTTATGGGTAACATAATTTATGTTAGTAATTTTTAGAGCATTTTCGAGCATTTTTTTTTCGAAAATGCTCTATTGTCCCCTTTTGTCTGTCTGTCTGTCTGTCATCACCCTAGATCTCAACAACCATAAGTCCTAGACCCATGATGTATAGATCATTTTGTAGGTCTTGGCCTGCCAAGAAATGACTTTTTTCCATTTCGCGATCTGACCTCTCAGGGCCGTAAAAGGGGCCTTATAAAGTACCGTTTTTACTATATAAGCTATATTAATAATGGAGCGCCCTATATCTCAGCAAACATAAGTCCTAGACCCATGATGTATATATCATTTTGTAGGTCTTGGCCTGCCATGTGTACATCAAAAGTTCATTTCGCGATAGGACCCCTGAGGGCCGGGCTTCAGGGCTCCTAAGGGGCTTATATATTATATATACACCTTGTACGTTCAATAACCCATTCATTTGGTGCGAAATACTGCAGCACGTAGTTTCACCAAGATTTATTAAGAAACTCATCAAATGAAATAGTAAGCTTGTGTTCTGAGTTTAATTGAAAGTATCAGAGCTATGCAACAATTGACGGAGTTTTCGGACGATTAAATGACTACAATTTCGAATGTTTTCAATTATGAGTCCTATTTCAGTAACCACAAACCACTTGTAGTTAGATTTAAGAGAAAATATTTTTTTCAAATATATAGAAACGTCTTTATAATATTTTTTTACAGATATATGCATTACACAATTGAATTTATAAACATTTCCAAAATTTACAAATATTTACTGAAAGCTAACAAACGTACTGATACATAACATGAAAATGCGCTAACACGTCCTGTGTCCAGAATGGAACAGGCTTAATTGCTTGTTTTTTCTTTCAGAAAAAAGAAATGGGTTCATGACACAAACACAGTCACTAAATGGTAACTTTTTATCTTTACAAGAGTCACTGCAGGACCCTGCATTTTGTCTCTTAAGACATTTAAAGAACTACAGTGTGGTACACAGAGGCGGATATACCCACGGACTACAGCGTGGTACAAAGAGGCGAATATAACTATACTACAGCGAAATAATTCATTCATTCTGAGCATATTTTATTTGATTTTGACATTGAATGGGGGGGGGAAGACTAGTTTAAAAAAAATATAATGATAATAATTGACATAATGCATCAAGTATTAAAAAAAATTAAAAGCCATAAAATTATGGTACATTGTAAAACTAACTAGGCAAATCCAAACGACTCCAAACAAAATTTGAGTGGGTTTGATAACTAGTTTTCATTCATACAAACTTTCAAACACCTTAGCTGTAGTGCTAATATATATGTCCTTAGTTGTCAGTAACTTGCCAACTTAGACAATCATCGACATCAATCTGTTCCAACATTTCAACATACACAAATCTGAGAAGCTTATTAAAGTACTAAATTGGCTGCTCCATGTCTGATATAAAAAGTAATGTATTTCCGCGTTCTAAGACATATCTTGAAGTAGACCATTTACTTAAATTACTTTACAGTACATTCACCGCTGATGGTCTTGATGACCATATCTAATGATTGATGCGCTCCCTGTCCTCCAAGATGTAACAGGGACGGAAGAATGGCCCAAGCGGTTGGAAGCCATGCTGGAGGCAATCCAAGCTCTTATGTCCCGGAATTGTGTATTAGTGACTCTTCAGTGGATCCCCGGGAATGACCGGGCCGACTTCCAAGCAAGCCGTTGAAGTCGATACATGGCCAAGCGCAGCCGGGAGTGCGGAAAGAGCTTACTTGATGCAGCGTGCGCCAAGATCAGGCTCTTTGAACGATCTCGGTGTTTCTCGAGTTGGGACAATGGGGTGACGGGCAGAAATGTTCGCAGTCAGATGGAGCGCCGTCCAAAACTGACCCGTGGTGGGGGCTCAGGGGGATCGAGCAGGCACTAATAGTTTCGCACTGGGCATTGTCCTATAGAAGCGTACTTTTGGAGGGTGAGGCCCAATGTCGATTCCCTTTGCCGACACTGCAGAGAAGTTGAGAAAACCGTGGATCATGTGCTTTTTGAGTGCCCCGGGTTGGCGGACCAAATGGTGGACCAGTCGGGTAGCTTGCTGGCCATCGGCCTTGATAGCAGTTCCCAGATTTGAGAGACACGGCAAGTTTGATCTCAAGAGACGAAGTCTCAACCCGCAGTTATCACTGAGAAAGTTCAGAGCGAGAGAGAGAGAGAGAGAGTGAGAGGGTGTGTGATCTTTCAATGTTACATGTACAACTGACAATACTTTTTCCCCCTTTCATCTTAATGCACATAATGCAAAAAATATTTTAAACTAGATTCACGCTGCAAAACCTTTGGTACCCGTAATTTTGATCAGTATGTTAGGTTTTGGACAGATCCGATTTTTTCAAAATTGTATTATAATTTAAAGATGCAATATGTTGTAGAAATATAGAAAAAATAAATTTTAATGGAAATATTTCACATTTTGGCCTTTGTGTTTCATGTTTGAAAACCGCAGAAACTATTCAAAACTGTAGATGTTTAAAAAACATTTATTTCTCTTATTGTTTAAACAAATGAGTAGCTGATTTTCGGTGAAGTTGATGTAACAAAATGATCATTCATGACGTGTTTCAATATTGTATCTAGAATGTGTTGATATCATACAATGCATACAGCTTTTTCTAATCCATCATCTTGAAATTGTTTCTGTAACAGTGTGACTGCACCAATTCTTCTTCAAGTATTGGCTGCAATTGTGTCAGAGACAATCATCATTTTTATTCATTGAGCACAATTTTCATTCGGGGGAAAAGTGGAGAGAGTAGTATGGCAGGTCAGGGCCCTAAATTAGCTGTAGAGTCAAAAGAAAGAAAGAGGAAGACAGCTTATTTTCCATTGAATATTGTCTCCTTTTTGCATTTGCCAGCTGAAAAACCAACGAGTCTGACCTCCCTTTTTTAATTTTTTATAACCTGTCATGGGTAGTTTTTTGTAGATTGGTAGATCAGGTTGTATGTATATTATATTTCTAAGGAACTTGTATAAAAAGTAGTATGGTCTCTTCGGAGTTATTATTGTTGACTGACTTGGGTGTATATAAAATTATTATGTATCCACATGCACGAGAGACGAATCACAGTTATAAAGCACTGGGTAGACTTGGTTGTATATTGTTTATTTATTAATTCTTATTCACGAAAATACATACATGGTATAAAATGATGTGAGATGAGGAATCAAGTTCGTCTGCTTGTCTCTCAAATCTATCGTCTGCATAAAACTTAATATAATTTTACTTCCGCTAAGCTAAGTGGCCAGATAATTCCAACCATCTCTGTGCCAACTGTAAATTCTCCAGCCTAAACTGATTATTATTACAACATCCCCCTTTTCCTTTAAAAAAACAAATGTTATACATTTAGTTTTTTTAGTCTGTCTCTAAAGTTTTTCTGTCGTTAACTGAATAAAATTCACTTTTTTGTCAAAATAAAAATACAAATTTTTGTTGTATCACATCACATCAATAGAAATCTATATAAAAAATGTCAGTGTATATACAAAATGTCAAACAAAATGGTTATGATACAAAATATCAAACTAGTTATGATACAAAATTTATTAATAAAACTATTCTTGTCAATACACTATATCTCATATTTCAATTTTTAAATGCATCATATAGCATATCATAATATTGACATAAAAATGTGTTCAATTTTTCAAAAATATTATTATCAATTCAGTTTTAAAACAAAAAAAAACGTTATACAATAACAAGTGATTATTCACTTAGGTTGGTACCAAGTACCATAACTTCTTCATAAGTTTTAAGTGCATTTTTAATTATCATTGTTATCTCCCCTCTTTTCTCTTTTTACTTTTTTTTTTTTATAGTGATTATTTTCTATCACCTTATGACTTAATTGTTATTTCAATTCTTTGTTCATATTCACTTAATGAATTTATTTTCAATATCCAACACTTCTCATATTTTTCTTCACATCATTATCATTCTTTTCTTCTTTGTATGAGAGCATTTTATTTCAGTTCAATATATTTTTCATGTTGTCTTTTGACAAACTTCTTCTGTTGTAACAATATTTTGTTCAACTTATTATTTACCTTGCTTTGCATCTAGTAAGCCATTTTTTCTCTCATCTCATATGAAGACCTTTTCTTTTTGCCTTCTGTCAATAACACTTTCCTTAGTGATTTGACAATATTCATTTTTTTTTTTTACTCATATTATATAAGACATTTTTCTTATGTCTTTTTCATCATTTTATATAGTGTGAATATATTAACTTTGCACTTTTTCGTGTCAATTTAGCTTGACATATTTAATATTATCATCATGTACAATGGTCATTTATGTCTTCTGACACATAAAATATTTAAACATCATTTTAATAAAATTCATATATTATTACAATCTTTATATCTTTGACTTCTTTAGTCAATAATTGTTCAAGTTACATATTTGAGACTAATAAGTCTTCTTGACAATAATCAATGTCATAATCAATAATCCTTTTTGATTGGATTTAACAAAATTTAACTTTTTAAAAAGTTTTATAACAAATTGAACAATAAACTTCAAACAATGAACAAATTCAATAAAATATGCATTAGTAATCATTGCATAATAAAATCTTTGCATAAACTTCAATAATATTTTCATCAATGTGAATGAAAAGAATGAGTAATTAATCATTCTTACAACATATTCTCATGTACATTATACTTGTTTAGTGTGTGTGTTTTATTTTAAACACAATCCTCTCCTCATTTTCATCTTAATTAAGTATGCATATTTCTATTTTAAATACATTATGCATCAATTATCAACATGAATTCTTTAATATATATTATTAAAAAAAATATTTGAGTCAATATACTCAATACAATAGTGTACTTGACAAGCTTAAATGTCATTATCATTATTCATGTATTATATTTTCAATACATACAAATCTTTTATTTTCAAATACAACTGTTATCAGTTTTAATTATTTCAATATCCATATTATTTTTACTTATAGTACCAATATTCTTATTATTCTAGCCATTATCCTTATTGTTCTACTATATTTCATTGCTACTTGTTCCAATAAAATTTATATTTCATTATTGTTCCTATATTCATTTATTTATACTTGTTATTCCAATTAATTATATTTATTTTGTTGTCCCAATACAGTATTTTCTATGTTGGAATAATTCAATATGTTTACTCAAAAAAAAAAAAACTTATTTCTGACTGAGTCTCGATAAAATATCTGGGATATGGTTATTTGACCCTTTAATGTATTTTATGTTAAATGAGTAGTCTTGTAATAACAAAGACCAGCGTGTTAGTTTAGCATTATTTATGCTTTTGGTATTCAGGTTGGCTAAAGGTTTGTGATCTATTAACACAGTGAACTCATTGCCTAGCAAGTATTTGCTTAATTTAGTTATTGTCCAAACTAAAGCTAAACATTCTAGTTCTATTACTGAATATCTACTTTCAGTGTCTGACAGTTTTCTACTTAAATACAGTATTGGTTTATTAATATTATCCTGCTCTTGATATAGACATCCACCGATTGATGTCTTACTAGCGTCTGTGCCTACAATAAATTTCTTAGTCATATCTATTGAACTTAAAATTGGTTTTTCTTCCAAAACATTGTTTTATTCTCTTTTAATGCATTGTCACATTCTGAATTCTATTCAACTTTTTGTTGCATCTTTTTTCTTAGTTAATTTCACTAAAGGTTCAATTAAGTTTGCAAAGTTAGGAATAAATTTTCTATAAAAATTGCATAATCCTATAATAGATCTAACTTCTTTTTTTCTTTTCTGGAATGCGAATATCAAAAATTCTTTTAAGAATATTGTTAGTTGGTGTGACTAATCCTTGACCAATATGATATCCAAGAAAATCTATGTTTTTAAAACCTATTTTATTTTCTTAGGTGATACTGTTAAATTATTAATTTGAAGAATTTCTAGTAATTTATTCAAACTGTTTATATGGTCTGACCAATTTTTAGTATAAATACATATGTCATCCACATAGTATCTAATGTTTTCAATATTTCTTAATAACTTATTCATCATCTTAGTGAACGTTGCAGTGCTGTTCACTAGACCAAAAGGCATAACATTCCACTCATAAAATCCTTCATGAGTTTTAAATGCTGTATATTGTTTAGAATCTTCCTGAACTTCTATCTGCCAAAAGCCTCTAGTCAAATCTATGTGTGTGAAAATATTGGCATTTGACATTTCTTGAACTAAGTCTTCAATGTTTGGTAAAGGTTGTTTATCTATTACTGTAATAGAATTTAAGCTTCTGTAATCACAACATAAATGAATTTTGCCATTATTTTTTTTTACAACCACTATTGGAAAACAATAGCTGGAATCTGATTCTCTTATTAATCCACTATTTAGTAATTGTTCTATTTCTTTTTGAACTTCATTTCTGTATTTAACTGGAATGTCATTGTATTTTAGGTTTAATTGGTTCTTCAGTTTTTAATTTGATTGAATGTTTAATTATGTTTGTCTTTCCTGGTTTGTTAGAAATTACATTTTGAAAGGAATTTAATGTTTCTATTAGTTGTTTCTTAATATCTGCAGGTATGCCTGGTGCAAAATTAATTTTATTCATGTCATCCTGTTGATCTAAACTTATTACTGGAATCTGATCAGTGTCATTAATATTATTTTCTTAAACTATATGTGTTGTCTTCTGCAATTAAACAATTTAAAGATTGAATCTGTTGTACAACGGTTTCTAATTCTGTGGGAGGATCTAAAATATATTGGAAATAAGTAAATCCAGTGCTACTGATGTTGCTCATTTGTTACAGTTGTTGAAGGAGAATTTAAAAGAAAGAAAAGAGTCAAACTTCGTTCCCCAGGGGGCTAAATGTCTCTTAAAATCATTTCAAGGGAAAGACAATGTAGACTGCAACCGCATTGCTAGTGACTTCAAAGAATTTTACAGTATCTCTTATTTTGACCTGTGGGAAGACAGTTTCGGTGAAGCACGAGACTTTGTCTGGATCAATGAAAACATCATTTCATGGGAAAACGTTGAAAGAACAGCAGAGTTGATAAACAAGAATCTCGGAAAACCAAAGGTTAACACTGACGAGCTTTTTGATGAGGTCTTTCTTGCCAAGAAATTTTGGGCTTCTAAAGTAGGTGATTGGGAAAGAGAAGAAAAGGAAAACGATCGTAAAAAATCAAGCGAAGAAAAATGGATGGAGCTACTCTCTTCCTTTAAGCAACAAAACATCGCAATGTCTAATCTTGGAATTGTTGTTATGTGTTCTGTCTTCCTGGAACGTCCGCCCCAATTGAGCGGGTTTTTTCAATGATGAACAGTGCCTGGAGTGATGAACGGGGTTTGATGCAAGAGTCCACAGTCCGCGGTTTGATGGTGTGCAAAGTTAACTTCGGACTTAGCTGCAATGAATTTTATGAACAAAATTAAAGAGAAGAAGGACTTTTTGAGAAAGGTTCAGTCAAGTGAAAAATACGAGTGGTACAACAAGTAGAAAACTGTTTTGTTTTGTAAAAATATCTTGTTTGTATACTTTTATGAATAAATTAACAAAGTTTATCTATTCTATATTTTAAGTGTTTTTTACATGACTGTTTTCATACCCCCCCCCCCCGAAACCGACATCGCTAAACCTAAAGTAAAAAATACAGAACTGTCCCGGTTGGTCCGTGAAAAAATATGGCAACCCTATATATATATATATATATATATATATATATATATATATATATATATATAGAGAGAGAGAGAGAGAGAGAGAGAAGGAGAGAGATAGATAGATAGATAGATAGATAGATAGATAGATAGATAGATAGATAGATAGATAGATAGATAGATAGATAGATAGATAGATAGATAGATAGATAGATAGATAGATAGATAGATAGATAGATAGATAGATAGATAGATAGATAGATAGATAGATAGATAGATAGATAGATAGATAGATAGATAGATAGATAGATAGATAGATAGATATTATGGCCAATGTTTGCTAACCGGCCAATGTTTGCTAACCGGCCAATGTTTTCTAACCGGCCTATGTCAGATATTTGCAATGTTCCCAATGGTCGGCTAATTTATCACTTTTTTTTACACTTCAGCGGTGATGTTTTGCCGAACATGAAAACTCATTTTTTTTTCTAGAGAATTTTAATAAAATTAGGTAAAAATGCTATAGAAAAAAATGTGCAATGATTGGTTAAATCTATAAATCCGTACCGGTGCAAACCGGCAAAAAAAAACAACACTGTATATATTGTTATGACTCTCTCGGTTCGTCAGTGCACCGTGCAGTCTAGGAAATGAACGCGATGACGTAGGAGAGAGACGCGAGAGAAAGTGACGTGGAAGCCGGCAAGAGAGTGGTCATGATGTTGTTGTTGTCTTTGTCTTTTGAATAGTAAATACTCTTGAAGGAACCCATTCCTATGTTGTTTTAGTTTGTGTATATATATATATATATATATATATATATATATATATATATATGTTACTGGCAAAGTGTGAAATGCCGGCATTCTATAGAATGTCTAGGCAATGTATAGAATGCCTGGTCGTTTTAGGCAAAGTATAAAATTTTTAAATTGTGCATACTTTTCCTAGGCATTCTATACAATGCCTAGGCATACGAGCTGTATGCTACTTCTTCTGCCATCTTTGTCTTCAGGGCCCTGAGAACCACGAACTTGGTTAGATGATCTTGATACACTATTATGAGATCGACCTGACAACGGGAGTTGAATTCTGAAAAAACCATTGGCTTGACTACAATGCCTTTTTGACGCCTTTTTGTTTTTTCTGGCAAGGTTCAAAAAGGTTAACATACAGTTCAATATTATGACGTGTAATGTTCTTGTATTTGGGTGATAGTTCTTTCAACATTCTGTCCCGTCCTCCATGACCAATAGCCAAAGGCATTATGAAGTACGTCAAATAACTCGGAGTCCGCGACGAAAAACTGAATGGCACTCACACCTTCATTTTCCACCATCATGACATCATAGTGTTTCACCAGCCAATAGTTACATACTTTGCCGAACGGGAACTCGGCATTCTATAGAATGCCTAGGCAATGTATGAAATAGCAATTTATTTCATACTTTGCCTGAAAAATTCAGGAATTTTATACATTGCCTAGGCATTCTATAGATTGCCGGATTTCACACTTTGCCGGTAACATATATATATATATATATATATATATATATATATATATATATATATATATATATATTGTTATAACTCTGCTTCACCCCCCCCCCCTCGGAGTCACACTCCTGCCCTAAGATGAATGATGCAATCACGACTCATGTACGCCCACACATTGTTAATTCGTTGGTTCACCCTCGCCTTAGTACAAGTAATGAAATAGTATTATTTGCCACCTGCAGTCTGCACTCTCACGCAATGACCTTCACCCTCCATTTTGGCGGGAAAACGATGGATTTAGCGTGGGTGAGACTACCTATAAAAAGAACTGTGCTGTGGTTCATAGGTCGAACAACGTTCGAGAGAAGAAACGACGAACATGGGGAAAGAAGGACAACGAGAGAAGAAGTCGAACCAGACAGAGTGGACGGACAGAAGAAGTGGAGAACCCCAGGTCTGTTGATGCCTCGAGTTCGTTATCAGCACATAGCCAGCGATAACACGTAGACTCGTTTCAACAGGATTGGTTGTACGCATAATTGACTTTGTTGTTTTGTTTTCCTGGACTATTATAACCTGTAGACCTACATTGTAGAATGTGAATAAATCTCATTATTCAACTAACGAACCCACGTGTCCTATAGTGTCTACCTAGAGAGAGTTTTGCAAGTTCGCAACAATATATATATATACTAGTTGCCCGGGTTTAAAATAAGGTTTTCTGTTTACCTTTTGTTTTCTCCCTACCCCCTCTCTCCCTCTCTCCCTCCCTCCCCTCTCTCTCCCTCCTTACCCCCTCTCTCCATTTCTCTTTCCCTCCCTCCCTTTCTCCCTCCCTCCCTAACTCTCCAATCTCCCTCTCTTCCTATATCCCTCCCTCCTTCTCTCACCCCCGTCCCCCCTCTCTCCACCTTCCTCCCTTCCTCCACCCCCTCTCTCCCTCCCTGCCCCCTCTATCTCTTTATTTCTCACTCCCTCCCATCCTCTCTCCCTCTCTCCTTCCCTCCCCTTTCTCTCACTCCCTCCCCTCTATCTCCCTCCCTACTCCCGCTCTCCCTCCCTTCCTTTCTCTTTCCTTCCCTCCCTTTCTCTCTCCAACCCTCCCTCTCCCTCCCTCCCCCTTAATCTCCCTCCCTACCACCTCTCTCCCTCCCTCCTTCTCTCTTCCTCTCTGCCCCCTCCTTCCCTCTCCCTCCCTGCCCCCTCTCTCTTTATCTCTCTCCCCCCTCCCTCTCTCTGTACAATTAATCGTCAAATTACGCTTCTTAAATGAACAGAAAACCTTATTTTAATCCCGGGCAAAGCCGGGCACTTGCAGCATGAAAAAAAAAACAACAACAATATTTTTTTTCCCGTCCCTAGCCCTTTCTTCTCCGTCCGTTCAATTACACATTCACTTGGTGCGCGATTTTTATTTATAGTGAAGGCGATCCCATACCGTGAATACTTTAATATAGTAAAATACTAAAATAATTAATTACAATTAAACTACGCATTGAGATTGTATTAATAATGTTAATAATGTCACAGAAACATTTTAATTAACGTGTTTCGGTTTATTAAAGTGCACCTTTAATTTTAATCTTCCGAATACATAAAACGATAGGTAAATAGATATGACTATTGATTTCATCATGTTTACAATTGGAGTTTCCGGGAGTTACCCCTCTTTTAAAAATGTATCATAGGGAAATGACGTCACAGAGGAATTTTATTCATGCTGCGAGTACCCGACTTTGCCCGGGATTAAAATAAGGTTTTCTGTTTATTTAAGAAGCGTAATTTGACGTTTAATTGTACAGAGAGAGGGAGGGGGAGAGAGATAAAGAGAGAGGGGGCAGGGAGGGAGAGGGAAGGAGGGGGCAGAGAGAGGGGAGAGAAGGAGGGAGGGAGGGAGAGAGGTGGTCGGGAGGGATATTAAGGGGGAGGGAGGGAGAGGGAGGGTTGGAGAGAGAAGAGGGAAGAAAAGAGAAAGAAAGGGAGGGAGTAGGGAGGGAGATAGAGGGGAGAGAGGGAGAGAGAGGATGGGAGAAATGGGAGGGAGTGAGAGAGAAAGAGAGAGAGGGGGCAGGGAGGGAGAGAGGGGTGAGGAGGAAGGGAGGAAGGTGGAGAGAGGGGGACGGGGGTGAGAGAAGGAGGGAGGGAGATAGGGAGAGAGAGGGAGATGGGAGTGTTAGGGAGGGAGGGAGGGAGACTTTGCCCGGGATTAAAATAAGGTTTTCTGCTTATTTAAGAAGCGTAATTTGACGTTTAATTGTACAGAGAGAGGGAGGGGGAGAGAGATAAAGAGAGAGGGGGCAGGGAGGGAGAGGGAAGGAGGGGGCAGAGAGGGGGAGAGAAGGAGGGAGGGAGGGAGAGAGGTGGTAGGGAGGGATATTAAGGGGCAGGGAGGGAGAGGGAGGGGTTGGAGAGAGAAGAGGGAAGGAAAGAGAAAGAAAGGGAGGGAGTAGGGAGGGAGATAGAGGGGAGAGAGGGAGAGAGAGGATGGGAGAAATGGGAGGGAGTGAGAGATAAAGAGAGAGAGGGGGCAGGGAGGGAGAGAGGGGTGAGGGAGGAAGGGAGGAAGGTGGAGAGAGGGGGACGGGGGTGAGAGAAGGAGGGAGGGAGATAGGGAGAGAGAGGGAGATGGGAGAGTTAGGGAGGGAGGGAGAAAGGGAGGGAGGGAAAGAGAAAGGGAGAGAGGGGGTAAGGAGGGAGAGAGAGGGGGAGGGAGAGAGGGGGTAGGGAGAAACCAAAAGGTAGACAGAAAACCTTATTATAAACCCGGGCAAAGCCGGGTACTTGCAACTAGTATATATATATATATATATATATATATATATATATATATATATATATATATATATATAAATATATACTTATTATTATGGCTTCACACTTCTTCTAAAATCCTTCTTCATTCCTTTACCTTCCTCAAACTGTACAAATCAGGTAGCATGAAAAAACAACAACAATTCTTTGCCGCACAAAGACACGATACAGCACCAGCGCGCAAGTTCTATTCGATCATCGGGAAATGACGTCACAGAGGAATTTTATTTATGGCGCCGTCGAGATTACTTTAATATAGTAAAATACTAAAATATAAAAAAATTAATTACAATTAAACTACCCATCGAGATGAAACGAAACCTGTCCTATAACCTTCCCCGTGTAATTATGTGTATGTGTAACAAATTTCACGTTATTTGGTTGTTTGGATCTTGAGTTATAAGGGAACAGACAGACAGACAGACAGACAGACAGACAGACAACAAATGCGTCTTATAAGTATAAGAGATATTAGGGCTGCCGATTAAACTGGGTTTATTTGCGATGAACGCGTCAAAAAAATTTGCGATTACAATTTTTAACACAAGACCTTAATACGTCAATTTGACCAAAATGCTGGGAATTCACCAAATCGATAAATAACAGAATTTCACTCAACAATTTTAAGTTAAGGTCCGTTAACTTATTAAGTATATCTACCACCCTCATCCCGTCCATTTTTATCGCATTTGAAAATACAGCATCTTGCTGGTCACTTCTGCAATAGCTGCACTAGACCACTAGACCTGTCAGTCAAGGTCTAGACATGGCCACACATCTGTACACGAGACAGTGGTTGTATTTTCAGAATTATTGTGACACTGAGCTAAATTTTATATTTTTATATAGGGCTGTTGATTAAGTGCAATTAACGCGTAATTAAAGCATTAAAAAATTATGCGATTACATTTTCGCAAACACCTAAATGCGTTAAATTTTACCCAAATGCTATTATTTCAGAGTTGCGGAAAAAATTAAAAAAAAATCAGTAAATAAGCAATTCTATAAACTGAAATAGATCAGACAAGATAAAAAAAACAAGAAAAAATAACTGAACACAGAAACTGTCTCGTTTACATAAAATCATAGCAGCTATATGTCCTTGAAGCAATAGGATTGTCATTTCTTCATTTTAATGTATGACCCTGAATACAATTTAGTGAACATCTGCAGACGCGTGCTCCTAGCTTGAAACAATGGAACTGGGGTCAACTTGTTTTGGGACAGGGGGTGCGGTGGTTGGGTAAGCCATAAGTAAAGTCATCTTTGTGTGGAGAGAGTAGGTCAACAATGTGACTTGGTGGGAAAAAAAGGGGGAGGGAATAAAGAAAAAAACGCGTTAATAATAAGAGAGTGACTACTTTCTGACTATACTATTATGTTATGAAAGAAACGTTACATTTGAGATTTAAAGAGGTGTGTATTTTTTATTTGGGATGGGAAATGGAGGGGGTAGGTGCGGTAGTGGAGGGTAGGGTAAACAATACTTACGTGTGGGCGAAGTGAAGCAAAATGTCACAGGGAAGGAGGGAAGAGGGGTTGACATACGTCATTAATTCGGAAACTACGGTACGAGAAATACCTATGTTTGGCATTGTTGTTTATTAAAAAAAAATTTCGTATCTCTTGACGTGGTTGATACATGCCTATAAACTGGTCTCAATAACTAATTCAATAGACATATACGCTATGCTTAATAAATCTGTTACAATTAATAATACCTCTTTCGTAAATTAAAATGACTTGTTTAATATACCAATGTTATGCTATGATATTATGAAATAATAGTTTGAATACAAACAAGTGTGAACTTTAAATGTATATTTTTAATAGAAGATTTCTTTACTAAATATATCTTTTTGTCTTTTAAATGATAATACATATCAAGATATAACATACCTTTACATATTTCCATATTACATTAGTATTTCACATTGATTATTAAGCTTTAAGCTATTTAGTTGGTAAAATGTCATTGAAAAAGTACAATTTAGAAATCTTTTATGCAGGAACCAAAATGTTAGAGAAGATTTATCATGTTCTTTGCTAGATTTTTTTTTCAACTGGTCAGATAGATGATAAACCATATAATGTTTGTTTTTAATGCCAAATTAAAGGGAAATATTCCTTCCTTATATTATTATTATTTGCAGTTTCCTTATTTTTACAATTTTAAGGAGAATTTATTTTTATATGACAATCTTAGCTGCCGATTGTTTATAATTTCGCATAAAAAACATTAGTGGTTTGTTAGTGAATTCAATTGACCCTTCACCATACTTCAACTTTATATATTTTCCTTTGGTTAGGCTCATTATATTAAGCAGGATTAAAATAAATATCGGAAATGTATTACATCGCCTCATTCGTGTACTCTAAATGTGATTAAGGCCGGGATAAAGGTAATTTTCAAAAGTCAAGCTACGACTGGATACAGAAACTATATTTAAATGAATCCAGTACCTATCCTATCCGCTACCAATAATTCGCCACCCCATCCTTTTAACATTTTTTTCTTTGATTAAAAATTCTGTCTTCTAAGATATAATTTTGTCTCCTGTGATATGGCTTCGACCCGAGTATTTTGGAACCCTATAAACCATAGTAAGGAACAGCCCTTGAGGTACTTAATTAAACCGTTGTTCAATACAGCATTTATACCTTTATCTTTTTTTCACCAGTTATCAAC
The DNA here is from genome assembly GCA_021962125.1 of Bulinus truncatus. Taxonomy (NCBI): domain Eukaryota; kingdom Metazoa; phylum Mollusca; class Gastropoda; family Planorbidae; genus Bulinus; species Bulinus truncatus. The sequence continues at coordinate 20,110 of JAGDYQ010000425.1, read as the reverse complement.
TGACAGTTATCCACTGACTGAATTTCACAAAAATTTCAACTGTTTTTTTTTAGATGAAATCTCTTAGATCCTATAAAGTATAAACCACTTTTCCCCTCCCCATTACTATTTCGTTTTTTTTTCAAGATAATATAAATATCTGTTACTTACGATTGCACAGAGGTCTTCTTTTAAACATCCTATTAGAGCTAGATATGAACAATCGATAGGCTGCAAGCAGAAGATAAATTTGTTTAAGCAACAGTGACCATATTTTTTTAGAGCTAGCCTAGGACACAAAGGGTATTTCGGTGGGGCAGACTGGGTGGATACTTTCCTTGGCCAGAAACCGTTAATGAAAAAAAATTCATTGTAAGACACGCTTTTGTTAAGAGTGAATAACAAATTCTTAAGTAATTATTTGACTGCATATTCTAAATAAAACATGTTTATTGTGTTAAAAATTAGCATTCGCAAGTGAATGTAGAAAATTACAAGAACTGTGTTGAGAGCAGGGTTGTTAATATTGCAATATTGTATTGGTATTGGTAGTATTGCCAATACTTTTTTAAGTATTGGTACGATATTGCAATACTTCTTGAAATTTGATATTGGTATTGGTATTGCCAATAATTATTTTTGATATTGGTATTGATTTTTAACCAATACTAAAAGCAATATTTAATAAGTTCTCTACAACATTGGTTGTGAATAAAGCTGAATATTTGACTCGGTATAGCCAAGAACCTATAAGACATGAAATTTGATTTACATTTCATTGCTATGCTGATTTACCATAATACACGTTAATGAGGCCCGTAGCGTGCGTGGTCAATTAAAATGATGAAAACTGTCTGAAGTGCAATGTTTGGAATTTTTTAGGGCATTCTGTGTGCAAGCTACACTTAAGATAAATACATCATTCAACTCAGAATAAAACAATGAGTAAATACTGAAAATTACAGCCTGATACCTTTTTTAATTTTTGAAATATTCGCTACGCAATATTCAATAATAGTGTATAATCATGCAATTGCATGCAATTTTTCACCAAGAAGGCGTTAAGACACCAACATGAAATTTTCACCATAGCTAGTACTTGCCAAGGTTAACAAGTGTGCAAAATATGAAAAGTGTGAATTACTGTCCACATGGTCATCTGGGGGTCGCAATAAGTGCAAAAATGGACGACCATGATGCTTAAAGGGGCCCACCATGAGTACACTATTATTGATTAACAGGAATTCTCTATCAAAATAATAAACACATATATGGTACTTACTAAATGTATAACAAACATCATTTCATGTCTTATAGGTTCTTGGCTATACCGAGTCAAATATTGATGAAAACTGTCTGAAGTGCAATGTTTGGAAATTTTTAGGGCATTCTGTGTGCAAGCTACACTTAAGATACATCATTCAACTTAGGACAAAACAATGAGTAAATACTGAAAATTTCAGCCTGATACCTCTTTTAGTTTTTGAAATATTCACGTTCAAACATCGCGAAAATGTAAATGGCACGCGCACTCGCGACTACCCTTAAAAATTTTAAAAATCATATCTCAGAAAGTTTTTGCCCAAATGGCCTAAAATTTTCAGGAATCACTCAACTTTGAATGTACCACAAGCCATAAAAATTTCAGGAAGATCTGAGGGGGTCGGGTGAACACCACTGGTTGAGTTGACATGGAATGACCCTATTCTGTCCAAGCTTTTTTTCCGCTTGCATTAAATAATTTTCTTGAGTGTTTATTATTATTTGCTAAGTATCTTCAGGCAGTTCACTTGGTATGCTTTTGGTAACACCTGGTGAAACCCGGTGGAATTCAATGTATGATGCTGTCACCAGAGTTTACAACAGTCTCTGTGTAAGTGACATGGAAGTTGTTGACAAACTTTGTGATGAACTTGATATCATAAGACTACAGCCTGTACAGAAAACATTTGTTAAAGAGTATGTTGCTGTTATGAAGCCTGTTTGCTGTGGACTAGATATTTTGCAGGGTGAAACTAAAAAAGACATTGGACTTGGTTTCCTTCTACCAACACTTGTCGTGATGAAGGCTCAGTTAAAAGTGTTTCTTGATCAAGGAAAGAATGATCCACTCGTAGTTTGTTCTCCATTAGCTTCATGTCTTTTGAATGCCATCGATGGAAGATTTGCAAACATGTTTGACAGCAATGATGCTCAGCTGGCATCCGTTGCTACGACTGATGACCAGAAAGCAACGTCGGCTGCTGCTGCTGATGGTACAGATAATCAGCCAGACTTCTTCGCTGGATTGTCAGCCAGACGACATCGTGTGAATGATTCACCTGATGTGAATCAAGAAATTAATAATTACTTGGCAGACACTTCAGACAGTATTGCATCATTGGATACTTATCCACATATCCGTAAAATATACATAGACCTGAATACAGGACTTCCTTCAAGCGCTGCTGTTGTAAGGCTGTTTTCATTAGGAGGCAACCCCGTAGCGTGAAAATTCTACAGCAGGGGCCAGGCATTCTACAGCAGGGGCCAGACAATAGCAGGGGGGCCAGGTAATACATTTTACTAAGTAGAACAAATAAGCAGGGGGCAGATAAAACGCAGGGGGGCCCCGGCCCCCTGCCCCCCGCACGCTACGGGCCTGTTAGGAGGCCGAATATTTTCCCCTCTTCGTTCACGACTGAGCAGTGCGCATTTTGAAATGGTTACTTTTCTTCGCCTGGCTTATTGGTAACTGCCAGTTAGGTGGCGTTACCCTGTGAACTCTATTGGAATTCATTGTTCATCGTTAGTTTTCCAGATGTAATGCAATCCACTGACTCGGTCTGACTGCTTTTACTATAGTGTGATGTTTAACTGTTTATGTATCATTTACTTTTTTATGACGGTCGTTTGCTTCATTCATCCATTCATTCATCCATCCATCCATCCATTCATTCATTCACAATATGTGTACAGTATACATATTAAAAATCTTGTTGCTTAAGGACATTAAGGTATGCCGACTTATTTAATAGTAGTTTATTATGTTGTCAAAGACTTTTGGATGTTTTGAGGGAAACTGTTGAAGCAAGTGTTAACTATTGAACAAAATTTGGTTAAAAATACATCATCTAAATTAGCCAAAAATGTTGTTATCGTTTATCGATGTAAGTGATATAGAGCAATGAATTACGTATTTGCATTTTATTCGTCGAATGACCCAAATATTGGTATTGGTATTGGCAATAATAAATAAATATTGGTATTGGTATTGCAATACTGGTTTTAAAATTGTATTGGTATTGGTATTGCAATACTGATTTTAAAATTGTATTGGTATTGGTATTGCCAATATTTTTTTTCAGTATTGTTAACAACCCTGGTTGAGAGTAATATAACCTATATTAATATTTTCTGTTGAACTAAAACACCAAATAGTGGAACATTTTCTGCCATTCTGTTGATGCTGGGGCAAAGGATTCGAAAACTGGTTAGTGTTCCTGATAAACTGGAAAATGTCCCTAGTTAACTGGGTCATTTTGTCCCGCATTTATTCAATATAACATAAGATGTATTCTAAATGATCTATGAATTAAACATTTCGTATCAATTGCACCCATTTCAAAAATGAAAAAAAAAATGTTATTTACATTATAAAGAGAACTTAAGAATATCGTTATTTAAATACATTTAATAAATCAGAATCAATATGATATTTAATTCGCAATGTCAATCATAGCAAATAATTGTATTTAGATTATTATTCTTAAGTTCAGTTATTTAGTAAATTTCAGTTATAAAGACCTTAAGAAAAAATACATACATGGTGCTTGAAATCGCCATTTGACGTTTGAACACAAAACTGAACCTTAATAAATGGACTTGATTCTTGGTATAAGCCTGAAATTATAATGTATTAAATACAATCATTTCATTTCTAATACAAGCCTCTTACAGTAGTTATATGAGCAGGAAGGGCCCATATTTTAATATTAGGTCAATATAGAATGAGCATAAAACAATTTTTATTATTAACAATTATTTTAAATACTATACCACACTTTTTTGTAATTTTAATGCAGTGTTAAAAAGGTTTTGGCTATTGCCTCTTTTTTATTAGAGGGTTGGGCGGAGTATTGGCAATTAATATAAAAAGCGATTCACGTAATAAGTGAGTGCCCCCCGATGTAATTATGCTTTAATGCAGTGGCGTCACCATAGGAACCTGCGCCTGAAGTACATAAGTATTGTTATATGATGCCCAACCTCCTTAAACGTTCTGCGGGGGGGCGGGGGGCAACACCACCATTTTAAGTTAAATACCTGTTTATTTTAAAAGAAACTCTTTCCATTGAAAGTTGGAATATAGTTTAGAATTATAAAGCAAGTAGCATGTTTTTACTTTAAAAAGTAATGTTTCCTTAGCCCTAGCGGGTCATCAAGGCAGATGAAGTGTAAGAATTCATCTGTTTCTATACCCTCTGCATATGAAGGGATTGTGTGTTTAGCTCAACGCCCAGCCGCCTTTACTCCCCAACTATTGTCAGGCAGACTTGTGGGACGTGTTTGAAGCACATTTTTTATTTTAATTTTCATATTTTTTTTTATTTTAATAATGGAAATCAAACTTGCATCACTTACCCCCCCCCCCCCCCATTTTTTCCCCATAATTGAAATCAATGTGCGTAATTCAGCCCACCCAATGCCCCTCCCCCCCCCCCACTTCTTCTATGAAAGGGTTTTCATTGTATGATATAAAAAATGTATGTCGCTGTCTTAAAGTAAAAGAAAAATTCATTATACAAAATATCAGTAAATATAGTTTTAGTCTACATATTAATTTGCTTCAACATTGAAAGTTTAGTTCTTGATAAATCAAGACTGTAAATTTTAGAATGCTGCTCTTGTTGACATCAATGTATATTCAAACCACCCCTGTGTAAACAAATGTCAAAATAAAATTTGTTGATGTAATAAATGGATGACCCTTTTATATAAAACGAGAAGGTAATAGCACTTCTTGAACCCCAGGAAAAAGGGTGCTTAATTAAATTTAAAGACATAAGGCAGATAAATGGCGTGTAAACATGAATTAATATAAATCAAATGTAAACGTACTATCTGCAGCAGCTGGCGGGGGGGAGGAGGGAGATAGAAGCGATGGCCACACATAACAGCCAAACAGACTTTAGTTTACCCGTGTCTTCAATATAATACTATGTCTACATATTTGCTGTACAGAGACACACAATTTAATGTAACTGTTAAGTCAAATTCATTGAAACCATGTATATCCTATCTGGGCATATTTCAAGCGGAACTCTACAAATTATAAATTACGATTATTTCATACCACAGAATATATTTTATTATTCTGACAATAAGAAGGACCTTTTTTCTCTCCAAAATGTTTGGAGTGGTGATGAAGATGCACTTGATAGTCCGAAAACTAATACCCTGACTCAGGAGCGTATCATAAATATTATGTTATCCTCTGGACATTTACAGGGATGGGGTATTCAAGACCTCTTGGCCTTTTGGAAATTTTCCATTCCTGTAAAGTTGTAATATAGGGCTGTGAAATAAATGTATTATTAATATAGGATATATTGGAAAAAATGGTGCCTAAAGAAGACCACTGTTCTGCCTCAGTAGCCTGAGTATGGCATCATAAGTGTCAGAGATGGCGAGTGGTCTATAATTTATTTAATATCTTACAATTACCGTCTCGCAATTATTTCCAATAAAATACAAAAAGTCAATTTGGTCTAAATATAAACATTCATTAACACTTTATTCACTATAAGCACTTAACCAAAGTGAAATCAACAATATAGGTCAACAGCTTTACAAATATGTTTACAAAATATCAACTCCTGGAAAACAATCACATACTTCTTACTAATTCCTTCGTTTATTCCTAACTAACTACCTTCCTCAAATTTAACAAAACTACACTAACTGTCGAGTCGTGTATATAGCCTCCACTGCTAAAACTAACCAAAACTGTGTATTTTTCCAATCTCCCCCTGTTTAATTAAGTAATATTTAAGTCGATACGCTGCTGGTATTACACTGTGCAACAAAATAAAAAAAATTATGTAACTTCAACAACATAATGCGTATTTTATTATATGCAATTTTCTGATTACAGTGATACCTTAGGGATGTTTCTAGTACGTCCAGAAGTGAAGTTAATCCATTTTGAAAATTTAGTCCTACTATGTAATATTTAACATGGAGTCATTCATTATAACATGTCTAATTTGAGGTCCTATAAAGACTCATTCTGTGATTTTGGCATCACTCATCCTAGGAAATATCTCTTTGAGGTATAGAAAAGCATTGGAGTTGCCTTTAAATGCTTTCACAAAGTTTTTCATTAATCCCAACTTGATGTGAAGAGGTGGGAGGTAAATTTTGTCTGGTTGTGCTAGTGGACTGCTTTACATTGTGTTTTCCTAGGACATATTCAGATATCACCGGCCACTGCTTCTGTGATTAAAGCTGCTTATAAGCACGGCTGTCCCACAAACACAAGAAGCAGCAGTACTTTGTGTAACCACTTTGCATGCCATCACTAACCCAATAACTTTAAAGTCAGCACAAATATTCCAGCTAAATTTCCTATAGTTGATTAACTCAAAAAAAAAATGTCCATGCTCTCATACGATTCTTTCATATCTGCAGCATAGAATATTGGCACTGAAGGCATTGAGTTGCCATTGTGAAGAAGAATGGCCTTAAGGCTTGTCTTCGGGGCATCTATGAACAGACGCCATTCATGAGATTTGTGATTACAGCCAAGCTCATTCATAAGACCTTCTATATCTTTGCAGTAAGAGCGCTTATCCTGTTCTTCAAAGAATAGTGAAAGATTTGCACTTCGTTTTCTGTAAACTGTTACTTTATTGCCTTTTGACAAGAGATTCCACTGTTGAAGACGAGACGCAAGTAGCTCTGCTTTATCCTTCGGTAAATTCAGATCTCGTACTAAATCTTTGAGTTCAGTTTGTTCGATGAGATGAGGTTTACCGTCTTCAGGTGCATCAAAGCTGTCATCACTTTCATGAACGTAAGGAATAGACGCAGATTCATCACTTTCGACAATGTGAATGTCACTAGGAGGCACAGGAATCATCAAGGTGTCGTCAGACGGTACAATCTTATCCTTGTTTTTACCAGAAAATCCTGCAATCTTTGCCATGCAAAAGTAACAATCGTTGACATGGTCTCGTAATTCTCTCCAAACCATAGGAATTGCAAATGACAAACTTCTTTTGCCCTTCAGCCACTGCGTGAAATTCGAGTAGCATGAGGGTCATTCAACCAGTCAACTCAACATGTCAACTCAACCAGTGGTGTTCACCCGACCCCCTCAGATCTTCCTGAAATTTTCAGGGATTGTGGTACATTCAAAGTTGAGTGATTCCTGAAAATTTCAGGCCATTTGGTCAAAAACTTTCTGAGATATGATTTTTTTAATTTTTAAGGGTAGTCGCGAGTGCGCGTGGCATTTACATTTTTGCGATATTTGAACGTGAATATTTCAAAAACTAAAAGAGGTATCAGGCTGAAATTTTCAGTATTTACTCATTGTTTTGTCCTAAGTTGAATAATATATTTATCTTAAGTGTAGCTTGCACACAGAATGCCCTAAAAATTTCCAAACATTGCACTTCAGACAGTTTTCATCAATATTTGACTCGGTATAGCCAAGAACCTATAAGACATGAAATGATGTTTGTTATACATTTAGTAAGTACCATATATGTGTTTATTATTTTGATAGAGAATTCCTGTTAATCAATAATAGTGTACTCATGGTGGGCCCCTTTAAGCATCATGGTCGTCCATTTTTGCACTTATTGCGACCCCCAGATGACCATGTGGACAGTAATTCACACTTTTCATATTTTGCACACTTGTTAACTTGGCAAGTACTAGCTATGGTGAAAATTTCATGTTGGTGTCTTAACGCCTTCTTGGTGAAAAATTGCATGCAATTGCATGATTATACACTATTATTGAATATTGCGTAGCGAATATTTCAAAAATTAAAAAAGGTATCAGGCTGTAATTTTCAGTATTTACTCATTGTTTTATTCTGAGTTGAATGATGTATTTATCTTAAGTGTAGCTTGCACACAGAATGCCCTAAAAAATTCCAAACATTGCACTTCAGACAGTTTTCATCATTATTTGACCACGCACGCTACGGGCCTCATTAACGTGTATTATGGTAAATCAGCATAGCTATGAAATGTCAATCAAATTTTATGAAAAATACAGTTAGTTTTAAGTACAAAATCAAATTACAGATTGTTTTTATCAACCATACAAGCAACCATGCAAGGCGGATATCAGCGTATGCTCATTATGCTGCCGATGCAGTTAACTGATGGTATCTTATCTATGTACACACAGTCCTACTATCACTAATATATTTAAAATCACCTAACATCTTAAAAATATAATTTGCAAAAATTGTGTTGCACAGTGTATGCATCCAATATAAATAATTTAGGCCTCCGTGTATTTAAAGTTAGTTCTTTACTAGTTAAATTGGTTATATTTTATTTACGATGCCCTATTGAGACAGATAAGGGTTTCTCATTAGGAAGCTTTTTTTTGCCTATTTTACCCTTTATAAATTTTGTTTACAGATTGTCTAAAAAGGAATTCATTTTGAAGTTGGACCATTAAACAATTGTGGTAAAAAAAATGTGTTTATAATAGTCAATCATATAAATTATTTCTGTCATAAATCGATTTTAGTCATTTATAACATAGTGATAATTAATTATGCTAAAATACGAGATTACCCAATCACAGTTAAATAGACACTTTGATAATTGACTTAATATCATTTTAATGACGCATTACCCATATTATATCTGAATTTATCCTTTTTATTGTTATATATCAAGAAGATACTATGGCCTTGTCTTAATAACAGCACAAAAATACTTGCCACATGAATCCATGATTTAGGAATTTTCGTTATTTTTTTTATTAGTTTGGGGATTTCCCGAATTAAGGCGAGGGTCTTTTTTTTTTGTAATAGTGTAGGCTATTTATCAACTTATGTGAAGACAAGATGATATATCATAATACAATAATAACAATCGTCAATATCGTTATGATTTCATAGAAGGTAATCTGAAAGCCATTAATTCATTAAGACACACACACATACAAAATACAGAACTGATCAATGTCAAGTAATTATGTGCACAGTATTGTGTGAAAATGATAACATCAATTACGAATTTTTTCAGTGTGGGTAAACAATAAAGTAAGAAAACTTTACTGCAAACAAACTGGACGTGGACGACTTCTTTTGTTTACTTTGAACAGATTTGGAATAGATTTGTAGAGAAAAAATAATCAACAGTTTTACTGATCTCCATTAGTATCAAAAGTGACAAAAGAACAATAAATCTGAACTAAATCTGTTCAGAACAATCAAAAAGCATTCGGCAATGCCAGGTGATCTTTTGTTTGCCAAAAAATTATCTTGCTTTAATTAGTTTAATGTCTTCCCAAACTTAAAAATTTCCTTATTGATATTTTCCCTTACATATCTAGTCTTTCTTTACCGGTCGCACCCAGCGAATGTCCATAACCTATATATAAAATTTCATGTGTGTGTGTGTGTAAATAATGAATATCGCTGTAAACGTTGTTTTTGTATTCAATTGTATAAATATAGTGTTATTTAATCACTGAACAATTTCAGTGTACATTGATTCTTTGCACCCCAGTCAATCTCAGTGGAAATAGTGTTACTTTGCTGCAGACAAAAGGTAGGTTGCTGTAAATTCCATGATATTACGTATCAGATTTAGCCTTTTAAATGGCTTTCATAGCCAGGGCATGCATGGTGGGACATAGCCATAGCCAGCCTATAACCCTTCATAGAATGTTATCCAGAACACTGCATGTGACGTCATTTAAGTGAAAATCTGGTGAATAACTAAATGGAGCCACCAACATTTGTTGTGGTTCCACTCATAAAATTCTTTACCAATGCTGCACATTGTTACATAATTTTCTTGATTTTATATTAAATTTGCCCTTTAAAACTTATTTTTATTATTTAATTGACAACTATCTTCTATTAAGAAAAAGTGGTTTTAGCTAATGATGAAATTGTCTTTATAATGTATATTTTTTTTGTTTTATCATTATAGTGTTAAAATTAAGAAGATGTAATGATAAATGTAAACTTGTATTCAGAAGATGACAGGTTCAAAGACTTCAATGAATTTATTAGTCAGTCAAGCTAGGTTTGTTTCATGCTTCACATACTAACTCTCAAAGCTATACCAATGATCTGTTTTTTCTTGATCCAATGAATACATTTAAATAATTCATACAATTTTAACTACAATATCAATCAACAATCTGGTGGTAAATTTTTTTAATTTTATTATAAAAGTAAAAAAAAAACAAATTCAGAAAAAGCAATGCCCTTTGAATAAATAACCATTAAGTCCATAGAAAAAAAAGATGAGTGGCAGCATTATAAAGATGTGATGTTCTGATGGACTAGAATTTTTTTCCCCCACGATACGGTTCAGCTTACATCGATAGAACTATACATTTTTTTAACATCAAATGGTAAACTTCATTCTGCTTTAAAATTTTACAAAATGTTTCCTAGAGATGTTGAGAGGTGGGAGAATCAGGTGAGTCCTGTCTTATTTACAAGGCGAAAAGACTATAAATCTGATTATAAAATTATTTAATTTCTTTAAAAACATTTTTTGAAAAGAAAAAAAACAAATTATATTAAAAAAAAAACATATAATGCTAGGAAGTTTTCCGCTTATCATAGATATATATTTGTAAAACATTCCTCCCGCTTCCAGTTGTTCCAGATATACCATAGTCTTCTAAAGTTTTATGATCATCCATTTTTCTGTCTCGTAAGTACCATTCCTGGTGAGAATGATGCAGTTGAAGCTGAAAAAAAAAAAGATTTTTTAAGTTATGATTTTCAAAAGAAAGTTTGAAAAAAATCACTTTTACAATAATTGAATAAATCAGAGTCAAGGGGTGAGTGTTGCCGGTCATATTTATAGAAAATGCTTTATAATGGTACAGTTTTTATTGAATATAGTTTCCACAAGTTGAAATATATATATATATATATATATATATATATCATTTAGTTATATATAAATCATATATGTTGTTAGTCTAATATAGATAGCACAATCATTCATAATAAAATGACTACAAGTTGAAATATATATAACATTCAGTTGTATATGTATATCATATATGTTGTTAGTCGAATAATTTAAACTAAAATATAGATCTTTGTTTGTTTCTGCTTTGTATATAGCATAAAAACTTTAATTAATTTTTCTCTAAGAGTTATGACCGGCAACACTTACAACTCATCCCTGGAAATAAATGTATAATCAAAATTGATAGGCTGCCTTGATTGTTCTAGAGTAAATAAACACTGTAATATTAAAAATATTATTTGAAATGATATATTAAGAACCATAAAAACTCCAATAAACAAGAAATTACCAAATTAAACTAATAGTAAAGAGACAGAAAAAAGAAGATAAAATTAATTGTAGGTCTATTTATATCATTTCTAAAAATGACTTGTATGCAATTTATGAGGGTATCAATTTACTTTTATTTAGATGATTATCACAATAAAATTGTTTTCTATGTTCATGCATGGCCTACCTCTAGAAAGCCTTATTTGAAATCTTTAAAAAAAAAAATTAACACATACTATATTACACATGAAATAATTAAATTACCTACCACAGTCTCGAGATCTACTTTTAGCCCAATTATTTCAACTAGAGTACCACAATCTGCCTAAGAAATACAAAAACACAAAAAAGACATTATCTTTATTAGTAATACTTGATTTGTGAGACTACCCATAGATTGATCTATTCTACATGCTAAATGTGGAGTTTAGATAGCAACACAGGTTTTTACCAGGCTTAATTATCCATAAGGTTTTAAAAATTGTGCTTCGTTTTTCCAATTATAATTAAAAATTAAAGTGGCAGAATAATGTTATAAAGATATGAGTGATAAGGGTAAATTTCTAATAAGTAAATATTAATGTTTAGTAATGAAATGTGTAGACGACTGGTAGCTAAAGCAAATTACGCTGGCCAAATCCCGCCCACTACTTGCTTCAGAGTGCAGTACATAACGGTCCCAAACCCCCGAACTAGTACCGGTCTGTGGATCAAATGGTACTAGGCCACCCAAGAAACATTCAATTATTTCCTTTTTATTTACAGTGGTGTATTTCTCTCGGGATAGTGTGACATTCCATGGACAAAAGTTTAACCAGGAGCTGAGCCACTGAGAGCTGCATTGGCATTGTAAATCAAAACAAATGGAAATATAAAAAATCAAAATCTCCCCCTCTCTCAAGCGGGCCGCTGTGAAATTATCAAACATTGACAAGTCTGCTTCGAGAAAAAGGTTGGGATCACTGATTTAAAGCATTAGACTTTACTTTGTTACATTTAATTTACATTAGTTCATGTTAACCCTGCATTCATATGACTTACCTGCCAGTCAAATTTGCGAACTCAATAAGGCTAGAAACTCAAAAAGTTTACCCACCCTTGATCTAAGGTCATTTTCATGGCGACCGCTGTAAATTTTGCAGGAAAACAAAAAAAAAAACCATCCAATCCTATGTTAAATATGTTGACCTTCAAATGTAATAGTTTTAATGAGATAAATTCCCAAATTGGGTGTTTTTTTTTAATGTACTCACCAAGTTTAAAATATATAAATAAGTCTTATAATAATATTTCCTTTGTAAATTTTGTATCAAAGTATTTAAACTACGACTAAATAACGGATGTGACAACTCGTGTTTACCATATGAATAAATGTGACATTATTTTTTACAACATGAAATTCTAAGTGACAAAATGGTTCAGATTCCCAAGATGGTAGTAAAACATCTCTAGGAGGTTTTAAAGCATCCGACATCAAAGAAGAACACGGCAGTTACCAATTTAAAATATAAGACGAGTCATTTCAACTCGACATGTTAATAAAGCAGTAGCCATTTTGAAATTTCTATATGCAGGAAATCTCAGTGTTGCCAAATGTAAAATTGTTTTAAATGCCAGATTTTAGAAGAAAAAATGCTAGATTTTTTTTTTAAGTGCTGTAAAAAATGCCAAAAAGTATTTTTACTTACTAATTATGTTTTATTAATGACAATTTCAATAAAATGTCATTATAAGGTCATAGGTCAGGTGGCACATCTTATGAATTATTTTTTTATTAAGTAGTATTAATCTATGTATCCAATTTAGCCTGATATTTCTTTAGAAAATTCAAGATTTGAGCAGCACTTTTTTTTTGCCCGTTTGAGATATATTTCACTGCGAGAATACTTGAAAGTACTTTGTTTCTCTTTTTTTATTTTTCCCCGATTTTCATACCGCTGTATAACTGCTCCAAATATAAAAAGGCTAAATTGGCAACATACTCAATATTGAGCAAGTTAAAGGGGAACAGTCAAACTATATCAAACGCCTAACGTATAACAAGACTTTGATGTAAATTTTGTAATGATGGGAAAAAACGTCTAAATTTTAGAGGTTTTTTTTTTTCACACAACAATAATAGCTGACATAAAACATCACTTGTTGTCTCCCTAGCTGACAGGGTTAGATGGGTCAGATCAGGACACATTCCATTTACAGTACTGAACAATAGTATGACACTGACCACCATACCGTACTGGTAAGCATACAGGCCCGTAGCGTGCGGGGGGGGGGCAGGGGGCCGGCCTCTCCTGCGTTTTGTCTGCCCCCCTCTGCTTATTTGTTCTACTTAGTAAAATGTATTACTTGCCCCCTCCCTGCTATTGCCTGGCACCTGCTGTAGAATTTTCAAGCTACGGGGCTGTAGGCATAAGGCATAAAATATTTCTTGCAGTTAACCAACTTGCACTCAGGTGTGGATGGGTCAGATCTAGGCACATTCCGTTTAGACTAAACAATAGTGTGACACTGACCAACACAGGTATGCTCGTAGGGGGCGTAACCGTAAACGACCGCACTAGGTAACTTAATCCCCTGAGAAAGTTGTGGGTAGCTTGTCACAAGACAATGTTTTATAAAGAAAAACTTACCGATTAGTTTTAGACGATTAGTACACCGCCTCCTAGATAGTCTAGTGATTTATAGCAAATAGTTGGGCGAGTTGGGCCAAGTCTTAAATAAATGGAATGTTTGGATCTCACTGTTATAAAATTTATATGTTTTGTCAACATTTCTTATTCATGGACCAAAAAAAAACTGCTAACTTATTTCGTTTTAATGCTAGATCTCCTGCTAAATGCTAGATCAAAATTTTTGATGCTAGATCGCACAAAAAAAAAAAATGCTAAATCTGGCATTAAAAATGCTAAATTGCACTGGGGAATCTGCACACGTGTGCGTCTTTGCTATTCGCACACATTATGTCCCCCACCATAGACATACTATATAATATGTCTATGGTCCACACAATTCGCACATATGGCCAGTGGCGCAACCAGCAAAAAATGCTGGGTGGGGGGTGGGCTCACATATTGAAAAAAGACAGTTTGACAGTCTTTTTAGTAACTTAATATAGTAAAATATGTATTGATGATTTGGTCTGGTTGCGCCACTGCATATGACTACATTATGTGTACATGCTTAGTCATGTTTATTTAATATCTAAAAAATTTCATAATATTTCGGCCTTTTCTCACTTTCGCTAGTCACAATTAAGGAAGGTTAATCTGATTACTTATTAGGGACTCCAAGCTGAAATCATAATACTTAAAAATAAAATGTAAGCAAACCAAATGGGCTGTTAACATGGGACCTCTAGGTTCGGGTGACTATACTACTAAATATATGCCTTAAGAGACGCATGCCTTAAGATCCATCGAAGCCACCTAGTTTTCTTTTGAACAACTCTTATTTTAATTGACAGTTAAATTTAAAAATTAGGTTTTTATAATACATGTATTGCTTAAAAAACAGTGAAATAAATAAACATTGCAAAAATACAAATATCAATATCGGCAACACACAAAAAGACCAGTGGCGTAACCAGGGTGGGGGGAGGGGGGTCCAAATTCGAACGTCGCCCCCGGGCCCCCGCTTGAGGGGGGGCCCAAACGAGTTTCCAAAATTTGTATTTAAACACTAAATATTAAATATTAGCTGTAACCGTCATCACAAGAACTCACGATATAACTAATAATTCAAGTAGTTATGAGACCTACTTTAATGTAAAAGTAAGTATTGAGAACAATTTCGTTTCTAATTTAGTTTATTAATTTACTGCATTGTGTGTGTAAATTTCAAGGCAATTGAAGAACTTTCAAAGATTAGCTAGGCGTGAATCATATTTACATTTTTAATCACGTTGTTATATTAGTTAGTGCAGTAATGGCACTCGTGGGGTGCGGGCCGCACCGGGTGACACCAACATAGGGGTGACACCAAAATGCTGCTCGGATCAATCTGGAATTTTTAGCAAACGCGCTAAAAAAAAGGGACGGATGTAGTCACGTGGTTTTATTAAATAGTAGACGTAGTTATAAACAGTGTTGAATTAAAGTAATATACATAAACTCAGTTGAATTAAAGTAATATACATATTTCTGAAATACAGTCAGTAATACTATCATTTTTATCGCTGGAATTTTTTAAAGTTAATTCTCTAAGGCCAAGACCGTCTAGTGCAGGAAAATTCGAAATATGTACCATTGTTCATGGTGGAAGTCTTGGGGGAGAATTTTAAAAATAAAAGAGTCATTCCTTGGTTATTTTGAAATTGTGCAGGCAGATGCACAACGCTTTGAAGAACTTGATCTGAAAACTCTTTAAGAAATGGACTAGACCTTAATCTGAGCACTGGTAAAACATATGATAACGCAGCCACAATAAGTTACCGTCGGTCTGGCCTGCAGAAACGTCTCTTAGTCATAAATTCTGAACTGTAATAATCACACTCTCAACTTGGCAGCTTTTCATTCTGCTGAGATAGATGTAGAGATTGTCACCTTTTTTGGAACTGTACATGAATTGCTCAACTATTATTCCAATCACCCCAGAGATAATCACCCCAGAGAAGGCCAAACTGAAAAAAACTGGAGCCGAGAGTCTAAAAAAGGAGAGTAGTGCAAGGTAGTCCTCAAGAGAAGAAGCTGCGTCGTCAGTTTCCTTGCATCTTGGCAAAGTTACTGAAGAGCTTAAGACCATTTCATGCTTTCTGCAAAATGATGAAAAACGGACGAAACTGATCACCCAATCCATCGAAATAGCAAAAGAAGGCATTGAATGCTATGGATTTCCTGTAGGCTAAACAACCAGAAGAAAGAAAAGACTTGATGGGGAGTTGACTTCTGATGTAGGACTGTCAATAGAACTGCAATTCAAACGTGTTGCGACAGAAGTGCTGGACAGAATTCATATGGAGATGAAGGACAGAATCCAAAGGTTGCAAAACCTTATGGACACCTTTGGGTTTCTTCTTGAACCAAGACAACTGTTGGATTCTATGGATGATCCGACACTGATGAAAAACTGTGTTACTTTTTCCTGTCTGTATGATGACATACAGGCAAATCACTTGTTCAATGATCTCATTGATGCACGAGCACTTTTCATCAACAAACCAGTACCACTATCACCTATTGACTTATTGAGAAAGCTGGCTTCATATGTAATGATGTGTGCTCAAACCTTGCAACCTCCATCCTAATACTTCTAACTCAGGCCACTTCCATTGCATCATGTGAGAGATCATTCTCAAAACTCAAGTTAATCAAAAACTATCTCAGGAGCACAATGACGCAAAAAAGACTTAGCAGCATGGCTTTAATGTCTGTGATTATGAAGTTAAAAATACTAGACAGCATTGGTCTAGATGATGTTACAGATGCCTTTGCTGCACTGGAAGCATGACGTGAGGTAATATGAATTGAGATTTGTCACTTGTGCATTATCTCGTCACTAAACAACGGAATTATTCAATGCAAGAGTTTTAATGATTATTTTTTGTTAATTTTATTATCGACATATTTTTTGTTCTAAGACCAATTTTCAAAAATGTAAACAGTTTTGACCCCCTCCCCCACGTTAAAATTGTCTAGATCCGCCCTGTGCCCCATGATAATTTCTTCGGCACCCCCTCCCCCCCGAAAAAATTTCTTCGCTTCCCCCTCCCCGAAAATTTCTTCGCCCCCCCCCCCAATAATCCTGGCTACGGGCCTGTTTGAAATCGGAAGATTAAATATTTCAAACCTACACATCTTTTTAGGCAAGATTTATCTGGGATTTAACTCCGCCAAGGACGGTTCCAAACCCGGCTGAAAAAGGAGGAGGGTTGGGCGTGCGGCTAGCAACCCCACCCTGTTAAAAAAAAACAACCTTTGCTACAGAAACACTAAATAAAGAGAAAACAGATATTTCAGTCCTGGGAGAAGAAGGTTCTTCATCACGAAGACTCGTGAAGCTTAGTTGTGGTGAAAGCCGAAAGGATTTGAAGCGGACATCACCAGGATGGGGTTCAGCTGGAAGCAGCTGGAAAGAATGGCTCAGGACAGAAGTCGCTGGAGATCTTTAGTTGGTGGCCCATACTCCGATAGGAGTGATGGGCAGTGATGATGATGATTATCCAGGATTTGACGCTAGTGAGAAGGCAATGAGATGACGGCTATGAAGACAACCCCGCTCTCCACTCCACAGAAACTCACCTAAATGGCAGTTTAGTTATATTAAAAGATTTTAACCTACAGAGCCCTAAGAGACTATATCTTTGCTCGAATTTTAAAATATGAGTTCACTAATGGTACATAAAGGTAGTGATTGGACTCAATACTAATTGTGTTGAATGGTATAGTCATATAGCGCTTATAATATATTTGTATGAAAGAACAGAAGAATAGTGACGTAGAATAATGTCAAGTGCAAGTTATGAGTCATATTTTGGGTAACTACAATTTTTCATTCAAAGTTATTCTGGGTTCACGATGTTTTACAGAATTGTGGTAATTCTTTTTCCGAAGGGCTTCCTATCAAATTTGTAGCTTTCATGTCCGCAAAATTTTATTTTTGCTTAGGGCCGCAAAACATCTCTGTCTCTGACAAATGCCGCTGAATATTTAACAATGTGTCTGACAAGTGCCGCTGAATATTTAACAATTTCTCTGAAAATTAGTGCCGCTGAATATTTAACAATGTCTTTGACAAGTGCCGCTGAATATTTAACAATGTCTCTGACAATTAGTGCCGCTGAATATTTAACAATGTGTCTGACAAGTGCCGCTGAATATTTAACAATGTCTCTGACAAGTGCCGCTGAATATTTAACAATGCCTCTGACAATTAGTGCCGCTGAATATTTAACAATGTCTCTGACAAGTGCCTCTGAATATTTAACAATGTCTCTGACAAGTGCCTCTGAATATTTAACAATGTCTCTGACAATTATTGCTTCTGAATATTTAACAATGTCTCTGACAAGTGCCGCTGAATATTTAACAATGTCTCTGACAAGTGCCGCTGAATATTTAACAATGTTTCTGACAAGTGCCGCTGAATATTTAACAATGTCTCTGACATTTAGTGCCGCTGAATATTTAACAATGTCTCTGACAAGTGCCGCTGAATATTTAACAATTTCTCTGAAAATTAGTGCCGCTGAATATTTAACAATTTCTCTGACAATTAGTGCCGCTGAATATTTAACAATGTCTCTGACAATTTGTGCCGCTGAATATTTAACAATGTCTCTGACAATTTGTGCCGCTGAATATTTAACAATGTCTCTGACAATTTGTGCCGCTGAATATTTAACAATGTCTCTGACAATTTGTGCCGCTGAATATTTAACAATGTCTCTGACAAGTGCCGCTGAATATTTAACAATTTCTCTGAAAATTAGTGCCGCTGAATATTTAACAATATCTTTGACAATTAGTGCCGCTGAATATTTAACAATGTCTCTGACAAGTGCCGCTGAATATTTAACAATTTCTTTGACAATTAGTGCCGCTGAATATTTAACAATGTGTCTGACAATTAGTGCCGCTGAATATTTAACAATGCCTCTGACAAGTGCCGCTGAATATTTAACAATTTCTCTGAAAATTAGTGCCGCTGAATATTTAACAATGTCTCTGAAAATTAGTGCCGCTGAATATTTAACAATGTCTCTGACAATTAGTGCCGCGGAATATTTAACAATGTCTCTGACAATTAGTGCCGCGGAATATTTAACAATGTCTCTGGCAAGTGCCGCTGAATATATAACAATTTCTCTGATAGATTCGTTGGAATCAAGAATCAAACCTGTCATAACTCTGTTATGCCTGTTGTCAATACATGTGAGTTTGGTAGTCAATATAAAAAGTGTGCTAGGGGTGAAATAAATGAGGGCTGACCAGTGGAAAAAGTAGTTAGAAAGGGACAGTCAGAGCTAGGACAGAAAAAGAGAAGTGTAGTACATGGTGTGGAATACAAGATAGTTTTATAGTTTTCTGTGTATTGCTAATATGCAAGAATAGGGGAAGTAATGATACGGGACTTTGAATTTTTCTTGTTTAATAAAGAAATTTGTGTCAGCCCAGTAATTCCAATCTGATGTCATTTGAAGGAATAAGGCCACATGAAGATAATAAGCTCACTATACTCGAAGGAGTAGATTAGCCTTCTGAAGAGACACGACAGAAACAATCGGTACTTTAAGTAGGAAAAGAACTCGAATCGAAAGATTTTAAACCTAATTTAATCTATCTATGTGTGTGAAGTCCCTGTAGGGATGAGATGAAATCTCTTAGATCCCATGAACCACTGATGGGACGGTTTTTATGGTGCCCTTCTTTCATCCCCACCATAGTTGATAGTGCAATGGCCATGGAGGCACCACGGGAGATACGTAGAGAACTTGAGCCAAGACCTGAAAAAATTCCTTGATCCTAACCATCCATCCATCCATCCATATATCCATCTATCTATCTATCTATCTATCTATCTATCTATCTATCTATATATATATATATATATATATATATATATATATATATATATATATATATATTAGGGTGCCACTCAATGTAATGGGAAATTTTATTTTC
>JAGDYQ010000422.1:317808-371510 GCA_021962125.1 Bulinus truncatus | reverse complement strand
GTGTTATATCTAGTGGTCCATGGTATTTATATACTTATTTTATAGATATCATCATCACCATTGCCCGTCACTCCTATCGGAGTATGGGCCACCAACTAAAGATCTCCAGCGACTTCTGTCCTGAGCCATTTTCTCCAGCTGCTTCATGCTGAGCCCCTGATGATGTCTGCTTCAATTTCTCGCCTTCAGGTGTTTCTTGGCCGGCCTATCTTTCTTTTTCTTTAAAGTTATCACACTTGTTAAATTCAATAAACATTATTTAATCGATTGGTTTGGCATCATTTATCTCTTTACTTGACTTCACTAAATTAAAAAAAAAAAAAAGAGGTAAATCAAAAGTCACCGAGTGCCAACCAATATTTCGTCAGTATTTATATTTTATTAAACAAACGATATTGTTGAATTATTATTTTATAAAATGTGCGATAACTTTTGTTTTCACGTTGCTGTTTGTAAATGTGCCTGGACCAACTTTTTAATTTATACCAGTATTTTAAAAGAAATAGGCGGTTGAGCAAAAAAAAAAGTATTGTATATCCACAAGCACTGCATTAATAAACATAACAGGATAAAAAACGGGTGGTTTACCAATACGTATCTAGTGAATTAATAAAAAAATATACTTATTTTAATAAAGCATGTATATATATATATATATATATATATATATATATAATTTTATTAGTAAACTAGATGTTAAAATCCTCATAATTGACTATGAATAGATCCATATATAGTGTTATCGTCAAAGCCCTTCAGAAAAACACTTGCACTAGTGTGTAGTCAATACATGGCATGTATTGGTATACACATGTAACGAAGTATCATTGAATTGTGCAACGGTAAAATACGAAATAACAGAACTGGCTACAAGGATGTGCAGCTGGCGTCAACGTAAATGTTACCCGGACTGTAACGCCCTTTGCTTTACTTATCCCTCACCTGATCCCCCCACTCCCACACACAGACACACACACACACACACACAGACAGACACATATTTGCGTCAGTGGATGTATCCTAGCGATACCTTCACTGACATTAGTGTATTCATGAATGCTCTGACAGTGGATGTAACACTGGACGATGGTCATGAGTTCTCACAGATGACAGATGACGATGTTGAGACTTGTGTTAACCAACTGAGTGTCCACAGTGTCATCATTCAGTCAGAGCCGAACCGTTTTACTTTCTGCCATCTTGTTTTCAGAGATCACAGTAAGTATGAACCAGATGTTGTATGTTATGTGAATGCTGGGTATATGCTGTTTGTATGATGCAATAATGTTGAGTGTATGATGGGTTTATGATCTGATAATGTTGAATGTATGCTAGGTGTATGATGTGATAATGTTGAGTGTATGCTGGGTGTATGATGTGATAATGTTGAGTGTATGCTGTGTGTATGATGTGATAATGTTGAGTTATGCTGTGTGTATAATGTGATAATGTTGAGTGTATGCTGTGTGTATGCTCTGTGTATGCTGTGTGTATGCTGTGTGTATGATGTGTGTATGCTGTGTGTATGATTTGTGTATGATGTGTGTATGATTTGTGTATGATATGTGTATGCTGTGTGTATGATGTGTGTATGATGTGTGTATGATATGTGTATGCTGTGTGTATGCTGTGTGTATGAAGTGTGTATGATGTGTGTATGATATGTGTATGCTGTGTGTATGAGGTGTGTATGATGTGTGTATGATGTGTGTATGCTATGATAATGCTGGATGTATTCTGTGTGAATGGTATGTGTATGATGCGTGTACGCTGTAATGTTATGTGCATGTTGTGTGTATGTGGTGTGTGTAGGGGGGGCGATTGCTTACCAAAGTCCTAATACTAAACCGCATACAAAATGAGCAGCTGATCCTAGCTTGATCATGTTAGACGTTTAGTCCATCTTCCCCGTATTATTGATCTTATTAACGAATACGGATGGTCGTCTTGTTAAACGTTCAAGTGTCGGCCTAAGGGTCCCTGGTTCGATCTCCGGTGAGGACAAAGGGATATTTCTGGTCATGGGTAAAGTTCCCGATATATCTCCCCGAGGTGCCTCCATGGCTATTGCACGTGATAGAGATGAAAGAATGGCATCATAAAACCGTCCGATAAGTGGCATAAAAGGATCTGAGAGATTTCATCTCATCGTAATAGTGACTTCACACACATAGTCACAGACATAAGCGGGACTTTATTGATCTAATACATTGATTTTTCATGCCAAAAGAGGTAGAAAAAATGATATAATACTTAAAGTCTCTCAAGATGGTGTCATTTGATCAGAGGCAGAATTTGTTTTTATATATAGTATTGGTTTAAGCACAAAGTGTAGACACACATAAATCAATTATCAATAATTACATTAAATTATGATCCAATCAGTGAGCTGGGAAAATCCTTTGTCATGTCGACTAAATTCTTTTTAAGTACAACTGCCGTAATATTACGTCTCCGTCGATAAGAGGTAGAATCCTCATGAATGCATGTCTGCTTTGCGGGAATTTAACTGTCCACAAATGACAATGTTAACAAATCATTTTCAGTAGAATCCCTGTTCTAGAAGTCTGCTTTATTGATTGTAAGATGTGTGTTTTATTGGTTGTAGGAAGTCTGTTTTATTGAATGTAGGAAGTCTGTTTTATTGGTTGTAAGAAGTGTGTTTTATTGAATGTAGAAAGTCTGTTTTATTGGTTGTAAGAAGTCTGTTTTATTGAATGTAGGAAGTCTGTTTGATAGGCTGTAAGAAGTCTGTTTTATTGAATGTACGAAGTCTGTTTTATTGGTTGTAAGAAGTCTGTTTTATTGAATGTACGAAGTCTGTTTTATTGGTTGTAAGAAGTCTGTTTTATTGAATGTACGAAGTCTGTTTTATTGGTTGTAAGAAGTCTGTTTTATTGAATGTACGAAGTCTGTTTTATTGGTTGTAAGAAGTCTGTTTTATTGGTTGTAAGAAGTTTGTTTTATTGAATGTAGGAAGTCTGTTTTATTGGTTGTAAGAAGTCTGTTTTATTGAATGTAGGAAGTCTGTTTGCTAGGTTGTAAGAAGCCTAAATTATTGTTTGTTGTTGATTTATCTTCATCAGGCTACTTAGACAAACTTGATGACTTTAAACTAATCCTTTTGAACGATTCATCAGAAGTTCCGTGTGTGAATATTAGCTTGATGACCCTAGAGGGCAATATTTTAGAAGTTCACTGCAGTAGGACCATGCACGTGAAAAATATCGTCATAAGAGGTAGTTGTGTTCCGTGGTTGTGCAGTGTCAACATAAGTGGAGGTAATCTATTGTGGTAAATCCACACAGACTGGTAGATAGGTACAAAGTATAGAAGAGCGAACAATAAAGTGAATAGAATGAGTTCTGCGCTTAACTAACCATTCGAGTAATGAATAACAAAATGAAGATTGTGTCTAGGTCCTATAGCAAAGTCTTTAAGAAAATAATGTTACAACATTCAAAAAACTTCTTTTTGTTTTTTTCATTTCTCTTGATATCGCAATTTGACAACTCACGTGCGACGATCATGGTAAAGTATTATTTGTAATGCAATGAACTTTTGAAGAGTTTGGACGTAGAATTTGGTTATATATTTACTGTGTTGTTTTCTTTTAAAGGACGATCCACCATTATCATTTGTATTCTCACTTCGTTTCACATTCGAGCAAAAAGTTTTGTCGAAGAAATTAAAATATAGAAATCTGAAAAACAAACAAAAACATTCTATATAGGCGTACCAACGCTCCTGTGTCGTTGTTTATTTTTTTAAAGCTATAAATAGTTTTCACTTTATGATACTTACGTTCGCTTGTATCTTTTTAAACTGTACATATAGTTTCCAAAATGACCACCGAAAAATGAAAGAGTTTTTCTTTTAATAAATCGTCCTAATTCTATCTTTTCCAATCCAAAGGTCAATTTCTGTAATTGTTTACTTCAAATAGGTACAGACCTGGATATATTAAAAGATAAAGGTTATTAATAAATATACTTTATTACACTTTCTATAAGCACAGAATATCATATTCTTGACATTCACAAATCTGTTTGATTTAATTATACAACTGAGTTATAAACCTGACTTTTTATAATAATCGGCTTATATCGGAATGAGATTAGGTAGGCAATCTAATTAACCAAAAAGTTTCCAAATTTTACATCCATATAATTTAAAATGACATCGCCTCTCCCTCTGAGAAAAAAAAAAACAAAACGAACAGATGTGTTCAATGACAGTGTGATTAAACAGAATAATTAGTCCTGACACATTGATATGAAACTGTTGTACATAATGTCAACATCGTATGACAATGGGTATCTGAATCAGTCCGTCTTGGCGTGTCCCGCAGGTAGGAACATGGCGTTCTACAGCCGGGCCGATGGATCCAGCTGTTTCGCCGCCTACCGTCCGGGCAATGTTGTGAACGGGAAAAAGTTCTACAACGGCACAGAATCCCCCGAGGACATATGTTACCACACGGATGTGGCAGACAAGAATCCACATTTGAATATCACTTTCACCGCTCCAGTTGCCGTGAATCGTTTTCTGGTCTACAACAGACTAGGTACATATTTGTGATGTCATTTTGACTTAGAAATATCTATTGAATTATCCCATATCTACGTACACCACAGAACCATTAAGTGCATCAATCAGGGCACCATCCAGTGCACCATACAGGGCATTTTCCAGTGCATCATCCAGTGCACCATCCAGTATCTCATTATGCAATCAATACCGTTAATAAATTCATTTGCATTTTCCGTACTCTATGTATAGGCCTTACATATGATTTAATTCACATAGAACAAAATTGCGCTAAAATTATAGTTTGGTAATTTTCATTGTTTTCTTTTTACTGTATAGTTTTTTTTTTTTTTCTTTGTTGTTTTTTTAAACAATTGTACTATTAAGAAATAGGTGAATACAATATTTAGGACTGTTTAATAATTTCATAGTATTTCTTTAAATTTAATTTTTATTCTAATTTCGAAGGTTTTCAAGGAAGAAGAACTGAAAATTTCTTGTTCATTCTGTATGATGAGATGAGTAGGGTATTGCACTGGTCAGCGCTTTGGTAAATAGAATAGTTGGCTGTCATTCAAGTGTCAATACTAGGAGTATTATTATCTATTAAACTTTTATATCATATAGGGTTTCGATGTTAAATTGTTTCCTAACATATTCATTAACATATCATATTTATCATTGGCTCATATTCATTATCAAATCATATTTACTATCATATTATATTTATTACCAGATCATATTTATTATTAGATCATAATTATTATAAGATCATCTTTATTATCATATCATATTTACTATTCAATCATATATTTTATCATTTCATATTTATTATCAGATCATATTTATTGACCATAGCCCATCTTTTCAATCAATCCGCTAGAGTAATCAATAAGTGATACTTTCATAATATTTTGATTTCCCATTATATTTTCCTCTAAACTCAACTTGACTATGTTACAGACTGTTACAACGGGACCGGATTGAACTGCTCAACCCCATGTCACAGTAACTGTGGTGACGCTGGTTGCAATGTCCAGGGATACTGTCTCACTTGTCCACAACGCTTCACTGGACCTCACTGCGAAGCCAGTAAAATTGTTTATTATGTGTGTGTGTGTGTGTGTGTGTTGGATTGGCTAAATGTGGGTGAAAAAAACATAAAATCAAACGAGCTAGTTAACGTTTATGCCTGAATTATAAATTGTCTGAAATATCTGAAAAGAGATGTTTATGTTGTCGTTCTTTTATTTTATGGGATTAAAATATCATCTTAGCAAATAGAGCTGGTTACCATGGGGACAGATTTTGTACTGTAAGAATCCCACCTAGCTAGTCAATACTTCAAAAATACAAAACATTTTGATAGCACAACATTGTATTCATATTTTATAGCACAACACTGTGTTCATAGTTTATAACACAACATTGTATTCATATTTTATAGCACAACATTGTGTTCATAGTTTATAGCACAACATTGTATTCATGGTTTATAGCACAACATTGTATTCATAGTTTATAGCACAACATTGTATTCATGGTTTATAGCACAACATTGTATTCATGGTTTATAGCACAACATTGTATTCATAGTTTATAGCACAACATTGTATTCATGGTTTATAGCACGACATTGTATTCATAGTTTATAGCACAACATTGTATTCATGGTTTATTTCTCTCTTTGACTGTACAATTGTTGAATAGTTCTTGAGACATTGATCTTTTTAATTATTCATGGTATTTTTTTCAGAATGTCCAGATGAATGTCGTCAAACTGACCATCCGTCGTTATTTCATCGTTTCAACAAGTACTGCCTGCATGGATGTAATGAAAGATACTATGGATACATGTGTCAAGATGGTGAAAAACATCTTTTTTTCTATCATTTTAAATGTATTCATTATCACCTGTTGATACCATACCTTCTCTCTTTATAACTTTCCTTCATTAAATCTAATAGATCTATGCCTATCGATTTGTTGGAATTTCATCTACAACATTCACTAACCAACACAAACAGTACATTCCCTATAATTAATGTATTTCTATGAAAGCCAATCATAGATTATCTCTTAATAAATATGTAAGTTTGCTGTAAAGATGAGATGTAAATCATACATTTGTGAGTCACTGTAAAGATGAGATGTAAATCATAGATTTGTGACAGTCACTGTAAAGATGAGATGTAAATCTTAAAGATACTATGCGCCACTTAATGGACGATGTTTGAAGTTCCTGTCATTAACCCCCACAAAAGTTAAAAGGGCATTGAAGCATTTCGGGTGATATGTAAGGGAACGACACCATGACATAAAATATATACTTGGTACTCACCGGAGATCAAACCCGGGACATTTTGGTCAAACGTCACGCTGTTGTACTTCTGCTATCTTCTTAAAGACCACTTTATACAGTCCGAAAGTGTTTTGTTTGTTTTTTAATTAGAATGATGTATATATATATATATATATATATATATATATATATATATATATATATATATATATATATATGCAAACCTCAATCAATGTATTGTGGGACGTTCACTAATACAATATGAAAAGCTAAAATTAAAAAAAAAAAGAAAGAAAATTATCACTGTATGAAAAAGAAAAATATATGACGTTACTTACAGATTGAAGTATATAATGATAATTGTTATATATGTATACTGTTGCATTTATTTGCTCAGAATGTCATGGGAATTGCAGAGAAAATTCTTCATGTAATAGACTGTTGGGAAATTGTACTGAAGGTTGCGATGTTGGACATTTTGGTAAAGACTGCACCGAGAGTAAGCTCAACACTTTTAGCATCACCCTAACATCAATGTATTATAGGATCTTGTATCACCCTCACATTAATGTATATGTAGGACCTTGTATCACCCTCACATTAATGTATTTATAGGACCTTGTATCACCCTCACATTAATGTATATGTAGGACCTTGTATCACCCTCACATTAATGTATATGTAGGACCTTGTATCACCCTCACATTAATGTATTTATAGGACCTTGTATCACCCAAACATTAATGTATTTATAGGACCTTGTATCACCCTCACATTAATGTATATGTAGGACCTTGTATCACCCTCACATTAATGTATTTATAGGACCTTGTATCACCCTAACATTAATGTACTTAAATGAACTTGTAGATAAAAATACAATCAAATTGAGCACAAAAACACAAAAAGATTGTGGTCATGGTGATAAAGATTAAAACAAAGACAATACATATATATATATATATATATATATATATATATATATATATATATATATATATATATATTAAATAAACAGAAAAAAAACAGATATATAATATATTGATTTTTATAAAAAAAAATACCAAAATTTTAGTCCATTGGAAGCAGATGTTTGGATAAAAAATGGACTAATTGAAATAAAAAAATACAGGTTTCTCTTTATTCTAGTGGTCACTAAGAGCCTTATATCATTCCGGATAAGGTTGGATATTCAGTTATGTGTGTTTTTTCCCATTGATACTCTCACGAAATAAAGGGGTGTTGAACATCTCACCTGTTGCCATTACCTTAATTTAACAATGTTAGAGAGAACTATAAAATTATATAAATAATTATAATGACTAAAACCAACCTCCAAGTACTGGAAGGAACTATAAGGAGCAACTAATAAGTTTAGCAGAAAGCTAGACATATCCCATTTTGGTAAAGAAATTTAGTAGATCCGACGGAAAACAAATTATTTTTTTTCAGAATGTAACAAGAACTGCAAGCAGTACACCAGGTGCGCAATAGACTCTGGGATGTGCACAGAGGGGTGCAATGTCGGTCATTATGGTGAATTTTGTACTGAAAGTGAGTGATGTCTTTAAATCGAAAGTAAATAATTAATACAACAGTATTGCAGTTTAAAATACAATCATGAAAAAAATCGAATCTGCCCGAAACAAAAAAAATAACCCAGCCTACCGATCAAACCTAATGGTATCTATGCAAAGGTTTTGCAGGGTACAGCTAGTACATATTAATTTTTATACAAAACGTATTTGTAGATCACTAGATGGGACCATAACATTTACTATAACAGACAGAAAGAAACAACAAAAAATGAAAAATGATTCTAGGACAATCAAAGGATAGGAAGCTTATTAACATAGTTACCCCATGGATATTGATACAAATTGTATGTCAATAATAATATTTAAAAAAAAAATATTTCAAATGATCATTTCAGCCTGTCCAGAAAACTGTGATCCTACAGGATTGTGTAATGAAAGAACTGGAGTCTGTTTAAAAGACTGTCAGACTGGATACTTTGGTGAAACGTGCACATCAGGTGGTGATGTATTTTTTTTTTAGCGACACAAGAAAACAAAAAAAAATGTCTCTCTTGTATCAGCTCTGGTCGACAACAATCCAGCCCGATAGGAAATATTGAAAAAAAAAACTTCACTGCGATAGAGTGTTGGGAATAAATTTTAAGTGTTAGACGAAATTACATGGAGACAGAGTCGGCAACTTGTATTTGACGTCGCGGATTAGTTGTATAGCTATGACAATATTATTATAATAACAACCGACTGGTTTCTGCGTTAAATCAAAAGTAAAGAATTAATACAAAAGTATTCCAGTTTAAAATACAATCGTGAAAAAATCGCATCTGTCCAAAACCAAAAAATAACCTAGCCTACCGATCATGCCTAAGGGGATATAACTCTATGCAAAGGTTTTGCAGGGTACATACAGCTAGTATGATTGATTATATATTTTTCACCTAGATAATATTAGTCTTGATTTTTGTTTAAATAGTTATCGAATCATAACTGATCAGGATTTCTTGTTTACACTACTGTTTGATTTACTTATACCCATTAATACGCTGGTTAGTTTTTCGTTTGTTTTTTCTGTTTGACGTTTTAGACCGCATGTTTTCAAAATAATGATTAGAAAGAAAAAACGATATAAATCTAATCGCTAGCAATTGTACCCATAGAAAACATAAAAAAGAATCGTTTCCTTGATTTCAGTGGTTTATATTAATAAAATATAACTCCATGTTCTATTTTTATCTTCCACGTGACAGTCTGTTTTGAAAACTGCATCTCCTGTGAAAAACACTCGGGCGATTGTTCTGGATCATGTAAGACAGGGTTTTACGGTCCACACTGCAACCAAAGTAATTATAATTGTTTATGTTTGTTTTTCTTTTTTTATTCTACTTCCTGCTCTGCAGTATAACAGACATGTGTCATTTATATGCTTTGATTTTGTTACGGCAATTCACATGTATGCACAATTTGTGTGTCTCGTAACTTAGAACAAATCAAGCTATGATTTTATAGTTTATAGAGAATTATTACGTTACAAAGTACATTGGATAAATAAAAAGTAATTGAATTCGCACGTTTTACAGCTTGTGACGTCAGCTGTGACCGCAAATGTGGCTGCGACAGAACCACAGGAGAATGCTTGATATTCTGCTCATCCGGTTACTATGGAGACAAATGCGAAAAACGTAAACTCCTATTACTTCTATACTTGTTGCTTTATTTCAGTGTTCATTTAGACAGGCATAGCTAAATTCATGTCACCTATAGAATTTACAAAAATGTCTTGAAACTAGTTTGTAAATGACACAGCTATCGAGCTATCCATTTCAATACTTTTTTTGTTAACTCTTACAGTTAATGTATGTTGTGTAGCTATTTAGTTTGTAGTCGAAGCTATACGCGTATTTAGCACAAGTCCTTGAATGAATTATTTGTGCAGCGAATAAAATTTATAAGTTGCATTTTGAGATTATTTTTATTGTCCTGTTTAATTGTGCTGTGCAATTGTAAAAGAGCTTTAGCCTGTAAGGGAGAGAACCAGGGATAGGGGGGGGGATGATGATAACAGTTTACTTTTCAATTACAGGACTTGATATAACTAATTAAAACTACTAAAATGTAACATTGATGTTCTGTAAATTGAACTTCAAAAAGTATATTTAAATAAAAAAAAACACAATATGCCCCCCCGTAACCCCAAGAATCGGCATCCCAACTGTCAAAAAGTACACCTCACTGCTGCCCATCCCAACTGTCAAAAAGTACACCTCACTGCTGCCATCCCAACTGTCAAAAAGTACACCTCACTGCTGCCCATCCCAACTGTCAAAAAGTACACCCCACTGCTGCCCATCCCAACTGTCAAAAAGTACACCTCACTGCTGCCCATCCCAACTGTCAAAAAGTACACCTTACTGCTGCCCATTTATGTACATAATCTGGGAAAGCATTATGTTTGTAAACAAAGAATATTAGGTCAAATAAATATAAATTATTTCCTATTAAAAAATTGTAATGATTAGTTTAAATGTAATTAAAGTATATTGAATCATACAAAGAGATATCTTTCGTAGATTCAAAATGAATAAATTTAGTAAAATAGCAAGCAAAAGTAATATTACACATTCTTTTAAAAATAAATGATATTATTTCTATGAAACAAAATATTATGATGTATTTAGTTCTAAATACTTCTCTACTTAATCAGGATTGGGGTGTTACTATGTCTAGGCATTAATCATATCACGACGGCCTTGTTCAGTGTGTTCCAATCTCGGTGGTATCAGTATACCTTATGAATCGCTTCGTGAGTTACACAATTGTTGTCTACTGAAGCTCCTGTATTTACCATTCTTCAATACAGCGTGCAGCAAACATTGCTTTATTAACCATAAGGTGTGTCATCATAAGACAGGGGAGTGTCTCCATGGGTGTCGACGTGGCTACTATCTCCCCGACTGCAGTGCTAGTAAGTCATATGTATCCATCACGTATTTCAATATTTTATTTTTACAAATGTGATTCGCTTCTTATTAAATATACGTCCATTAAAAAAAAAAACAACAACTTTATAATATAACAGTTACTCGGGGTCGTTCTATGTGGATCCTGGACTCATTTCTAAATATATGCGGTGGGGGGGGGGTTCAGTTCAAGAATAAAGCACTCGTCGGGGTTCTCTTAACAACTGATTTAACAGGTGTTATAATGGGAAATGTCCTTATAGCAGTGGCGTACCACAATGAGGGTGCCTAGTTTATCTAGAGAATCGTCCGTGTAGCTTACAGATAATAATTAAAAAATAATAATTAAAAAATTTTAAAAAAATAATTAAAAAAAAATAATTAAGAAATCAATATAGGCATTTAAACATACAATTTTATTTACTCTCGGTACATTTTGTGTAGGTCAAACTTTAATGTGTGTGCAAACTTTACCCGCATCTCGGCAGTGCTGCCCCAGAAAGGGTTGCATCTCAAACACAAGTCACGACCCACTAGACTTGGTCGCCTCATCACGTGCAATAATCTGACATTAAAAATGGATCAAACACTGGACCAGTCGGCTGAATCAGGGTGGCTCCAGTTGGTTGATGTAGGGTCAGGGGCCCATATCTAGCAGCCTTCGACAGCCTTGATGAACTTATCATCTGAAACAGAGTTTCTCAAAGTTTGGGTTTCAAGCCAGTGGGACGCGATGGAGAGGATGAAAGAAAGGGCAATGGGGAAAAATTGTCACAATAATGGTTGATACGATCTGTGATACACAAATTCACTTCTTTAAGGGTACTTTAAAAAAAAATATATAGATTTACATCGAGGTAGGTCTCCTTCGGCTCTTTTACACTTACATTTGTATTGCAGGTTGCGAGGTTATTTGTGGTTACAACGTCATGTGTTCGGTGAACGGAGAGTGCCAAGAAAGTTGTATCAAGGGAACGGAAGGTGTGGACTGCCAATTAGGTAGGTGTGTGTGAACTCCGTGTAAGGATGAGATGGAATCTCTTAGATCCTATAAATCACTAATGGGGCGGTTTTTATGGTACCCTTCTTTCATCCCCACCACGGGAGATATAGGGGGGGGGGGACTTAAGCCATGACATGAGCCATATACACTACATGAAATGTATTTAAAAAATTCAATGGAAACGCGATTTTAATTTACAATATTAACGATATAATTAGAAGTTGCTCTCTTATCCTTCGTCCAGTGTCCTTGGTAGGCAAGGGCATTTTCCGACCTTAGGCAAAATTAATTGTCTTCGCCCCTACAGCAACAGATTTATTTGGAAATTATCTGGGAAAAGAGTGTGGAATGGGAGGCCGATGGTTGCCATGTTTGTCTTTTCGTTCAATTGAAGTTGACTCCTTCATCTTCATTATAAATCGTAGCCATCAACTGTCACAGCCAAAGATGAAGTTTTAATAGACATGAATGAATGACAAATTGTGTACTCGGTAAGTATTTTACTAAGTATTGAAAGGGGTACTAGGTACTTTTTTTGCCAAGTACTTCTACTGTATACCTACTTTAGTACATTCTTTCATAGAACTTATGCTTGATTTGTACTTGCATTTTAGGTATTCTTTATATATTGTCTTCCTTGCATTTTTTCTAATAATAAAAGGTCTTTACTCTGTTTTATATTGGTACTTGCACTTTAGATACTAGTAATTGCTTGGTCAGTACAAGGAACACCTCTGTAGCGAGAAATTCAAATGTTGTTCCTTCACACACTTAAAGCAGACTCACAATCTCACAAAGATTGCACTCTGCATATATAGTAGACAAATAAACCGTTCATTTCTTTATGTGTGTTCCCCAGTGTGTTCGCCCCATTGTAAAGGAGCGTGTAACGAAATGAATAAGTTGTGTGAAGAAGGGTGTAGCCAAGGATACTACGGACCTACATGCACTAAAGGTTGGTGTCTGTTATTGCGGTAAAAAAAAAGCCCCTAAGGGATCATCTCGGCATATGAAGGGTTTGTGTGGCTAGCACAACGCCAAGCAGTCTTTACTAGACCATTTTAATTCGGGAGCCCTTTCAAAGATTAGTAGGTACTGAGGTTCGACGGTCAAGCGTTGTACACCGCACGACCACCCGACCCCTCTGTTGAAGTGGTATGTGTGTATTTCGTTGACTCGGACATTTGGTATTGTCAAATTACTTGTTATTGTTGTCTATATAGTCCTTGTTATTGTTGTCTATATAGTCCTTGTTATTGTTGTCTATATAGTCCTTGTTATTGTTGTCTATATAGTCCTTGTTATTGTTGTCTATATAGTCATTGTTATTGTTGTCTATATAGTCCTTGTTATTGTTGTCTATATAGTCCTTGTTATTGTTGTCTATATAGTCCTTGTTATTGTTGTCTATATAGTCCTTGTTATTGTTGTCTATATAGTCATTGTTATTGTTGTCTATATAGTCCTTGTTATTGTTGTCTATATAGTCCTTGTTATTGTTGTCTATATAGTCCTTGTTATTGTTGTCTATATAGTCATTGTTATTGTTGTCTATATAGTCCTTGTTATTGTTGTCTATATAGTCCTTGTTATTGTTGTCTATATAGTCCTTGTTATTGTTGTCTATATAGTCCTTGTTATTGTTGTCTATATAGTCATTGTTATTGTTGTCTATATAGTCCTTGTTATTGTTGTCTATATAGTCCTTGTTATTGTTGTCTATATAGTCCTTGTTATTGTTGTCTATATAGTCATTGTTATTGTTGTCTTTATAGTCCTTGTTATTGTTGTCTATATAGTCCTTGTTATTGTTGTCTATATAGTCCTTGTTATTGTTGTCTATATAGTCCTTGTTATTGTTGTCTATATAGTCATTGTTATTGTTGTCTATATAGTCCTTGTTATTGTTGTCTATATAGTCCTTGTTATTGTTGTCTATATAGTCCTTGTTATTGTTGTCTATATAGTCCTTGTTATTGTTGTCTATATAGTCCTTGTTAATGTTGATTAAAAAAAATTGCTGTTGCCGGTGTAACGGTTTCCTTAGAGATAGCAAACGACAAATTAGCCGGATTGCAAAAGACCGACTGCTGCTTAAAAGACTTTGAACCCGATAAGAAATTGAAGCTCAATATGTTGTTAGCTACAAGCTGCTAGTTTTAAAAACCCTTTTTTCTACTAAAGAATTGTACACTGGTTCTAACATAAATATAATGGCCCAGGTGCACATTACGGTGAGCCTGCATTATTAACGGAGAGGCCACTGAAAGGATACGAATTATAAGCAATTGGTCAGGGTCAAGTGTTAATTTGACTTGTGGTCAGAAGGCCCATAATTATGATTTTTAAAATGATTCGTAAGTGAAGGCCTTGACTGTGCCTCCGTAACATACCTTTGGTTTAGGCCCCCTAATGTATTATCCCAAAGCCCTCCAAAATCGTTGAAGAAGCGACTTATGGGATGCCCTTACTTACCCGTACATCCTAATGAAGCTTCTGATAGTCATGTTGTTTTATTACTATAAACAAGCAAAACAATCATAGATTATTTCATTATATATATATATATATATATATATATATATTGTTGTGACCCTCTTAATTTTACACACGGCGCTGGACCAGTCGTCACCTGTACAGGTGTGTAAAAACAAGAGATGAGGACGATGCGTGAAGACCAGTGACGTGACCTGATTTTTGTAGGTGTGGACCGGACATGTGTAGTGAATTGGTTTTTGTTTTTGAAGGACAAGTTGTTGGTGACCTGGAGATTACACTTTGGATTCGCTTGTGGCCGGCAGTGATTTTTGTTTCCTATGTGAATTTATTTGTGGTTATGGAATTAATGTTTATATAATTTGTATAATAAATAAATTATCAGTCTAGTAATTATTGAACCCACGTGTCCTGTGTGTGTGTCATTCTGTAAAATATCAAGTTGTAACACTGGTGTCAGAAGTGGGATCGTCTACAATGTCCGGTAAGAAACTAAACAAACTTTTAGTTAGAGAATTGAAGGAGGAACTAGAAGAAAGGGACCTCCCGACTGAAGGCAACAAGCAGCAACTTGTTAAGAGACTTAATGGAGCTCTTATCGATGAGGGAATGGACCCGGAGAGCTACACATTTACTACAGAAATCGGGCAGCTGAGAAGTGAAGTGAAAGAATTTCATTCCACATTAAGAAATGAAATAGAGGACATTAAGAAAAGTTTAAAAGGTGACCTCTAGAAAACAAAGATAAAAAAAAATGAAGATGTCGACATGAGGGTGAGTCAATCTTGCGACCTAATGCAATCAAAGACATGCAAATGAATAATGTGAGTCAACTCCGGGCTGAGATTTTAATCAACAATGAAAAATACAACGAGGAGATTAGCGGCATTAGGGAGGAATTGAACAAGGCGCGGGGGTCACAGGCGGTGACCCAGACTACATTGAGCAAGATAAGACCACCAATTTTTGACGGCACTATTTCATGGTCCGTCTATAAAAGACAATTTGAGGCAGCTGTTAATGTTAACGGCTGGACCCGGGGCGAAAATAAAGCAACAGCGCTTGTGTTGGCCTTGAGAGGAAAAGCCGCCGAACTACTGCACAACATTTCTGATCCAGGACGTTACGATGCCGTAGTTAGGGCCTTAGAATTGAGGTTTGGCGATGAACACTTGCAGGAGGTCTACAGAGTGCAGTTGAAGACAAGACAACAGAAGTCTGGGGAATCCCTGCAAGAAATAGAGGCAGACATCGAGCGACTAGCACGCCTGTCCTACCCAACGGCTGAACAGGAATTCCTTAATGTCATTATAATTGACTCTTTCATAGATGCCATTCGCGACCCAGAACTGAAAAAAGCAATTAGGATGAGTGGGAAACAAAGGGCAAGCGAAACACTGGCTTATGCCCTGTCGTATGAAGCTGCTAAGAATTCCTCCAGGACCGAACATCACTCAAGGCAGTTAGAGGTCAATGAAGATACACAGCTTGACCAGATTCGTAGGGTGGTTGAAGAGGCTATGGCAGCCAAGGAACAAGAGATGGCCGAGAGGACTAAGAGTATGAATGACCCTCGCTGCTGGAGCTGTGGTGCTTCTGGTCATCTTCGTAGAAACTGTCCAGGAGTTCGGCGATACCAGACCAGACAGTCAAGAGCCTCCCCACAATTTAATCGCTGGGGTAACCAGGGAAACTAACGTCTGCCAGCTTCGTAGGGCGAAAGCTGGCAAAACACTCCAACAAAGCCCATAAAGTCGTCATTCCAGTTGCAACTCTGGGGACTAAATCGAGCCTGTATGTTAAAGGAAAAATTGGACAGCTTGAGTGTAGATTTCTATTAGATACTGGGGCATCACGTTCAATCTTGCGACCTAATGCAATCAAAGACATGCAAATGAATAATGTGAGTGGGCATTCATTGAAGACTGCAAGTGGGGAATTAATGCCGATCCTGGGACGGACTAAAATTGAGTTCCAACTAGGGGATGAATCGTTCATTCATGAGTTTTTGGTGGCTGACATTGTCGACAAATGCATTTTGGGGCTGGACATCATGCACTTATATGGCCTTTCACTGAACCTTGGCGTAGGCACGTTACAGTGTGGGAAAAAGGAATTTCCCCTTCTTGGGAAATATGATAATGAAAATGTTATAAAGCGGATACGACTCATTGAAGACATAAGTGTACCTGCTCAGTCAGAATTTATCATCTGGGGTAATCTGGACTATGATGGAGATGGAATGAAGACAGCCATAGTAGAGGCTGGTCATGGAATTGGTCGAGGACTAGCCATTGGGAAAACATTGGTGGCAATCAATGAAACCAAGTTGGTACCAGTAAGAGTGATGAACATTACAAATACTGATCAAAGCCTTCGTAAGGACAGTGTCATCGCTACATGTGACCCTGTTGATTTAATAACGAACTGTGAGATTGATAAACGTTTAATAGCCAAAAGTCCTGCAAAGAATCGATTCTTAGATAAACATTTATGTGAATTGCGGAAGGATTTGCCCCAAAGCGATAATGATAAGGCCGAAGCTATGTTACAGGAGTATACAGATATCATGGCAGCTGAAGAAAATGATTGCGGGAGAACAGACTTGGTTCAGCATCGAATCAACACAGGGAGTGCTAAACCAATACGGCAGATGCCACGCCGCCTACCTCTAGCGAAACAACAAGAGGCAACAGAAATGTTGGAACAAATGCATAAACAAGGGGTGATAGAACCGTCCAACTGCCCGTGGAGTTCACCTGTCGTACTTGTGAAGAAGAAAGATGGGTCGTTTAGATTCTGTGTAGACTATAGAGCTTTGAATGAGGTAACTGACAAAGACAGCTATCCTCTTCCCCGTATCGACGACACTTTGGATACACTCGCGGGATCTAGAATTTTCTCCACCCTTGACTTAAAAAGTGGTTACTGGCGGGTTGGTTTACAACCTAAAGATAAAGAAAAGACTGCATTCTCGGCGGGTAATGGCCTCTGGCAGTTTACTGTTATGCCGTTTGGGTTATGTAATGCACCAGCGACTTTTGAACGGCTTATGGAACACATCTTGCGAGGTCTCAACTGGAAGACATGCCTCGTCTACCTCGATGACATTATAGTGATGGGAAAGACATTTGATGAACATCTTACGAACCTTAGAGAAGTGTTCCAGCGTATTCGCAGTGCCAGTGTGAAGCTCAGTCCACGGAAGTGTTCACTATTTAGAAAGAAGGTGAACTATTTGGGCCACGTTGTGTCTGCAGATGGCATAAGCACTGATCCTGGTAAGGTTGAGGCCGTAAAGAGTTGGCCAAGACCAACGAATGCGCATGAACTTCGAAGCTTCCTGGGACTCTGCACATATTATCGCAGATTTGTGCCAAACTTTTCCAGCATTGCCAGAGAGCTTCATCGGCTCACGGAGCAAAAGAAGCCATTTCTTTGGAGTAAAGAATGCCAACAGTCTTTTGACAAATTAAAGAATGCACTAAGCTCTTCCCCAGTGCTGGCTTACCCAGTCCCTGGTAAAACATTTATACTTGATACAGATGCTAGTAATACCGGGTTGGGTGCTGTGTTGTCCCAGAGGATAGATAGCATGGATAATGTCGTCTCCTATTACAGCCGGACCCTTTCGAAATCCGAGAGGAATTACTGTGTTACTAGACGAGAATTGCTGGCAGTGGTGGATGCTATCAAATATTTCCACAAGTACTTATATGGACAACGATTCATGTTGAGGACAGATCATGCATCACTGAAATGGCTGCTATCTTTTAAAAGCCCGGAAGGACAAACCGCTAGGTGGATAGAGAGGCTACAAACGTATGACTTCGAGATCCAACATCGCAGGGGATTGCTGCATAAGAATGCAGATTCCCTGTCACGTCGACCTTGTAAGCTGGAGTGCAAACACTGTCAAAGGTTAGAGAAAAAGGAACTGATATTGAGTGTTGTGCACGATTGGGGTTGGATGCTTCAGAACCATGGTCGGATATGAGTCTACGAGAGGATCAGCTGAAGGATGAGGATCTGGCTCCCATTCTTTTCTGGAAAGAAGAAGGACAAAGGCCCGACTGGCAGAGAGTAGCAGAAAAGAGTGCTGCTACGAAGGCTTATTGGGCTCAGTGGGACTCACTGATAATAAACCGGGGAATCATCAAACGGGTTTGGGAGTCAACTGACGGCCGCTCTCATCGCATGCAAGTGTTGCTCCCGAAGTCAAGGGTGGTGGAAGTGTTAAAAGAGATGCACGATGGTGTAACAGGTGGTCATCTTGGAGTTAACAAGACATTGGAGAAAGTGCGCCTAGTTTCTACTGGTTCCAGTACCGGAAGGATGTAGAGGACTGGTGTAGAAAATGCAATCAGTGTGCAGCAACAAAAGGGCCGAGGAACAAACCTCGGGGTCACATGCAGCAGTACTTTACTGGAGTCCCTTTTGAGAGAATTGCTATAGACGTTGCAGGACCCTTCCCAGAGACCAGGCAAGGGCACCGCTATATCCTGGTTATCAAATACTATTTCAGCAAGTGGCCAGAAGCTTTTGCTATGGCGAATCAGGAGGCCAAAACTATAGCGGACATTGTGGTTAACGAGTGGATCAGTCGTTTTGGAGTCCCGATGGAGCTCCACTCGGACCAGGGTCGAAACTTCGAATCAAAATTATTTCAGGAGATGTGCAGACTCTTGGGGATTCAAAAGACAAGAACAACCCCGTTACATCCACAATCGGATGGGATGGTCGAACGGTTTAACCGGACACTGGTGCAGCACCTGGCAAAATTGGTAGATGATCGCCAGGAAGACTGGGACACTCACATACCACTGTTTCTGATGGCCTACCGAGCAGCAGCTCACGAAACGACGGGTCACTCGCCATCAACGGTAGTGTTTGGTCGGGAACTCCGCCTACCTTGTGACCTTCTGTTCGGACTCCCCAGAGACGCTCCCTCCATGGAAACAGATTATGCCAAATGGACTGAGATTTCGACTCGAGGAACTACATTCTATGGTTCGAAGAAACCTCAAACTCGCTAGTAACACCATGAAATCCAGATACGACAGACGGGCAAACTCGTCTGGTTTTCAAGAGGGAGACCTAGTCTGGCTTTACAACCCACAGAGACGTAAAGGAAGATCCCCAAAGTTGCAGAGGGACTGGGAAGGCCCGTACCGGGTCATAAAGAGACTTAACGACGTCGTGTACAGAATACAGAGAGGCGCACGCACCAAGATGAAGGTAGTCCACCTCGATAGACTTTGCAAATTCTTTGGTGCAGATGGACCTGTCCGGGACGGACAGATTTAAGAGGGGGGGCAGTGTTGTGACCCTCTTAATTTTACACACGGCGCTGGACCAGTCGTCACCTGGACAGGTGTGTAAAAACAAGAGATGAGGACGATGCGTGAAGACCAGTGGCGTGACCTGATTTTTGTAGGTGTGGATCGGACATGTGTAGTGAATTGGTTTTTGTTTTTGAAGGACAAGTTGTTGGTGACCTAGAGATTACACTTTGGATTCGCTTGTGGCCGGCAGTGATTTTTGTTTCCTATGTGAATTTATTTGTGGTTATGGAATTAATGTTTATATAATTTGTATAATAAATAAATTATCAGTCTAGTCATTATTGAACCCACGTGTCCAGTGTGTGTGTTATTCTGTAAAATAACAAGTTGTAACAATATATATATATATATATATATATATATATATATCAACAGCATGTCCAGCGTCATGTAAAAATAACTCCTGCGACGGTGCTGAAGGGGCCTGTCTTGTATGCCCGAACGGAATGTACGGCCCAGTGTGTGATCAAAGTATGTATTGGTCAAGTGGTGACGAATGGTGATAAAAGGCACCTGCCTTAGCATCCTCATTTACTCAATTTAATTGCATTAGCCATGCTGATAAAAGATAATTAACACGTAAAACTGATACCAGGGGCACATCTTTCAATTATTTAATACTTTTATAAAAAACTTAAGTAAAACAATTTTAACTTTCATCGACCTAATGGTTAAAATTACTGAACACACACTACATGTAAATTGTATGCTATTTATGAACACACACAACATAAAAATTGTATGCTATATATGATATCATAAGGTGTTCGTACTGAAAATAGCCTACTAATAAAATTTAATTTTTATATTAAACTTGACTTGTTATATAAATCTAAGGTTGAAATTTGTTGTAAATCTATACACAATACACACTATAAATATACATTGTCTCTAATAAACACATGTATTGAGTATGATGTGTAATTTAAACACATGTGTTGAGTAGGATGTTTAATTTAAACACATGTGTTGAGTAGGATGTTTAATTTAAACACATGTGTCTGGTAGGATGTTTAATTTAAACACATGTGTTGAGTAGGATGTTTAATTTAAACACATGTATTGAGTAGGATGTTTAATTTAAACACATGTATTGAGTAGGATGTTTAATTTAAACACATGTATTGAGTAGGATGTTTAATTTAAACATAAGATGCAATCAGGGTTTTTAAACTTTCGTTTTCTTTAATTTTTTTATGTTTAGCCTGCAGTAAGGAGTGTGCAAATGGACACTGTGACATTCACACAGGTCACTGTATGGCATGTAAGCCTGGAATGGCTGGACCTTTATGTACAGACAGTTAGTGATTTTTTTGTTCTAGCTTGAAAATTGATGGACATACTTAATATGCGGTAACATTTTACACACACACACAATTCACACAAAAACTAAAGGACAGATGAAGTGTAGAATCCTTTTGTTTCAATAAACTCGGCACATAAAGGGTACTTAAAGTCTGGTACTCATTTAAAAGCCGGGTGGACTTGGGGATTTTCACCAGGACCTTTAAAAGTCCCAAGGCTCTTACTGAGGTTCGAACCCAGGACCTTTGCGGTTGACAGTCGAGCGCTATACACCGCACGACCACCCGCCACTTGTACATTTATTAATCCTTAACGATTTAAGCACGAACGTTAGGCGTACAATTAATACGCGCTAATATTAGAAGAGATGGTCGTGCGGCAACGCTTGACTGTTGAAGGTACGTGGTTCGATCTCCGGTGAGTACCAACGAAACTTTTCACGTCTTGGCTCAAGTTCCCGATATATCTACCGTGGTGCCTCCTCGGCCATTGCACTATCGGCTATGGTAGGGACGAAAGACGGGCACTGCAAAAACCGTCCCATCAGTGGTTTATAGGATCTAAGAGATTTCATCTCATCTTTACAGGGACTTCACAAACAACTTTTATGGACACATTTGTATACGCGGTCAGCTATTTCAAAGTTTGCCCACCGCCTGGTGTAGCATCTAATTCACTGTTGATAGACTTTTTGCTTAATAAATAATAGTATATAATTAATTTTACCTTTCTACAGATGGGCAGCACCTTTCTAAAACTCATTCAGTCAGCCCGCTTTTGAAGTTTTAAAACAGGCCCTAGTCAGTAACGGATGGAAGCAGTTTTCATATCTATTAACAAACTATTAATGATAGTTTGGGATCCTTTGTAGACTATTATAAATATTTGAGAAGCCATGAAAGCATAAGGACTAATACGAATTACTATTGAGTTGGATGCATGGTGGAGGAGGGGGTGTGTCCTAGACTGTCGTTTAGTTCGCTTATTCCTAAAAAAAAATGTTTGACTGTTATTCGCCACGTTTCAAATAGAAAAAAACAATGGCAGCTGCCAACTTTTAAAAGGTTTGACGGTAGGATAAAAAAAACGTTATTTTAATCTTTCAGAATGTTACAACTGTGGTGGAGCAGGCAGTTGTGACCAACTGACCAGAGTTTGTGTAAGTGGGTGTGTCACAGGTTACATGGGGGAAACTTGCAATGATTGTAAGTGATTGATTGATATATTTGTACAAACAGAATTATTACCTCTTAAATTAGCAATAGGCCAGCCTCACAAAAGACAAAGTGATTTCTATCTTCTGACCACTCATCATAATCAGTTGTAGTCTGAAAACTGACCATTCCTTTTTCTGTTGACTCATTTAAACTTACTGATGACTCATGAGATAAATTTTAAAACAGTATAACCCTTGACTAAACTGACACCTTTACAATAGCACCTGTTAATAGGTCATTGCCTTGCTTTAAATTAAGCTCGTATCTATGCGAAACGTAGATTCTGTCCATGGCTGAGGCGTGAGTGTTCCCGGTCATAAATCTTATCAATAATTTATTGATGTTGTTATGCTATATACAAAGCACAAACGAACATAGATGTATATATTTGTATAAATTATTAGACTAACAACATATACGATATATATATATATATATATATATATATATATATATATATATATATATAAATGTAATGAAAGTTATATATATTTAAACGTTTAGTCATTTTTAATATAAATGATTATGCTAACTATATTCAATAAACACAGTACCATTATATAGCATTTTATATAAATACTAGATATTAAGACCGGCGTTGCCCGGGAAATCTAGGTGTTATGTTAAACCCCTTCCTAATCAATTTAATTGATTTAATTAGGTGCTTATTTATGCCAACGTCCTAATGTGCAGAAATGACCTACATTTCATACGTCAAAAGATGTGGCTGCCATAACCAACAAACCATCATCAAAAAGTAATCCATCGAGGGAACAATAATAACCTCCAGTACACAATGTGTTCAAACTTTAATAACTGGGCATGATTATCAAATGCGCAGCCGATTTACGTGAAATCAAGTGCAGAATTATTTTTTTTTATTTGACGTCACACAGGATTTTTATTTATAGCGTGTTGCCCTGAATTCTATTTATAGGTAA
This sequence comes from Bulinus truncatus, assembly GCA_021962125.1. Lineage (NCBI taxonomy): Eukaryota > Metazoa > Mollusca > Gastropoda > Planorbidae > Bulinus > Bulinus truncatus. The sequence continues at coordinate 347,879 of JAGDYQ010000422.1, read as the reverse complement.
AATCAAAACAAAGCGTTAAAAAAATGCACTGAAAAGTAAGAAAAAAAATAACTATGTCATTTTGCGGCACGAAGGAACGATACAGCACTCATCGGGAAATGACGTCACAGAGGATTTTTTTTTATTTATAGCGACGGCGCTCCCATTTTGCAAATAAAAATTGTACCATCGGGACGTCATAGGTTATTTACGAACGCGCTCGCTACTGACCTACTCTGATTAAAATGCTATCTGTTGTAATAAAAACTAAAAATAATTTGAATGACAAAATATTATTTTTATTATTTAATATTTAGGAATTTTACATTTCATAATAAAAAAAAAAACACAGAAACTATTTAAAACTGTAGATTTTTTAAAAAGAAATATCGAATCGGTTCAACGCAAGCGCAATTTTAATTTATTTTTTTGTGACCTCGCTGGTCACGTGATTACTTTATCAAATATTATTGTTTTATTTATTTCTGAAAGTCGTTTAATTATAGAACGGATGACAATGACCGGCAAGGCTCACTCCTCGTCCCTGATTGTATCCTAGGTCTGTGACTCCGAGTTCGAGTTCAACTAGATGTCCAGTAGTGGGGGTTCAATACGATTGTATTTTTTTAACACTTATCAAACTCGTTTCTTTACAAGTTTAAAAAAACAAATTGAATCCAATCATAGTTATAAAAGTGAGAATTTCTGGTTTAGGAAACATTTTCGAACAGTATTAACGGTACAATCCATCGTTTCTTGTACAATTCAAAAAAAAAAAAAATAAAAAAATAAGAGTTAAAAAAAAATGTTCAAGTTTATCACGGCTTTGACGGATAAAGTGGCAAAACTAGACAGAAAGGAGGGGGGGGCTAGGAACGCACGTCCAAGGGCAGCATTTGCAGAGACAGCTCCGGGCCAGAGCAAGTAATGGGTCAATGGGTCATGGGTCAATGGGTCAAATGGGTCGCAAAATCGGATGGGTCACATGGGTCATGGGTCAATGTTCCCTGACCCACGACCCATCCTTAGTCTCCGCCTGACCCTAAAAAAAACCCGTCGTCGCGCGATATTTTTTTTATTTCAAAAATGGTTTCTATGGCAACGGCCGCCATCTTGAAAATAACAACATTCAATGGGTCATGGGTCATGATGGGTCTGGGTCAAGAACTTGATGGGTCATATGGGTCATGGGTCAAGCTCAGTGGCCCATTACTTGCTCTGCTCCGGGCACCACCTTCACCGGTTACAGATCACATGTTTTAGCAGAAATTAAGAAAATGAACTAACTTGTCCAACAGATCCGATCAGATTTCTTAAAATTCAACACAATATAATTGATAGATATTATATGTCCAATTGGATTGATTGCTATCATTTATTGTCTCTGTTTCAGATGCTAATTTTGAAAGCTCAAAACACTTCATTAAATCTTCGCTCATTGTGGCAGCAGTCATTTTAATCCTAAGCTGTCTGTGTCATGTACTCGTCATAGACATTGGTGCATTTTTCGATAACTCGGAGGAATAAAACTACATAAAGCCAGGAGCCGATTTTAACTTCCATGGTCCTCATTATCCGACGTTTGACCTGGGATAGTTAGATTATTTCAGTTGAATTAAATAACTGGTCGTTGAATTCAAATCAGTGTGTGTTATGTGTTGAAATTGTTCTACCAGCGTTCAATTGCTTGAATTACTTTCAAAAGTAAAAGATAATATTTTTTTTAAAATGTCGGATGGAAGAATTCACATGAGAGTTATTCAACGTAAATTGAGGTTATTATATGTTTTAATCTATGGTATATGAAATATGTATCTCTTAGAATGTTTGGCTATTCTTTTATAGTTCAACTTCCACTTAATACAACTAATCCTTCATATAACAGTATGTCTTTCCTTTGAATCAAACCATACTGAAGACGTCTTTTTTTCTGCAAGCATCTCTTAGCTTATTGTTGCGCAGAGTACACAATTTTGCACACCCTTTCATACTGCTACATAAATACGGTGCGTATCTTTTTTCAGTTGTTAAACACAACCATATATCCATAGATGTATCTATGCATATATCTATGATCACAACACTGTTCTAGTTTTTTAACAATACATCTCTTTCTAAGTTGACTTTTATTTAGTTTACTGTGTGTTTTTAGAAAAATGGAAGTTATATTGATTCCTCTTATTCCTTATTGTGGTTGTATGTGTTAAGATGTCGATGACTAAGAATATGAAATTAATTGATCTAGAACCCTGTTTAAAATATTATTTTAAAATATTACTGAATTATTTTGCTCAATTTGAATAGCTGCAAAAAATGGTTTAGAATAATTTAGACAATACACTAGTATATGTTACGGCCAAAGCCCGAAATCGGCCAAATACCAAACTAGCCGGCCAAATCGGGAACTGGCCGATAACGCATCACATTGACCGGTCACTGTCTGGTATTTTCTAGGTTTCGGGATTTGGCCAGCCAGTTAGCGGAATGGCATGTGGCTATCGGCCAAAGTCGGAAAAAAAGGGTAATAAAAGATTTTGGTTGTTTGTATACTGTAATGATAGTCATATTGTACATCGGACATTGATCACACACCTCGGCCAAAGTGAGAAATGCCCGGCCATTTCGGGAACTGGTCGAACTTCGTAACACATGTATAGAGATAACTCGTTCAAGTGTCTGATGCACCCGAATTAAAAAAATATATACTTCAAAGAATGTTTAATAAAATGTAAATAAAATCTGTCAATACAACCTATCCATAGTGGATCTATACTTGTATGATTCGATCTGTACAAACGAAGGAAACTTCTGATAACATAGTTTACGTCTTTGATTAATGAATGTTTTCATTGGCTTAAACTTTTCAACGGGTTTTATTTAGTATTGTCTGTATCAATAAAATTATAAATATACCCATACCGAAACACTTTCTCATACACATTCATTTTTATGGGTGAAAGAAAATGTTAAAAATGAACTTTTTATAAGCATTCAGTGTTAACATTAAATGTGGTTTTCATTAGCATTCAGTGTTAACATTAAATGTGGTTTTCATTAGCATTCAGTGTTAACATTAAATGTGGTTTTCATTAGCATTCAGTGTTAACATTAAATGTGGTTTTCATATTTAAGAACAAAAAAAAAAGGAGTACAGTTATTTGACATTAAAGCAGCGATCGTTTTATTGTGAATAATACAACAAGAATGAACCATTTACACAACTAACATATGTTAACAAATTTATTTCACTGTTGAAACAGAATGTATAGCCTCTGATAAGATATTATCATAGCAAAATTATAATATGGTACTAAATTATAATATGGTACTAAATTATAATATGGTACTAAATTATGACATGGTACTAAATTATGATATGATACTAAGTAATTGTTTTCTAAGTAATATTTTGATCTTGAACATTTTCTAGCACGTAATTTGATTTAGTCGCCAGAGAAAATGCACAACATATTGAATATGCATGGAATACAAAAATGTTTATTACTGCATTGTTTGAACCACGCACAGATGCAATATAATAACATGAACTTAGTTTTTTAGGCCACTGTTACTCAAAATTTCTCTCTCCGCGGACCAGTCGACGTTTGATAATTTCACCGCGGCCCGCTTGGGAGGGGGGAGGGGCGTTGATTATAATTTTTAAAAATTGTTTTGATTTACAAACACCAATTCCGCTCACAGCCGCTAAGCTCCCGGTTAACTTCGCATCCATGGAAAGTCGCACTATCCCGAGAGAAATACGCAAACAGTAAAAAAAGAGGAAATAATTAAATGTTTCTTGGGCGACCCAGTACAATTTGACCTACGGACCTGTACAGCATTAAATTACATTCCACACGTACTGCAGTATTAAGTCTCGGAGATCACAACTAATTTTATTTGAACATGTTTAACAGCTACGTTCCTTGGAAATGTACATCCGCATTACTTCTTGGACAAGTACAGCCGCAATACTTCTTGGACAAGTACAGCCGCAATACTTCTTGGACAAGTACAGCCGCATACTTCTTGGACAAGTACAGCCGCAATACTTCTTGGACAAGTACAGCCGCAATACTTCTTGGACAAGTACAGCCGCAATACTTCTTGGACAAGTACAGCCGCAATACTTCTTGGACAAGTACAGCTGAAATGTTCCCTGGACATGTTGAGTAACGTCGTTCATTATGCTGCAGGAAGATCCCTCGGACCTGTACAGTATCAACGTTCCTTAAGACAGAAAAAAATGGCGAGCAGGTACAGCAGTAGCAGTTACTCATAATGGTGAACCTCCTTTTGAGTTCGTTTCACGCAAAGGTAGATGATGGAGGCCAGAGTGGATATCAGACAGAATGACACCAGGAGAAGTGGCAGAACGACGGAAGGTTTGGCAGCTGAGTGGAATAAATAAATAAATGGATGTCAATTGTGTTGAGAAGATTTTTTAATTATTTTTTTCATTCATTTTTTTTAATAGCAATATTTTTTAAAAGAAGTTTTCTTTTTCCTTATTGTTATATCATTTTCAAAAATTGAAGAAAACAAAATTAGAAAATAAAAATAAAAAAACACAATACAGAGAGATCCTAAATGATTATGTTTTACAATTTTTTAACCACTTTAATGCAGCAACGGAAAAGCAAGGTAGATAAACACTTAAATTCAAAAAACATTTGAATTATTTCCCCTTGCTTAATGAAACTTTGCGAGAGAAAAAAGTTATATTTAAAAAAAAAACACGTATCTCCCAAAATCTCTCCAAACAGTTCTAGGTAGGTGGAAATTTAATACAAAATTTTAAAGGCACATTACAACCTCCCCTCTGTCCAAGTGGCAGGAAACAAATCATTGCTTTGCCATTCTCGCTGATCAGCAGTACACCCACCCTGCTGGTCTGGCATGGCATATCTTACTGTAATGCAGGCAGATGTAACGGTCACATCAAGCCGCTTTGTAGGCATGGCAGACATGCATCAGCGCCACTAGCAGAGCTAGTGCGGCAGGCACACGACACCCTGTCAGTAGGTGCGCATAAAAAATATAAGAAGTTAAAGAGTAATGTAATAGAATTACTTACGAACAACACATGTCTCGCCCTCAAACCCAGAGATGCAGCCAGAGGAACAGATCATGGACTGCTGTGAGCATTGGCCGTCTCCAGCACAGTTGGTACACACTGGAACATGTTTGTAGGAATTACACATTAATGATTTTTCAAAAATGATGTTTGTTTATTTTAATGTTTGTACAATTAGAAAAATAGAAAAAAAAATTTCATTTATAAAAAAAAAATGTTCACTACTTATATTTAAAACTATCACTGCTTGCATGTTTGAAAACAAGCTTCATACATATGTTAAATCTCTACTTACATTTATCACAGATTGGACCTGCGAACTGCGGTTTGCAGCCGTCAATGCAATGACCGGTCTTCTTGTCACAGATAAGATTCAAGCAGTTAAGGCTACACTCTGATAAACGTGGAGATGACCAAACTTGTTGGTGAGGAGAAACACTAACAAGTTAATTTGTGTACTACTTTAATGATGTGAGCCTTCATTTTTCTCAGTTTGTAAACATGATCTTACATTAAGAATATAGGGTGAGTTGAGTAAACATGATCTTACATTACGAATATAGGGTGAGTTGAGTAAACATGATCTTACATTACGAATATAGGGTGAGTTGAGTGGTAAGTTAATTATTATGTGGTATGTATGTTGTGTTTTGTGTTATGCATGTTAGTGAGTAATCAGTATGTGTTTTCTGCTAATTTATTTTAGAGTGCGTGCATTTATTTTCATGTTTGTGTAGTAGGAGTGTGTTCTTAAGTGTGTTTGTGTAGTAGGAGTGTGTGTATTGTTATGTATGTTCATGTAGTAGGAGTGTGTGTGTGTGTGTTATTATGTATGTTCATGTAGTAGGAGTGTGTGTGTATGTGTGTTGTTATGTATGTTCATGTAGTAAGAGTGTGTGTGATGTTATTATTATTATGTTCATTTAGTAGGAGTGTGTGTGTGCGTTGTTATGTATGTTCATCTAGTAGGAGTGTGTGTGTGTTCTTAAGTGTGTTTGTGTTTCATATGTGTTTTTTTTACTTGTTAGGAGTGGATAGGCATAATGTTCATTTTGGCATGCTTTTTCCTATACAATTCTTTTGTAGTAGCTGATTCCAACCTACTTTTCTGACAAAATGTACCGTGTCTCCCTGCAACACAATTTTTGCACGTGCCGTTGGTCGAGTCACACTTCCCCTCCGCATAGTTACTGCTGCACTCTGTTAAACAACAAATCAAATTCGATTTTTTTTCAAAATCTCCTTTAAGTTCATAATTTTATTGGTTAGATTTATTTTTTTTTTAAATTATTAAAATTCACTTAGGAAAATCACTTTGTCTAACAGCATTAAATGGTTATTTGTTAAACGTGTCGGCAAGCAAATCAGTTTGGGTGAAAATGTGTAACTTTAAATTTCAATAAATATAATTACGCAATTATTCGATCACTTATATAAGATCGATTTAAAGAACCCCTGACATCTCTGAAAGTCTCTACTTTGGGCCTCCTGACATCTCTGAAAGTCTCTACTTTGGGCCTCCTGACATCTCTGAAAGTCTCTACTTTGGGCCTCCTGACATCTCTGAAAGTCTCTACTTCAGGCCTCCTGACATCGCTGAAAGTCTCTACTTAAAGCCCCAAATACCTAACAACGGCTACAGTGGTAATAATTGAGTTGTATGTATATGTTGTCAACGTGTCTATACATTCAATCCACTGACCATCAACACATCGAGGTCCATGGTAGCCACTCTGACAGCCGCTGGCACAGGCTCCTGTCTTCTTGTCACACACAGACGTCTTGCAAAATTTGGAACAGCCTGGACAGGTGAAAAATGAAGAAAAAAAAAGAGAGATGAGGTTTAGTTAAGGTGACGCTAAATATATCAGAGGTGAAACTTACTTTTTGTCTTGGTGATTGTCACATGCACCTTTTCTAGGTTTACTTTAGTGACGAAAAACACTAAACTCCAACTTTTTGAGATGCTATATGAAAATATTTAATAGACCACTTGAATACGATGTACAAAAGACAATATATTCGCACGACCAGGCATTCCAGGTGGATAGCACAACTTCTCACACAGTCCAGCTACACACACAGACACACATAGCACACCAATCATTCTCCGGTGACACTCTGATGCTCTCCTCTGCACACACACCCACAGTCTAATAGTGACAGTGATATTTTATGTCACAGGTGATACTTACTTTTGTCACATGTGATATTTACGTTTGTCACTGTCACGGGTTGTGACTAATCTGTCGAAACCATTCCCTTTATTCCAACCCTTGACTTAACAGTATTAATAAAATTAATACGTATATTATACAATGTATAGTAGTATACGTTTCAGTTCTCTCCGCCCAACACCCTTTTTCCCCCACCCCCGTAATTGCGTATATCGCAGGTGGCCAGCAAAACTTTCCTCGGCGAACAGGGCAACGGTTGGCAGAAATACGTTACATTCCTCGCGGGATTCTCTCTGACTGCTCGGCCCCGTTCAAATGCCGACAAAGGCTAGATGTCCAGTTACTCTTGTCTTTGTCGGTATGACGTAGCTCCCCCACCATTTAGGCTCCACCCCCTGATTTGACATAAACAGATATTATATTTGATTGGTCAAGGGTCACATTAAGACAGTGTTTGAGTAACGAAAGAGTTTTTTACATGGACCTTCGACCGAGTGTCCGAGTCGTGCCCGGTCGATTCGACTGAGTGATCTCTGAGAGAGCAGTCGATTTATGTGTCTCTGATTGAGAGAGAAATAGAGAGAGAGAGAGAGAAACCGCCCTACACTTCATTCATTTATATTGGATTATTATTTTCTTAGCTGCATTTTGAATTATCTTTGCTCTATGATTTTAACAGCCACCAGATCCCTGTTACGGACTGGTGCCTTTGTATAAATAAAATATATCCTGTTGTTGTACACATGACTTGTCGAATTGAATTATCGTCCTGTGTTGTACGTCTAATTACTGGTGAGAGAGTGTGTGTCAGAAACACAAATAGAAATACGGGTCATCACTGAGTCAGCCCTCATACTTCTAGATACAAGCCAAGGATACCCTCATAGGGGTCCTCAACAGTCACAGGTGATATTTATGCTTGTCACAGGTGATATTTATGCTTGTCACAGGTGATATTTATGCTTGTCACAGGTGATATTTACGCTTGTCACAGGTGATATTTATGCTTGTCACAGGTGATATTTATGCTTGTCACAGGTGATATTTATGCTTGTCACGGGTGATATTTATGCTTATCACAGGTGATATTTATGTTTGTCACTAGGGAGCGACCGATAATCGGTATCGGTATCGGACCGATATTGGCACTATCGGTTAATATCGGATCGGCCGATTGTTGTAGGGAGCGACCGATAGTCGAACCTATATTGGTACTATGGGTTAACTATCGGACCGGCCGTTTTTTGGCTGCCGGTACATTGTTTTTTTTTACAACAGAGTTGCAGAAAAAAAATCAGTAAATGACCCAATTCTATAACCAGATCAGACAAGATTTAAAAAAAGGAAAAAAAAAAACCCGTACACAGAAATTGTCACGTCTACATCAGAGATATGACCTTGAAACAATAGGATTGGCATTTCTTAATTCTAATGTATGACCTTGAATGATACAACTAGTGAACATCTGTGTGTATTTTTTTTTTGGGATGGGAAGTTGGAGGGGGGGGTAAACAAGACACGCGTGGGCGAAGTGTTACAAAATATGTGAACATGGGTTGACATACGTCATACAGCACGATCAAAACACGTGTTTGGCATTGTTGCTGCTTTAGGGGCTGTCCATTAATTACTTCAAAAAATTAGGGGGGAGGGGGGTCAGAAAATTTTCGACAATTGTTGACAAGGGGGAGGGGGGGAGGTCAAGAAAAGTTGACGTTAGCAATGTTACTTTTTTAATTGAATATAATTACTTAATAAATAGGAAAATTAAGCAGCGTTTGTAGTTCTGTGTTACACACTCGCTTAACATTCAGTATTTTAATTAAACTATCTATATTCCTACTAATTTTGCCACATAAACATTTTGGAAGCCACCTTTTTTAGGGGGGGGGGGTAATCAAATGTTGACGTAATTTTATAGGGGGGTCTCTGGAAGTTTGACAAGTTGTTGACAAGGGTGAGGTAAAAATCGCTAAAAAATTTGTTGACATAAATAATGGACAGCCCCTAAAAAGAAAATATCGGTATCGGTAACGGTAAAAATGCTGGGGGAAAATATCGGTATCGGACTATCGGTAAAAAGGCATATCGGTCGCTCCCTACTTGTCACAGGTGATATTTACGTTTGTCACAGGTAATACTTACTTTTTGTCCCAGCTGATACTTACTTTTTGTGACATGTGATATTTACGTTTGTCACAGGTGATATTTATGCTTGTCACAGGTGATATTTACGTTTGTCACAGGTAATACTTACTTTTGTCACATGTGGAGCCGTACCGCCCCGTCAAACACCCGTAAACACAATGGAAGTCATCGATCTTGCATGTCTCTTCAGCTATCACGCAGTAGCTAGGACATTCTGTACCGTGATGGGGGACCCGGGGGGAAGAGGGGGAAACATTTTCACATTTATATTTTATCAATGACAAAAATAAACAAATGACTATTGATACATTTTTTGTCATCATTAGCTCGTTTTTCTTCCAATCGGTTTGTGTGTATGTGACGTCCCAGTTGGGATGGGAAGAAATCGCTTATAAACCACTTATATAATTATAGGTTGGTTTTAATAGTGCCCTACTTTCATTCCCTCCATAACCGATAGTGGCCTTGGAGGCACCACGGGAGATAGAGCGATCTCTTTATCCATTTCAATTGAATTACTTTTAAGCTAAAATATATTTTTTTACAAAATTATCCCGTTATAGCAAACCGTAACCTCTTTTTCAATGAATTTATCGTTTTCAATCAAATTAGAGATTTTAACCAACTATCAATTAGAAATTTTCGTTCATTGATCTACTTTACTACTCCTACATAGAACATATACATATCATCTTGTTATTAATTGACTTATTGAAACCTTTCTCGTTTAGCATGCACAGTGGAGTGATTTATAATTAACTGTTAGGAATCATTAGTGGGCTGTAAAACAAGTGGGGGGGGGGGGTTAAATCCATTTTTCTTAAAATTTAAAAAAAAAAAAAATCAGCAGACAATGTGTCAAAGTACATACGAGTATTATTTTTTTGACTTGCTGTACCCTGCAAAAACTTCGCCTAGAGTTACATCCCCTTAGTCTTGATCGGTAGGCTAGGTTATTTTTGGTTTCGGGCAGATCCGATTTTTTCATGATTGTATTTCAAACTGGAATACTGTTGTATTAATTATTTACTTTCGATTTAACGCAGAACCCACACCGCTATTAGTTTATTAGATAGTATGTTCATTATGATCTTGTACGTTAAGTGATAGTATGCAATATTTATATTTATTTGTTACAATGATATTTTAGCGTTATAAAATGTTCGTATGGTGACATGTTAGTTAATATAACCAACTGTAATCTAAATGTGTTATTTGTCTATATACAAAGAGTGTGTATATATAAGCATTTTTTTTAAAAGGAGAAATTGTAGCTACATGTATTTGCATTCACATAATTCAATTTGGTAAGTCCAGTTTTTGCATAATACATTATAAAAGACTAACAATTATTTTTAAAAAAAATGTTTCTCACTCTGACAGTTGTGTCCGACGTATCCCAGAAAACATCCGTAGTTGCACGTGCCGTTCTTTTGCATGCAGCTTCCGTCGTTCTTGCATCCTGGACTACATTCTGTCACGTGACATAGACAAAGATTAATTTATAAAAATGTGATGCATTTTCTAGAATGTTTATATTGATTTATGAAATTTTTACGACATTGTTTTATAAATTGTCAAATTTGTCGATTTAGGAGGTGTCACTGGTATAATATGACGTCATAGTGTCTAGTAAATACATCATTACAGTGGGTAATTTATAAAACATAAATATTGTTAAATTATAAGGCCTCAATATTGTTAACTTATAAACCTACATTCATTACGGCCGATGCTGTAGATTTCTGGTGTAAGTATTTCGTTCTAAAAGTCGTATAAGATACAAAATGTTTACCTCTGAGATCATATAGCATTAGCCAACAATGTCACATGACAAAGTAACATGAAAATTTTCATCTCATATATGAAAAGGGGGGGGGGGTCAAGCATTTCCAGTCGCGGGTTACATTTACCTGTGGGCCGGTGTTGACATGAGCTAATATATATATGTATATATATATATATATTTATGTATATATATATGTACCTTATGTATAGGTCATATCATGAAAGGCTAGTGCCGAAAATAAGCGACGAGCCTCGGTTCTTTTTTATCAGTTCGGCTGGCCGGATTTGGCCCGCGGGTCATAAATGATTTAGGAGGTTTACAGTGATTTAAATAAAGAAACTTTACTGTAAAATTACATTAAGGAAAAGTTGATATTCTCTTACTGTATCAGCTTTTCTCAAGAGATCAATCAATTCAACATACAAATGTAAATTAATAAGAATGACATACGTTCTTGACATGTTGCTCCCATAAATTTCGGCTGGCATTTCTTGCATTGTCCACTAAATAAGGAACATCCGCCGACACACTCCTTCGGACAATCTGGTGAAAGGTAATCAACAATATATTGTTATCACAAGTTAGATAATGGAACTGTAGAGATTTAGTGTGGCGAAACAATATATTTGAAATGTAGTAGAAATTCAAAATAATTATGTAGTGGTAATTAACAATCAAAATGTAGTGGGAATTAACAATCTTAATGTAGTGGGAGCGTGTTAATGTACAGTACTGGGAATGTTCTATTATTTTGTAGTGGGTATGTACTATTGTTAAGTGGTGGGAATTAATAATTGTAATGTAATGGGAATGTACAGTTGTAATGTAGTGGACAGTAAAACTTCAGTTTGATGGCAATGTATTATTTCAATTTAGAAGAACCGTTAAATCGTTATGCAACTGTAAAAATTTCATGTAATGACATTTTAACTTACTCAGGTGACATTTCGTTCCGTGTTTGGATAATGGACACTCCAAACAGTTGCCGTTCATTGGGTCGCAGATCTGTCGGACACAGTTTGACTTGCATGTCTCCGAGCAAGTGAGACCATACGTGCCATGCATGCAGTCTGTTGTAGTAAAACATCAAATCCAGTCTTAACATAGCAAACAGGGTCAATCTATTGACACATACACATGTCATATTGACCTATCGACTGCAGTGGCGTAGTGAGCTTAACTCGCGCCCGGGGCATATTACATTTTTAGCGCTCCACCCCCACCCCAATTTGAAAACCATTTAATATTATATGTAAAATATACCATTTGGCACCCGTTTTTGCCCCCCCCCCATTGCCCCCACATCACTGCGCCACTGATTGACGGCCTGGTGGACTAAGACAATGTGGACAGACCTATAATAATAGTTCATCAGCCTTACCTCCATAGGCCTCTACCTGACATACAGTCATAATGTCCGTACTCCTCTGGAGAAGGTGTATCTTCTTGATCAACGTGGCATTGGGCAGCGTGATGGTGAACTTCTCAGTGCCCAGTGGTGACGTGTCCACGCAGCTGTACTTCACTTTAATCGTGGCGTCGTACAGAATGAGCAGGAAACCATTCAGCCGGTTCTTCATACTAAGATAATCTGCAGAATTGAGACGAATTGTTTGTTTTGTTTTGTTTTGTTTATAGTAGATAGAGAGGACTTTTAAACAATAGCGTGAATATGCTGGGCTTCGTTTGACAGCTACTTGGAAGGCGGGCAAGTTAGATAAGAGAGAAAGTATAGATTACTCACAAACTGGGTGGTTGAGGCCATTGAGACACTTGGAAGGCGGGTGGGGGACAATGTTCCCTCTACACGTACGATCGCTCACTTCGATGGACGACATCGCCTAAATCGCTCACAAATTCTGGCCTCAAACAAAATGTCGATCAGAGACAAAATTTTTGCTCACTTCGTACCACACCTTAGAGGGAACATTGGTGGGGAATAAGATAGTTGCGACAACTAATAACCCAGAATTGTTTTACTATTTGCAAAACGTAACCGCCATTACTTCCCCTTATACATTTAAGGCATCCAAATGCTCTATTGTCCCCGTTTTGTCTGTCTGTCTGTCTCTCTGTCCGTCATCACCCTAGATCTCAACAACCATAAGTCCTAGACCCATGATGTATATATCATTTTGTAGGTCTTGGCCTGCCATGTGTACAGCAAAAGTTAATTTCGCGATCTGACCTCTGAGCGCCATAAAAGGGGGCTTATAAAGTACCGTTTTTTACTATATAAGCTATATTAATAAAGGAGCGCCCTAGATCTCAGCAACCATAAGTCCGAGACCCATGATGTATATATCATTTTGTAGGTCTTGGCCTGCCATGTGTACATCAAAAGTTCATTTCGCGATAGGACCTCTGAGGGCCGGGCTTCAGAGCTCCTAAGGGGCTTATATATTATATATATGGCCCCATTCTACAACTTATACGTTCAATAACCCATTCATTTGGTGCGAAATACTGCAACACATAGTTTCACCAAGATTTATTAAGAAACTCATCAAATGAAATAGTAAGCTTGTGTTCTGAGTTTAATTGAAAGTATCAGAGCTATGCAACAATTGACGGAGTTTTCGGAAGATTAAATGACTACAATTTCGAATGTTTTCAATTATGAGTCCTATTTCAGTAACCACAAACCACTTGTAGTTAGATTTAAGAGAAAATATTTTTTTTCAAATATAAAGAAACGTCTTTATAATATTTTTTTTACAGATATATGCATTACACAATTGAATTTATAAACATTTCCAAAATTTACAAATATTTACTGAAAGCTAACAAACGTACTGATACATAACACGAAAATGCGCTAACACGTCCTGTGTCCAGAATGGAACAGGCTTAATTGCTTGTTTTTTTTTTAAATCAGGGTCAACTTTGAGTTATTTGGATTATTGATCTGCACGGGACCTACCTCGGAACACATTCCCGCAACTGGGACAGATGGCTGAGTGGTGTAGATGTTCGTGTCTCAACCTGAAAGTCCTGTGTGTGTGTGTGCTTGCGTGCGTGCGTGTGTGTGTGCGTGTGTGTATGTGTGTGTGTCAGTTAAGTAAATGGTATTAGAGTTATTTCACAAAAGATAAACTTCAGTTGGCTAGAATATTTTTTTTAATTATCCTCCGATAGATTTGTGCATGGACTGTGTCCCCCCCCCCCACCACATTAAATTGTTCCATGAAATACCCAACAATGTGGAAGGTTTAAACAAAAAATGACAGAAAGCATGCCTGGTTTAGTGATGAATTCAATATTATGGAATAGAAAGCGAATAGTAACATGGAAAAACTTGACCAACCAAATGTCTAGGTTTAAAGTATAAGAGACACTTAACCTGTTTGGGTGTAAACATACATCAAGAATAAAGACGTAACCTGTTGAGTGGAAACATACATCAAGAATAAAGACGTAACCTGTTTAATGTAAACATACATCAAGAATAAAGGAATGGAGTTGTATGTTGAATAGGATAATGAATGATGCCTACTAAGTTTTGTGTAGACTTCAATACGGTGGATAGGATACGTCCTCTCTAGGGTAATGTTTAAATTGGCTCCCACCTCATCAGCCCTGGAGTTGAAACATTTGTCTTCAAATATGTACCGGTTTTCTGGTCGGTTTCCGTCCACCGTCAGGTTGGCCATCAACGGGGAGCTTGAGGTCTGTGCCAGCTGGCGGGCCGCTAGATTGCGACCTAGATCAAAGACCTTTCATGTACCATACATAATGTAAACACACTGACACGACACACTGAGAAGTCACACTGACGTGTCATACTGAATATACACACTACCTAACGGTGGCCAGACAATTCCCCACATTCCCAACTCCCCACAATTACAATTCCCCACATCACAATTCCCCACATTGCAATTCCCCAAATTCACAATTCCCCACGTCCACAACTCCCCACATTGGGATAATATTTATTATAACCATAGACTAGGGATTAGCTTTGAAGCTGCTGCTACTGGCCTACCAAGAACAACAAACTGCTGTGAAGGATACCACATTTCACTGAGAGCCCTGTTTCACTGCAGTCATCCAGGTGTGTGGGATCTTCTGGAAGGTCTGAAGAAGGACATGGCCATCCACAGCAAGACATTGGCTGATGCAGATGATGGCAGACCACAGCCAAAAAGGAAGAAGTATGAGACCCTAAATAGCAAAGTAATTGAGGCTGTCCAAGGGTATGCCAATCAACAGGATAAGATTAAGTATTTGAGAAAATTGGCCAACATGCAGTTTCCAAAGTAACCTTTGTGTTTAGTAGTTTCTGTGTACTTTAGTCATTCTTGTCAATTATTAATAGTTTTTGTACTGTACATTTAGTTTAATGATTTTTCTTTTATTAGATAAACCTGTACAGTGGAATTATTAGCAAATGGAATAGGACCTTATCTAATTCATTATTTTTTACCAAGCATATTTTGTATTAAACTCATTTGTTCATTTGTGTATATCAGTTACTTGTATTTTGTAATCAGTAATGCATTTCAATAAATTGTCTTGAAATAAAACTTTTGGAGATTAATTACTACTATTTGCATTTCAGAATTCCTTCATTATATTATTAATTCAGTGCACTCCATATTATCCCAATGTGGGGAGTTGTGGACGTGGGGAATTGTGAATTTGGGGAATTGCAATGTGGGGAATTGTGATGTGGGGAGTTGGGAATGTGGGGAATTGACTGATGTGGGGAATTGTCATGGAACCCTACCTAACATACTAACACGACACACTGACAAGACACACTGACAAGACTCACTGACAGCTAACACTGACAAGACACACTGACAAGACACACTGACACGACTCACTGACAAGACACACTGACACGACTCACTGACAAGACACACTGACACGACTCACTGACAGCTCACACTGACAAGACTCACTGACAGCCACACTGATAAGACTCACTGACAGCTCACACTGACACGACACACTGACAAGACACACTGACGTGACTCACTGACAAGACACACTGACACGACTCACTGACAAGACACACTGACACGACTCACTGACAGCTCACACTGGCAAGACTCACTGACAGCCACACTGATAAGACTCACTGACAGCTCACACTAGCATGACACACTGAAAAGACACATTGAAAAGACACACTGACAAGACACACTGACACGACAAACTGAAAAGACACACTGACACGACACACTAAAAAGACACACTGACAAGACACATTGACACTACACACTGACCCAACACACTGACAAGACACACTGACCGACATATTGACATGGCACACTGACAAGACCCAATGACCCAACAAACTGACACGACACACTGACCGACATACTGACATAGCACACTGACAAGACCCACTGACCCAACGAACTGACACGACACACTGACCGACATACTGACATGGCACACTGACCAGACACACTGACCCAACAAACAGACATGACACACTGACCGACATACTGACATGGCACACTGACAAGACACACTGACACGACACACTGAAAAGACACACTGACAAGACACATTGACACTACACACTGACCCAACACACTGACACGACACACTGACCGACATAGTGACATGGCACACTGACAAGACCCAATGACATAACAAACTGACACAACACACTGACCGACATGCTGACATGGCACACTGACAAGACCCACTGAGCCAACGAACTGACACGACACACTGACCGACATACTGACATGGCACACTGACCAGACACACTGACCCAACAAACTGACATGACACACTGACCGACATACTGACATGGCACACTGACAAGACACACTGACACGACACACTGAAAAGACACACTGACAAGACACATTGACACTACACACTGACCCAACACACTGACACGACACACTGACCGACATAGTGACATGGCACACTGACAAGACCCAATGACATAACAAACTGACACAACACACTGACCGACATGCTGACATGGCACACTGACAAGACCCACTGACCCAACAAACTGACCCAACTAACTGACCCAACCCGCCGACATGACACACTGAAAAGACACTGACAAGACACGCTGACAAGACACGCTGACACAACAATTACACACTGACGTCTCACCTCCACTGACATAGACGCTACACACTGACACAACACCGATTCCAGTGATTTTAATCGACCTGATTGGAGTCTTTAGAGTGCAGTAAATATCACGCTCAGTGCTGGACGTATAAAAGCTCCGTTCATCATTGCAGGGAGAGTTGTTGAAATCAATGTAGATATGTTCAACATGTTCTTAAAAAATAGGTCATTCAAATGTTTTAAACATTAGCATAGCTATGAAATTTAATCGATGAAAGATATATTGACAAATTAATGCCATCAGTTGTTCGTTTATTTCATAAATATTGTTGTGTTTTTTATAGATTTGTTTTTTAAGCATTCGAAAACCTCGACTGAGACGCAATCTTCTACAGCAACATGGTGTCCCTAATACCTACATACATCTTATCCAGCAACTCAATGAAGGTGCCGCCTGCCAAGTGATATATAAAGGAAAGCTGACAGACGAATTTGAAGTTAAAAATGGAGTACGCCAGGGAGGCTTACTTTCCCACAGGATATTCATAAAAGTCATAGATTGAGTCAAGGGGGCTCATGAGTCAGACAAGTCAAGCACATAGACATGGATACAGTGGTCTATGACTCAATGACTTGCGTCTAATAGCCCAGAATCAACAGCATATGCAGCTAAAAATAAAAACTAGCACAAGTAGCAGTCAACAGTGAGATGTATATAATTATTACAAGTAGAGTTGTCTCTGCCACCGGCGTGTCTGACAAGGATTGCCTGGATTGTATTTCCACACGGCCTGTGTTGAAATACGTTAGCTCACGATACCTGCATTAAGTTAGCTCACAATACTACCTGCATTCACTTAGCTCACAAAACCTGCATTAAATTAGATCACTACATCAACAATGTTTCCCACAATACCTGCATGGTTGCCCACAATACATGCATGGTTGCCCGCAATACCTGCATGGTTGCCCACAATACCTGCATGGTTGCCCGCAATACCTGCATGGTTGCCCACAATACCTGCATGGTTGCCCACAATACCTGCATGGTTTCCCACAATACCTGCATGGTTGCCCACAATACCTGCATGGTTGCCCGCAATATCTGCATGGTTGCCCACAATACCTGCATGGTTGCCCACAATTTCTGCATGGTTGCCCGCAATACCTGCATGGTTGCCCACAATACCTGCATGGTTGCCCACAATACCTCCATGGTTGCCCACAATACCTGCATGGTTGCCGCAATACCTGCATGGTTGCCCACAATACCTGCATGGTTTCCCGCAATATCTGCGATGGTGTCTACAATTTGTAGTTCGCTTTACGTTACAATGTTGCCAAAAATACACTTCAAAAGTTGACCAGCATAAACTTCATTAAGTGTGCCCTTAATACGTGATCTACATTTACCCAAATCTCAGTGTTGTTTCCACAATACCTGCGTTGGTGCCCACAATACCTGCGTTGTTACCCACAACACCTGCGTTGGTGCCCACAATACCTGCGTTGTTGCCAACTATCCTTAGAAACGTGAAGGAGATGTACTCGTGGAAAGTGATGAGAAGAACTTTAAAGTCCTCGTTGTCCACACATGTACTGTCGTCATAGTCTATAGCGGCCAGCATATTGGTTGAGGCGCGATGTGCCAGATCCACTGTGAACACGTTGTATTATAATACATCAGGGCCGAATCTAGGCAGACTAGACCGACTGGTTCCTGGTAAATCCTAAGCCATTAAAGGGGGTTGGGGAGAGGTTGCTAGACTAGAATCTTCTGTTTAGCTCAATGCACACAATATAACAATTTGAAAAGAGAAATGTGTTTTATAAATAGTTAGTCCAAAACAGAGACTTTCCAGAATTATCCACATTTAATAGGAAACACCATCAAATGCATCAAGGGGGAATCATTGGCACCAGTTAGGGGTGGAGGCTAAGGCAACTGTGTCCCGGGGGGGGGGGCTAACTTAAATAACATTAATTTGAGAGGCGAAACTAAACCATGGTCATCACATATGAACCTCCCCCCCCCCACCCCCAGGGGGCACCAAGCACTGCCACGCATTGTATTTTAAAAATTATATATGAAAATAAACTAAGTATATGTTCTTTATAAACAGTAAACACACTGAAGAATAACCGTTCTTTAAGAAATGGGAATATCAAACAGAAAAACACAATCAGTATAATCATTGACAGGCTTAAATTATAATTAAAAAATGTAAGTCTTAACAAACGCGCTAGTTTAAAATGTGCCCGATGATGATCTGGTACTGACCAATCATTTCTGTCCCTGGGGCCACACGAGGTACGCTGCCATATAAGTAAGGAATGCCAACTCTAATTTTGTTTTAAAAACATGTCCAAATCAAATGTTAGTTTCGAATTAAAAATTAAAGGTAAGTTAAACAGGTCGAGTTACTCTAAATACATCAGTGCGGTCGAATATATTTCGATACTGTGCTCTTAACGCGATATGTTAATACGAATTTAACAAACGAAAAATTAATCATCCGGCTGATATAAATAAAAGACAATGTGTCGATCCATGTTATTTTTTCTATGGGGAATCCCCAACTCTTGGATACTCAGCCTATTCATTCTATGGGGAATCCCCAACTCTTGAATAGCTTATTCTTTCTATGTTGAATCCATAACTCTAGGATACTGAGACTATCCTTTCTATGGGGAATCCCCAACTGTTGGATACTGAGCCTATCCTTTCTATGGGGAATCCCCAATATGTAATAACGTGGCCACGATTGAAAAAAACAATACTTTTGAAAACTACTCATAGAAATAGAGATATTGGACAGAGTTATGAAATAAAACTTTAACGGTTGATGTTTGAAAACGTGCCACCTACCATACTGGCAGCGAGTGCCGAAATAGCCAGGGGCGCATTCAGAGTGGGTCACACAGTTGCCTCTGATGTCACACAGGCCGTCCTTACAGCGGCATACGTACTGGCATTTGGGAGGCATGAAGTAGATGGAGGTACAGTCTGAAAATATGGAGGGTGCATTGGTGAACACTGTGTAGTGCAGTGCACTGTGTAGTGCAGTGCACTGTGTAGGAAGTAGGAAGGTGATTGGTGACAGGTGGGCGATGATACAACGGCCAATAATAGACAGGTAATTGCTGTTCAGTAAATAGTGAAGTGCATTTCTTTATGATCTTATAGACAGGTTATTGCTGTTCAGTAAATAGTGAAGTGCATTTCTTTATGATCTTATAGACAGGTAATTGCTGTTCAGTAAATAGTGAAGTGCATTTCTTTATGATCGTATAGACAGGTAATTGCTGTTCAGTAAATAGTGAAGTGCATTTCTTTATGATCGTATAGACAGGTAATTGCTGTTCAGTAAATAGTGAAGTGCATTTATTTATGATCGTATAGACAGGTAATTGCTGTTCAGTAAATAGTGAAGTGCATTTCTTTATGATCGTATAGACAGGTAATTGCTGTTCAGTAAATAGTGAAGTGCATTTCTTTATGATCGTATTGTGTAACTCTCAACATTAGATTACGTCATATTTGTTGAATAGTGAGACTTTTTTTTTATGTGGGTGGCCCAAAGGGTGGACGCGGACAGAAAAAAAAGTTATAGGTGGATATTGCAGGTATTATTCGTTGGTGATCAGAATTAAAACAAACGTCATCGGTGGAAAATACAAATGTAATAATAGAGTTATATTAGAACATTTATTTTTATTTTTTATTTTGATGGCAGAGGTTCTACTGGAAAGGCTGTTGCACAGTTCTTTAAAGGTTAGAGGCTCACATTGGATAATTATATATATATATATATATATATATATATATATATATATATATATATATATATATATGAATTCAAAAAACGAAAATGGTCAATCAAGGCCTGGATATATGACTGTTATATGACAGTTTCAATCATATGATGTGAATACAGCAATAGTTTTGTTAGTAATTTGGCTACGTCACACATACTTACTATTCACTTCTAGAGATATGCAATTCCTCACCATCAAAACTTGCAACACCAAAAGCAAAACACCTGTAATTTAGTAGTTCTGACAGTGAGGTCATCTGTAGCTGTCTAAACCTTATATCGCGATATCTCCTCATGTAATAACATTTGTTATACTTTTTTTTTATTTACAAAAGCGATGCCTTACACAGCAGTGAAACCCGAGAGACTATTATGGGATGTCAGTCTCTCACAACGTCTCTGGAAGACATAACAACAATGGTCATACATACCCGTGAGCAGCGAGAAGTAGGACATACAAAGACCATTCAGAGGTTGAGAAAAATTAAAATGATATAACGCAACTTTATCTGGGGGAGCCGAGATGCCTCTAAAAACAGTAAACGGTTAATTGCCATTGGCATAGGCCTTAAGGGCTCAGCATGGATTTCGAGAACTTGAGTAATTCAATAATCATAGCTTGAAAACATGATGTAATTTAATAATAATAGCTTGAAAACATGATGCAATTCAATAATAATAGCTTTAAAACATGATGCAATTTAATAATAATAGCTTTAAAACATGATGCAATTTAATAATAATAGCTTTAAAACATGATGCAATTCAATAATAATAGCTTGAAAACATGATGCTATTCAATAATAATAGCTTGAAAACATGATGCTATTCAATAATCATAGCTTTAAAACAGGATGCAAATATGAAATACAAACAAAAAGAAGAATGTTGTGTTACCCAAAGTCATATTCTTAAAATTGTTCCAACATGTTGTATATCGCAGCTAAATCAATGCTATTATTGTTACGGTGATAGGTAGTGTCGTTACAGTGATAAGTAGCGCCGTTACAGTGATAGGTAGTGTCGTTACAGTGATAAGTAGCGCCGTTACAGTGATAGGTAGTGTCGTTACAGTGATAGGTAGTGTCGTTACAGTGATAGGTAGTGTCGTTACAGTGATAGGTAGTGTCGTTACAGTGATAGGTAGTGTCGTTACAGTGATAGGTAGTGTCGTTCTTGGGTATGTGGTGGCCTAATGTGGATTTCAGATATACTTGAGGGGGCCAGAGCAAATGTGCCTAAAAGGGGCCCTGTTAGCATGCGATTTTTTTTTCAAAATTAGTATTGGAAGAAGCCCCCTCCCCTTTATCAGAAGCCAGCCATGGGCCATGAACTTCTAAGTCCGTGCCTTTACTAATTTCAGACTGAAGCACAGCAATAGCCTAATATATTATGACGTTTATCATTTAATTGATATTTGAACATGTCATCTATCTGCTCTTAGTCCGGTCAAATTCATTCGCCCAATAAGGCCCACGAGAGAATGGTTTACCTCCTCCCCCCGCCCTAGGCGATAGCTTGTTTTTCCTATATATCACAACGCCACTGGAAATATGTTTCTAATTACTTTAAATGTTTGAATGATGCTAGAATTTAAAAAAAAAAAACACGAATCATGTTAATTATTTTTGTTCAATACAAATCTTCCCCATCAATACTATATAGCTGTATGAGATAAATAAGGTAACAAAACCAATTCTTTAAGTAAACTGTAAATTGGAACTGTCACTATGAATTTCTTATTAAATTTATCATAGTTCAATGTGTGTAAAGTCCCTGTAAGGATGAGATGAAATCTCATAGATCTTTTAAATCACAAATGGGATGGTTTTTACGGTGCCCTTCTTTCATCCCCATCTAAGCCGATGGTGCTATGATCATGGAGGCGCCACGGGAGATATATTGGAAGCTTTAAGCATAACCTGAAAATCCGTTGGCTTCGGGAATCGAACAAATGAACCTGAGGTCGGTAGTCGAGCGCTTTAACATACTACCATCAGTCAATATATTTTTTTTCTTTTTGAAAAATAATACTAACCTGAGCTCATTATTGTAGGATAAACACAATAAAGCTGTGTGGATACATTAGCGTGCTGTAAAGTGCGCTTCGAAAATAATGTTAGTGCGCAGCACATAATATGAATCAATGCACATCATCAATGCACATAAAAACATCGACAAGTTTTATAAAGGGTTGTAACAGTGCAAATAAATATTTTGTTAATGTCAAAAGTATACTTACCTCCCTTGTTTTTCGCTGCTTAGTGTGTCTAATATTTCTAAATCAATAGATGGATATAATAAGCCTATAAAATGGTACTTCGACATTATTGGTTACAGCTAGTTCATCAAATGATTTTAATATTTTTCTGGATATAACGAAAGCAAATATTTTATTTTGAGATATCTATAGATGAAAAAATGAAAATCTACTTTTATATCTCACTCCTATATGACTGTTTTTCGTTGCCCATTCTGTTGACTCTAACAGTTTCCTAAAGTGACTTTTATAGCAGTATATACAATATATAGGTTTTTGTTAGTGTATCATCGTTTTCATTGAGCTAGATTCAGTTATTATATCTGTTTGTTTACCATAACGCTTTATAAAATGACAAGGGTTCAGGTAAATAAATTAGGTGTTTTCTATACAAAAATAGATATCGACTCGCATTGAACACATCCTTGGTAAAACATGCGCTACTCTTTCATTTTCTTTCTACAAAATCATATCAAAATTTTAAACGACAGTAGTCAAGACTGACAGCCGGAGTAAATTACTTTTCGATTTTTAAAGAAAAAAAATGAGAATGTAAAAATAAAAATTAAAAAATTTAAATAAAAAGTAAAAAAAATATTATTCGTGTTTTTATACTGTCTACTAATTTCTTAATCTAGACATTTTTTTTTGCCAGCCAGAGTTCAAAGTAAGCGTAAAGTAAGATAGTATTATTTGTTTAATATAGGCTACTAAATGTAAATCTAGGATAGATAATCAAAATGTCGCATTCTTTCAAAATTTCAACAGCGTATCTCACGCTCTACAGTGGGTTCCACACACTCTCTCTCTCATACACACACAACCAATTCGTTTTCATGAATTATCGGAAACACGGGGGGGGGGGGGGGAAGAATTTTGATTCGTTTTTTTTTGTTCAGTTTCAAATCTAATTTGACATCAAACCAAACAATAGTACTGACATGTTGACGAATCTTTGCTCGTCAACTGTCAAGGGGACAAGTCATTGTTATTGCGAGTGTGTCTTTGATTCTGTCTCGAGTCTGTCTCAAGTCTGTCACAACATGTGTGTACTGACTGATAACCTGACCTAAACAAATGAGCTAGTTTATACGCAACACGGGGATGTGGGGAAATGTTCCGGTCCCAGACAAAGGGAGTTTTAAGTGAGATTTGTAATTTGAGTGTGCTGGCGTGTGCGTGCTCGCGTGTGTGTGTGTTTAAACAACGGCTCGACGATTAATTTCACTTTTCGTACATCTTTGGAGGCTATATTTTAGAAAAAAATGGTTACATTAAATAAAAGAAAAACTTTTATCATAGCTATTCCTGACATTATGATACAGTCTGATTCCGAAGCCACAATTTACTGTCATGTAAGTTTTATTTCTTTGTTTCTAAAAATAACTTTTTTTTTAATGACGAAATCTCAATTGATTTTATTTATATTTTCAAAGCATTAATATCCAATAAGGGTGTTGATGGGGAGAGCTTATGGGAAGGCGGGGTGGAGTGTAAAATAAGCTCTAATACAAGCTAAACAACTAACTGTCTACTTCCCTGTTTATGCCCCACGGGAAGGTTAGGGGTGGGGGTAGGGGTCATGTCTAATTGTTTAAAAAAGGGGAGGAGATTTGCAATGGAACAACGTTGTGAAACATGGCATACAAGTCATTCTCTCATCAGGCAATGGAACAAAGTTGTGAAACATGGCATACAAGCCATTCTCTCATCAGGCAATGGAACAAAGTTGTGAAACATAGCATACAAGTCATTCTCTCATCAGGCAATGGAACATAGTTGTGAAACATGGCATACAAGTTAGTCTCTCATCAGGCTGGATATAGATTTATGTTGTGTGTTTTTGACGTCATATGTCTGTCTTTTTTTTTAAACCAAAAAAAAAAAGGATTTAATACTTAGACATTTTAAACATTGGTTCATTTAAATACTGCTGCTGTACCAATGGGCCCCGTGCCTTAAAAAACGACATGATAATTTAACAGTTTAACGGAATCCGTTTATATGCACACTTACCATATTGTTGTTTATTAAGGGAAAAAAAGTTCTTTATATCACGATTTTTACTTGTGATGATATTAACATCAGTAAAGATGAAAATAAAAAAAATGTGAGTTAAGAGCGTTTTGCTGGTAAATCAAAATTTTAAAATAGCTAACAGAAACAAATATATTTAATACAATAAGATTACATTCCACACTAAGTCAGTTCTAATTTTATCTGTTAAATAATTTATATTAAAATTTAAAAGTTTTAATAATTACACGATTAATGCATTTCAATTTACTAAGCAGATTAAATAAACTTATTGTCATTATTATAATGTGTTGCTCTTGTCCGAGTTTTTTTGCATAGCAATAGTGAACCATTTCCTTTGGCGCTAACTACTGTTGGAACGTATTCCTCGCGTTTGTATGACTGTAGTGATTTGGATGTTTGAATGTACACAAAAGTTTGATTCGATCTCAACTCTAACATTTATCTGTGACAGATGACTAGAAGAAATAGCCATAAATCGTACGGACATTATAAGTACGTTTGTGAGATCCAAGCCTAATACTAAAAAATTAGACTGGAACACATAGCCACAGTTATATTTATCCTCAGAAAGCCACATTTGTATATCCACACACAGCCACATTTGTATATAACTACACATAAACACACACACACACACACACATATATATATATATATATATATATATCAACACACAGCCACATTGGTATCTATTTCAGACTCAATTTTTGTTGATTTCGTTTCCCATTCAATGACATTATTAGCTGTGAGTGTGGACAAAAAAATTATAAATAGTTGTCCAAGAAATTTGCCTGAATTATCAATCTCCTGCCTGAAATACGAAATTATTTTGGTACCTGGTGATTCTATGTGACTCTATGTGACTCCAGGTACATCCCGGTGAAGATCAATGTATATTTTAGGTCATAGTCAAAGTCCCACTAAATTCCCATGACGCGGCGGTATCCCACAAGGGTCTCCCTCTCAAGAAAGTTCGAGACTAAAGGTAATTTTTAGAGCATTTTCGAAAAAAAATACTCTATTGTCCCTGTTTTGTCTGTCTGTCTGTCCGTCATCACCCTAGATCTCAACAACCATAAGTCCTAGACCCATGATGTATATATCATTTTGTTGGTCTTGGCCTGCCATGTGTACATCAAAAGTTCATTTTGCGATAGGACCTCTGAGGGCCGGGCTTCAGGGCTCCTAAGGGGCTTATATATTATATATATGGCCCCATTCTACATCTTGTACGTTCAATAACCCATTCATTTGGTGCGAAATACTGCAGCACGTAGTTTCACCAAGATTTATTAAGAAACTCATCAAATGAAATAGTAAGCTTGTGTTCTGAGTTTAATTGAAAGTATCAGAGCTATGCAACAATTGACGGAGTTTTCGGACGATTAAATGACTACAATTTCGAATGTTTTCAATTATGAGTTCTATTTCAGTAACCACAAACCACTTGTAGTTAGATTTAAGAGAAAATAATTTTTTTTCAAATATAAAGAAACGTCTTTATAATATTTTTTTTACAGATATATGCATTACACAATTGAATTTGTAAACATTTCCAAAATTTACAAATATTTACTGAAAGCTAACAAACGTACTGATACATAACATGAAAATGCGCTAACACGTCCTGTATCCAGAATGGAACATACTTAATTGCTTGTTTTTATAATGGACCGTGCTAACTTTCAACTGCAATACTTTGGCACTTCTATGTCGCTGCATAACCAACTTCATACCCCTTGGGGAACGCCTACCACAGGCTGAGAAGCGCAGCTCTAAGGTCATTGCAAAAAACCGTACCATTAGTCATGTATAGGAATGATCTAAGACAGTGCATCTCAACCTTACAGTGACTCACGCACTGGTTGGAGCTGCTAACCACTTTGTAGTTGCCATTACCTTTCTATAACCATTTTATAAAAGTTCGGATATAGACATGATACTAAGAAAACAATGTTTTAATGTCGTTAAGACCTCAATATATGATCCAGAGATGAACATAAGATACTTGTAGTTAGACCTCACAGGTTTATTTCTCAGGGTGGGGGGGAACCGAGATTCAGTCAGATAAGTCATTTGTATCTTCACTTCGCCTCCCACATATTTACGACATAATTATTTCACTTTAACCAACTCACCAGCTTACGACGTATGATTTTGAACCCGTAGAAGATAAAAGTAAAAGACTTTCTACATTTGATTTCTTTTACCCGCAACGTACGCAGGTGTGCAATATATTTTAGCTTTTACCCCGAGCAGGTAGCAGATGAAAGTACTTTCTATTGCACCTTCTGTTTTGTATGGTTTATTTGATTTATTTTTTTTTTGTTTTTTAAGTTTATTATCTAATAATAACTATTTTGTCAAATACTTGACATTATAAAAATTCCATACGTTAACTTATACAAAGAACAAATGTTAATTTCTTAACATATTTGTATAATGGACATCTCAATGTCACATTTATGAATGTCAGTGCAAAGATTGCTATAGATATAGAATATTGTAAATTTGAATTTTAAAATTTGCATGTGAAACATTTTTTCAATAGCCATGGGTTTTTTAAAAAAACAATTGTTATCTCTACTGATGAAAAGGAATCTATAATTATATATACATATATATATTAGGGTGGTTCAAAAAAATTGTTTCGATTTTTCTAAATTTAAGGCCTGCACTGTGTTCTTCCAGAAAAAAAAGGGTTTTCTGAAAAAATGAATACAATCGTGAAATATTTTGAGGTTGCAGAAAGGCAATGAAAACATTGATTTGGTACTAAATAGGTAATTTAATGGTCTATGTTAATAGTTTAGTGTTAAACATGAAATAACAACTAAAAACAAATAAAATAATAGAATGGAACAAAGCAAAGTGTTTACTATTTATGGACGTCATATTCACTGACTGCTTTTTGCTAGTCCAGTAACCACTGTGGTCTATTAGCGCATCCGATTTATATCGTCGGTGGAATTTTCTTGCACTACCGCAAATAATGTATTGCTTCTGGTCTTCTTTTCTGCATAAAACTTCATTGAAATCCTGAATCAGTTTCACTCCTCTTTCGGCTCTGTCATTAACAAATTTCAAATTAAATTGGTTACAACCTTTTCTGCATGTTTGTATTCATTGTTGCTGCTCCATGTTTAAGGGGACATCTCCAGGAATGAATGTGGCAAACCAAGAATGGAGAAAAATGCCTTTGTATTGTTTGTAACAAAAAAGCTGATGGGCTGGTCTGCATAGAATATATTGGAATCAAGACGCTGAGCTCGATTCGTAGATCCGGGTTTTAGTTGCATATTTTTAAGCATCTGAACTTTTTGCTTGGGATCAACATTTTATCAAAAAAGCTAAGCCTACTGTAATTTCACTTAGGTACCATAAATGTCGACAGAAAGCTGTTTTTTGCTGCTTTTCCAATAACTGAATTAACAGAGTCATATTTCTCTAAATCCTTCAGAAATTGTAGGTCACTTGATGGCGCCCTTGCTGGCTGTGGGGCTTGAAACCACAGTTTCATATAAGTACTGGAAACAAAACAGAGGAACTGAAACAGTTTTTGTTCTTCAGAAGGCTTCAGCTTAAACTTCTTCTTAAACATCAACATCTTGTAGCAATAACTTATTCTTGCCATCCAACGTGTTCTGTGTACAGCTCCTGAAGTATAGAAATGAATCCCACGTGGTGGAGTTCCTCCAAGAAATATGACAGCCAGTTCCAAAAATTCTCTGTAAGCATCTTGTGGTTGACAAATTTGAAGATTGTCATTTGCAAACTGCAATGTGCTATCATTGAAAAGGTCTACTTCAGTCATCCCATCTGCAGTATCATAGGATTCCTTCTCCATAAAATGCCACTGCTCTTTAAATTATTTGAAAAGTGAAATATCAGGTCCAGATGAGGGTCCACTTATCTTCAATGCGGTGAACACTTTTTTCCAGAACATTTTCCATTATATGGTGGCGGCAAGCAGGATGAATAAGATATTTTTTCAAGCAGCTTTTCAATTAAAATACATGCCCCTTTGGAATCCCATGTGTTACTTGCTGTTGTGTCAAAACTTAATGCTACTTCTGTTTCACAAATGTCCCAGTCCTTTAGACATTCAACTACAGCTTGAGCTTGACTGTCACCTGTCCCTGAAGACAATTTGGGTACACCTAGCAAGCACTCTATATGCAGTCCTGTTACAATCACTGGCAATCTCTCAACATTCTCCCTGGCTGTGAGATCTGGAAGCCATTTTCCATCCCAATGTACAGTTAATAGTACTTGTGGATCAAACAATTCTTTAACTTCATGTGCTGTTTTCTTTACTTATCTCAGCTCTCACACGCCGTACGGTACTTCGACTTAATGTCATGTCACTAACATCGTGACCAAGAGAATGAGTTGTAGCATCTAGTAAATGGACTGCTGTACGATCACTAACCTGTGATCTATCTAATGCTGCAGCAACTTTTTTGGACAAAACAGACTTTATTCAGGTTCATCAATATTTGGGATTAAATGTGGTAAATGGAGAACATACCTAAATTTTCATAGAGCTTGTGCAACCTCTAAATTTCATCTGAAAATTATGGAATTTTATATTTCTGAGTACTTTTTTGTGGTAATCAAATGTAGGCTTTAAATCAAAGAAAATGAAAAAAAATATGTTTCCTCTTTATTTTGGACCACACATACAAAATAACATTGGATGAAGATTGATGTTAAATTTGTAAAC
>JAGDYQ010000422.1:292673-317308 GCA_021962125.1 Bulinus truncatus | reverse complement strand
TATCGGATAACAAAGCTCATTAATGTCAGTCAATAAAACACCGGCTCTGAGAATCTACATCCATTATTCTATATTTAGAATAAACAGTTCTTTTATCGCTATAATAGTTCATTGACATCTTTTTCTCCTTCTTAACCGATTACCAAGTCATTGTTATAAATTTGCTCAAACCAGGTCTGTCTACAGTGCAGAGATTGAGATAAATAGAGATAGAGACACCCCCCCTTCCCTTTCTTCCACCACACCAAAGCAAACTTAAACAAAAGCTCATCTCTGTGCATATCTGAGTTTACGGGCTCGTGTGAAAGGAAAGGGTTGGGGATGGGGAAAGGGTAAGAGGAGATAAGCAAAAAGTTATGTCAATGAATCAATAATATCCCACTCGTACATTCTTCGAATTATTATCTCCCTTGCCCCCTCCCGCAACCCTCCCGCCACTCATCCCAGCGCCCAGTGATTTCAAAATGATCAATATGTACATCTCTATCATTCCTCTCCCTCTCTCTTTCACTCTCTCTCTCTCTCTCTCTCTCTCTCTCTCTCTCTGTCTATGTGTCTTTCAATCTCTATCTAAGAGGTATTTGGATCTGACAGAGACTGAAGAAAGTCAGACTGTAATGGGAAGAGGAGTTAGAGTGGAGAGAGGGTATTCTAGGGACAGACATTAACCATTGGCGCCCGTCTAGTGACCAGTCCGGCCATAAACAATAGACCCTCTGTATTAATGATTTATACAATCAATTTCAAAGAGACCTATGCCAGTACGATGGATGCTAAGATTCCAGCTCTATGCATGTCAGTCTGTCTGTCTGTTTCTACACTAACATTAAGCTAAGGAGTTTTTACGCAGGAAGGAATCCAATATACAATTAATATCAATAACTATGTCTCACTTGCTATATATAGACAACGGTGGGAAAAATGAGGGTTTTATATTTACATGGGTCTGTTCTTATATAGGCTATCTATGGTTTAGCGTATCATCCTCCATAGAATAATATATATAATAGCGATTTGGGCTCTGCGTTAAATCGAAAGTAAAGAATTAATACAACAGTATTCCAGTTTAAAATATAATCATGAAAAAATCGGATCTGCCCGAAACCAAAAAAAAAAATAACCTAGCCTACCGGTCAAGCCTAAGGGGATATAACTCTATGCAAAGGTTTTGCAGGGTACAGCTAGTCATATATAATTAAATTAAATTTTTAATTTAATTAAATTTTTTTCTCCTTTAAGTCATCTCTAACAGTAGGCCTAATTGTTTTCTTCTTTATAGTATTTTTAAATATTATGAAAATGAAAAAAAATATTTGTCTACCTTATGCATGGCCATTCATGGTATAAGAGTTCTAGTGT
The DNA here is from genome assembly GCA_021962125.1 of Bulinus truncatus. NCBI lineage: Eukaryota > Metazoa > Mollusca > Gastropoda > Planorbidae > Bulinus > Bulinus truncatus. The sequence continues at coordinate 315,949 of JAGDYQ010000422.1, read as the reverse complement.
TTCAAAGCTAAGTTTAACTGACTAGTCTTCTCCAATCTTGTATTGAAGTATGATGAAGGTTAATGGACGTCATATTGTGAACTAACATACGAAAATATAAATATACTTTGGAGTAGCGGTCGGAAACCGGTGGCCTTTTTTGTTTTGTTTTTTTTTTTAATTTAAAGACTCGTAATCACACACGTATAACAAAAGTACACAGGTTGGGTTGGGGGGGGGGACCTTATCTTAAGGTCCGCTGGATTAAACGGGGACATTAAGTGGTCCGAGAAAACTTCTCACGAATTTAGTGATCCCTGGGCCTCAAACAGTTCCCGACCTCTGTTACATACCCTAGCTACTTTATAACAGCTTTCTGTAAATGTAACACATCACGTGATGTAAATCATTTCCATTTAAACTGATTTTTTATCCTTGTTGCCTTTTTTTGAGATTTCTTTATATTTTTTTTTACCAATTATTATATTCTGGATTAAAAAAAAACCGATTCAGAAATTTACTGGGATTTTTTTAAGTCAGTAAAATTTTCCCAATGGATTCCTGAGCAGACAGAATTTGAATATAATTAGCCTTTGATACTCTCTCTCTCTCTCTTTTTCTCTGTTGTGGAAAGGGGGGGGGTAAAATGACAGATGTGGTATTAACTGTGAAATGTTTTTATAATCGCCGAAGTAATAGACACAAGCTCATGCATACGAAAAAACCCAGCTGGGTGTGTGTGTGTGTGTTAAAATAAGCCAGAACTAACATTACACAGACATTACAGTCAGGGCCGGATTAAGGCTACTGTTGGCTTAAGGCTAGTAACCTAATTTTAAGAACCACATGACAAAATTAAATGTGAAATAATGCAAATGTATTTTAAATAGCAATAACACACGCAAATATATATATATATATATATATATATCGCACTTGCTACGGATACGTAATTACGTACTCCGTATCTTTTTTCTTCGGGGTACGTGAGGGTACGGAAATAGACTTTGGAATTGAAAACATAAGGTATTAAAAATTGTGGCTCGCTAACACAGTCGGTTGCACGCTTGTCCGGGACCCTACTTTGGCCGACTATGTGTGGGTTCAAATCCCGTCAGAGAATTTTTTTTTTTTTTTTTCAAATTTTTTTTTTCAGAATAATAGATACTAATTTAGCGCATATTTTTTTGTTTTATTACATTATGAAAAAAAAAGGGTTAGGGGGGTTAGGGTTAGGGATAGGGGATTAGGGTTAGGGAGAGGGTGTTAGGGTTAGGGATAGGGTGTTAGGGGGTTAGGGTTAGGGATAGGGGGTTAGGGATAAGAGGTTAGGGATAGGGGGTTAGGGTTAGGGTTAGGGATAGCATCATATCGCTATCTGAAAAAAGGGTTAGGGTTAGCATCATATCGCTAAAAAATACGCACATCTTTTTACGTACGCCGAAGAAAAAAATACGGAGTACGTAATTACGTATCCGTAGCAAGTGCCTATATATATACACATATGTATATGTTATTTAAACATTTGTTTTCTCTCCTTAGTGATACATTTTCTTAGCTCAGGTTTCTAATCAAATCACTTCCTTTGTTTTAAAAGGTGTAGTGAAAAAAAGATATATCCGCAACACGATACGTGAAATCGTTTAGAACAGAGAACTGTCTTTATCTTTTGCATTTATAGACCATAAGTGTTTTCTATCTCTCTTTCTCTCTCTCTCTCTCTCTCTCTCTCTCTCTCTCTCTCTCTCTCTCTCTCTCTCTCTCTATTCTTCTATATCAGTGTGCGAGCCAGAGTGTTTTGTCTTTCTCTCTATCTCTTTATCTTTCCCTTTCTCTTACTTCTTTTTTTATGAATTGTTTTAAAGCCAGACAACATTTGAACGGAAACACGCCCAGTCTCACCTTGAAATATCCTGCAGCTAAAGCGGAAAAGAATACCTTGGTGCTTATCATAGAAAGAGTTATGTAAGAATAGTCTTGTTACGTACGCATAGCCTTGTTTCTGGGTTACTGGTTTACCCATAGACAAAGGTTAATAACTGAAGGAACCGTACGTGACTTCATGCAGAGAGATGGAGAGAAGCAGGTAGGTTGGTGATATCGTGGCTATGTGAGACTTTTTTTATCACTGAGCTGCAACGGTTGAAGATAGAATAGATCTAATACATTTACACCTACCGCCACATCTTCCGCATCTTTCGAACACAGGAGTTTTCAGCAGAGTTCAAACATAATGTAGCCATAACAATAACAAGATGGTCAGTCAAACTGTAACAGCCTGCTCCAACCCTGAGTAAAGTGATAGCACCCTGGGGCAAGTTGATATCATATGAAAAATAATGAATAGTAGAAAAGTCACGAACTATAGATCTAATATGAATGGAAGTCAATCAAAATAATCTAAAAAAAAATCTTATGATTTATTTGCATTTCAAAAGAATTAAATCTCATACATTGTCAGAGAAATGAAAGTTTTGACAATTAAAAGTTTAGCTGCCATCATTGCACTCTAGGTGCGCCCACATCTTCCATGCTATGCACTGAACACCTGTTTTACCTGGTCTACTATTTAAGTAAGGTTCACAGCTTAAAGGAGAACATTTTTCCTCTTAGAATTCTGATAGCTGTTTAGTTTCTCTTCCATGCGAACAACGACTTACTGCAGTTTCCCGAATTCCCTATTAAACCCTGGCTCTATACTTGCTCTGCTCCTCGTTCAATTATAACCGTTTCTGCAGTATCAGTTATTATGTGTGATTTAGTTTTCTTACGTCCATTATTGTTTCCAAATTGTGGCCACTCTTTTGGTATAGATCTGATACCGTGATTTTAAAGGAGATTGCCTGGAATACTTTTCTCCATTAGAGTTATCCAATCGTTATGTGGATGGCTGCCTGATACCTGTTAATGGTGTTTTAGCGAGAGTACAAACAGTACAGTAAATTGCTGGAGTGTCAACAGGCAGAAAGGGTCATTCAGGGTGGTTGTTGTGCCACATTGTGGGACATATAGTTGATATCAAAGAAAAGAAATAAAAATAATTATGGTGAGCCTCCAGCAACCAATACAGTCAAGTGAGCCTCCAGCAACCAATACAGCCAAGTGAGCCTCCATCAACTAATACAGCCAGATGGACCGTCATCAACCATACGCCTATGATATATGACTAGTCTAGATGGACATGGGTGACATTGCATGACAAAATGCATTGACTGCACAACAAAGTGTAACTACACCATCCCTCAGCACTTTCTAGACGTACAACGTTTCTGATCCCTATTGGAACTATAATCTTAAACGATTTTTGAAATCGAGGCTGCATTTAATCTCTCCCACAACCCCTATAGTACGCGACATCTATCACAATATGTATTAATCAAGCACCGGAAAAAAAAACAAGCAATCAAGCCTGTTCCATTCTGGACACAGGATGTGTTAGCGCATTTTCGTGTTATGTATCAGTACGTTTGTTAGCTTTCAGTAAATATTTGTACATTTTGGAAATGTTTATAAATTCAATTGTGTAATGCATATATCTGTAAAAAAAAATTATAAAGACGAAAACTCCGTCAATTGTTGCATAGCTCTGATACTTTCAATTAAACTCAGAACACAAGCTTACTATTTCATTTGATGAGTTTCTTAATAAATCTTGGTGAAACTACGTGCTGCAGTATTTCGCATCAAATGAATGGGATATTGAACGTACAAGGTGTATATATAATATATAAGCCCCTTAGGAGCCCTGAAGCCCGGCCCTCAGAGGTCCTATCGCGAAATGAACTTTTGATGTACACATGGCAGGCCAAGACCTACAAAATGATATATACATCATGGGTCTAGGACTTATAGTTGCTGAGATATAGCGCTCCTTTATTAATATAGCTTATATAGTAAAAACGGTACTAAGGCCCCTTTTACGGCCCTCAGAGGTCAGATCGCGAAATGGAAAAAAGTCATTTCTTGGCAGGCTAAGACCTACAAAATGATATATACATCATGGGTCTAGGACTTATGGTTGTTGAGATCTAGGGTGATGACAGACAGACAGACAAAACGGGAACAATAGAGCATTTTTTTTCGAAAATGCTCTAAAAACTTAAAAAAAGAAACAACGCATCTAAATGGAATCAACTTGGAATTCGAGGAATATTTCTTTACAACAATAAAAGTTTTGGAGTCCTGATTAGCTTTGGAAGGCACTTCTAGCTCTTTGTATGTATGTTTTTTTTTCAAAGCTTGGCTCACTTGTATGACATTTAAAAAACCTAAACCTTGTAGGAATCTGTTATAAAATCATCTCGTGTAATAATCCAATTTGACATACATAAATTAAAACAACTTTGAACTAGAACTGTTTGGAATTCGAGCCACTTTTAGTAACGAATTTGATTCGGACTTTGAGGTAGGTATGAACAAATTGTGAATTTGCAGTTTGTAAAACAAAAATAAAAACAAAGAAACGAAAAAGATAAAAAGAAAAGTATTTTCGAGAAGTAATAAAAAAAATTATGTAATCGTAAATAGACAACCACAGACAGAGGCGCAACTAGACCAAACTTTCAGTGGGGGGGGGGGGGAGCAAAAAAAAATCACTTGTATTAAAAAAAAAAAAGTAAAGGGGTCATGTGACATGTATCATGTGACTAATTGACCACATATATAATCTGATTTTATAACTTACACACTGACAACCACACAAGTTACACCTTGTGTTTGGTTGAATTTCAGACACAACATGGCTGGTATGTGACTAAAAAAAAATTCCCACTATGGTGTGAGGAAAAAAAAAATTCACGACCAGTTATTTGTGTGCAGTGAGGCAAGTAATGAACAGATTACTACAGTCTTGGAACAGATTTCAGGGGATCTTGTGGGAAGGTATTTCATATAAACAAAGTCACGTGATAAACGAATGTATGGATCCGGGAACACAGAGAGGACTAAGTACATGGGGACACACGGCAGGACTGAATAAATAGGGACACATACATGATTTAGAACATGGGGATACAGGACTGATACATAGGGATAAAGAGAGGAATGAGTACATGGGGACACAGACAATGCTGAGTACATGAGGATACATATAGGACTGGGTACATGGTGACACATACAGGGCTCAGTACATAGGGACTACACAGTGCTGAGTATATGGGGACACATGCAGGACTGAGTACATGGGGACAAGAGGTAGTGCTCATAAAATTCTGACTTTTAGTGTGTTTATTAAGTATTTTTCTATTACTAATCAGACTTGCCACTTGAATAAGTCAAGAAAAATCTTACTATAATACCATTTCTATATCTTCAAAGCCATTTATTTCTCTAAACAGTCTCAAATAAATGTATTAAGCCAACTAAAATAATATCAAGTATTTTTTTCTAGAAAAAAAAAAAAAACATGTAACTTCAAATTAATAGAAATGAACCACAAAAATATTTTAAAAAATGAAACAATGTCCAGCAACCATTTTATTTAAAAACCACTTCTATGTACGTTTTATCTATTTTATATCGTGTACTGTTGCGTCCAGTTTAAGCTCAAGCCATTTTGTAATACTTCTCTTTAATTTCATTTTGTTTGTCTACATCCAGATTAAACACTCGTCAGATTTCACATATCTCAGCTTATTTGTTGTCTTCAACATTCATTCTTAAAATGTGGCTTTATAAAAAAAAACGTTAATAGATAAAATCAAAATAAATGACGGAAATCAACAAAATCGTCCAAAGGATAAGAGATGTATCATTAAAATTTACAAAAGAAAAAACAAACCAAATGGCTTAAAACAAACAATTTAAGAGCATAATCAAGTATTTATAAGTTATAAGATGCTACACAACTGTGTAAATGTCTTAGATTTGTGAATGTCAGACTTATTTTAACCCACACAGATAAAACGAAGCCAAACTTTTTTATATATAGATAAATAATAAAAACTAAAGAAATCTGGAAAAATATGATTTTCTCCCTTTAAGAAATGAAGTATTTGGTCTTAAGTTACTTATACTCCACTAGACATAAGGGAGGAGAATGTAGAAATACAATCATGAAATAATGGGCGGCTATTTTTTGTAGGGTCACATTACAACCAATCCCTATTTTTTTCAATTATGTTTTGTTATATTTAAGAGAAGTGGATTTTTTTCTCAAAGTTTGTACAAGTGAACAAGTAAATACAAAAATAATTAATAGGCCTCGAGTTTTCATGAAAATTTTTTTTTCTTAAATTATATAAATTAAAGTGAGTATATTTTTAGAGCATTTTCGAAAAAAAAAATGCTCTATTGTCCCCGTTTTGTCTGTCTGTCTGTCTGTCCGTCATCACCCTAGATCTCAACAACCGTAAGTCCTAGACCCATGATGTATTTATCATTTTGTAGGTCTTGGCCTGCTATGTGTGCATCAAAAGTTCATTTTGCGATCGAACCTCTGAGGACCGAAAAAGGGGGCTTATTAAGTACCGTTTTTTACTATATAAGCTATATTAACAATGGAGCGCCCTATATCTCAACAACCATAAGTCCTAGACCCATGATGTATATATCATTTTGTAGGTCTTGGCCTGCCATGTGTACATCAATAGTTCATTTCACGATAGGAACGCTCAGGGCCGGGCTTCAGTGTTCCTAAGGGGCTTTTAAATTATATATAGATTATAAGCTAAACAAAGGGGCGTAATCATTATTTATTTTTGTAACAGTTATTAAACTTCCCTCTCTATTTATACATGAAAATGCTCTTAAACGTCCTGTTTTTACAGGCTTAATTTTTGCTTGTTTAACATAAATCTAGAAGTTCCTTCATATTTCGAAAAGAAATAAAAGTATCAACGTTATTTTCATTTTTTTTTCAGGATGGGTAGCAATAGGGCTCACTATTAAAACATGTATAAGTGTAGTTTATCTAATGAAATTTTTCGCGATACTTTTTTCTGTTTTTCGTTGTCTAGTGTGGGAATGTCTGATGAGATAAATAGGACAAGTTGTAGGAGGAACAAATGGAATAACTAATTGAAATGGGAAGGGGGGGGTGAGGTTAATGAACGGGTAATTCACAAAAGATCTTTACTATTGTTCTAAAAAAACTAGATATATTTGTCCGATAGACTGGAAATTCCAAACGGAAATTACATACTCTCGCTGCTGTGTTAAAAAATGATCGTTAAATTTATATGCTACTGAAGAAAAATAGGTGCTGGATGGATGATGGGCAAACTACAGCTATTTCCATATTTCCTTGTGACTTTTTTTATTTTTAAAACAGAGAGCAGAGTGTTATCGATGTTTAGTTATTTTATGTGATATTTTTCTAACATATTTCTGTAATTTATTGTTCATATTTCGGTATTTTAAAAAAAAATATATTTCTTCCTTGATTGGCCATACGAGTCCAAGCCCTAAAGATAAATATGTTAAGTATCGATTTTATCATGATAAGTGTTAAAAAAATGACACATGCGAATATATTGTCAATCCCATGACAAAAACATTAAGATACAAGCACCGTCACTGTCAAGACTAACACACAAACGCAGCAACACCGCCACTACTACGACTCAAAACACAGCAACAATGCTACTGCCATAAAACATGCACGTTGAAGTGATGCATTCAAAACATTCTGACAAATATGACACACATATACTCATGCACAGCAACATCGGCTTATTATAATTCTTACATGACCTTTAAAATTGACCTGTAGTCAATTAGTAGGCCTATTTACTGAATACCATTACAATGAATATTTTTACATTTTTTAGTAAGATATGCCTATACACAGATAACTTCCGAATATTATTAATTGCGTCCCAATCTACTTGCCTCACGAATCTTCGCATTTTGAGCTATTCACTTCCCGATCTTTATTTTAAGACGAGAGTCTCACATTACGAGCAAACACGGCTTTATATTTAAGGAATGACTTAGCCATTGGTGTTGGTGTAAAATTAAATGGGGCCCAGCGTGTGGATATATTCAATATTCAGGGAACCAAGGTTAGATAGTGTCATCATTGATCGGGTTGACCTATTCATTGAAAATTTTATTAAAGATCAAATTAAAAAAAGGAAAAATATATTTCACAAAGAAATTTTTTTTTGTACACATTTTTCACGTAACAAACTTTATTAGGTTGAACAATTCAAATTTGACTATATTTTGTAACTACATTTCCGTTATTTGTGTTCTAACTACACCTTCTTTCTATTTCTCGATTGCTTCACCCACTCAAACTACGCCACAAGTGTGTAAATCACTTTCTGTTTTTAGGGATTCAAGGGTGGACATTGGTTTCTAGATACTGTTTTTTTAATACATATTTCTATTTCCAGTTGTTTCAAGTTTAGGGACATCGTTTCAGCATTCCCTGTTGGACCATCTCATCTGATTGTCTAGACAAATTTATGGGTCAATTTCCTTGTTTTGGAAACTTCTGTCCACCACCCCCCTCCCTCGTGCCACCCCAATCCAGACACACACCCACCAGACTCTCCCGTCCGTTTATATTCTCCCCGCCTCGCAGCTTCCATAATTAAATGCAAGTTTTGTTTATGTTTCATCTATGTCTGTGTTTGTATTTGTATGTGCGATTTAACACGCGTGGTTGTTTGTGTGAATTTATAAAAGATATTTAGGTGCGCAGTATTTAGATTTAGGTGCGCGGTATTTAGGTGCGCAGTATTTAGATCTTGGTGCGCGGTATTTAGGTGCGCGGTATATTTTAGTTGTTGAATTTTTAATTAATGTCATTGTTTGTTAGTGTTTGTTAGGATGCAATTCAGTGGATAGGTGGCCTTTTTGGTTGTGAACCCGATCTGCGTGCTGTAGGTTTCAAGTTCAAATCCTAAAAATTCATGTTGTCAGCCTATGTCTCCCGCGGTGCTTCCACATCAGTTGCAAAATAGGCCTTGGGGTGCAAGTATATATACATCTCTTTAGTGTGATTAGTCATGTCATGTCTATATTTCTATTATTAAACCTTTGTTGTTTTCATATGAAGCTTCTCAGTGAGATGATTATTCATCCTTGCTGTCTGTGATTATTCATCAGTTGTCAGTATTCTGCATCCTTGCTGTCTGCGATTATCAATATAAATAGAGTCCGTCGAAATACTACACCCGAAGCCCTCCACATTATCAAATACCATATCATGGAAATATAAAAATGATATCTCTGGACTCTACAGTCATATCAACCGCTCGACTGTGTAGGTATTTCCTTATCTTTGACTCATCCCGGCCACACTAGATGACCCATCCTGGCCACACTAAATAACAGTAAGAAAAAAATGGCCTAAGCTAATCATGATTGAAAATGACACATCGAAGTATAAATAACCTGCTCCTATCATTAGAAACCTTTCTACAATATATTTTTTAAACTCCAGCAGTAAGATTCTAAAAACAACAACACCACCACCTTGACTTGATAATTTGAGAAAAATATAAAAAAAATTTGTTTATCAAACTAAAATTAAAATTAAAAAACAAAAATTTACCTGAAATAAAACTTACTAAGACTTAAAAATGTGTATAAACAAACATCCAAAAGTTTTACTGTTTCTACAAATTATGTTTTTTTTAGTTTAAAACGTTAAATTCGATATCTTACTGTCTTTTACTTCTGGAGTTTGTCTGGACAGATGTTTATCTTCAGGTGCAGTTTTTTTTCAATATACTTTTATTAGCACTGCTTGCTTATATAGAACCTTCATCTATATGACAAAACTTTACATACATATTGGCTCAAGTGCTGATGTCTTTAAATAAATAAAATTTATTTTCTACCTGCATATCTTTCTAGTTTATTTTATTGATAAATAAGTGTATATATATATATATATATATATATATATATATATATATATATATATATATATATATATATATATATATATATATATATATTAGGATTTTAAAAAACACATCTAAATTTAAAAAAAAAAACTGTGCGAATTTAACACTACAGGCTATATTTTTTGCAAAGGTCCCAATGAAGATTGACTACAAAATGTATATCGTATTCAGACTTGTGAAGGCAAGTAAAACATGTCCATAGAGCACATTTCACTACTGTTTAGTTTTAATGAAACAATATGTTCCAATTAATTAAAAGTAAAATAATAAGACCGAAGACTTTTCTAAAAAAAAAAATTGAAAACTGAATTTAAAACGAAATAAAAAGATCAGTTCATAAAAAAAAGATAGGAAAAAATGATAATATAAAAATACAACGATAGAGGGTTGGCCAATTATAATTTACTTTACCTTTACTCGACACTCGCTGATCCTCAGTCTATGATATATATATATATATATATATATATCATGTTTACAAAACAACTGCAGTGGTATTTGGCTGGCAACCTAGAGAACCGTCCTAGGCCCCCACGCCTTGGGAGGGCCCCGCGCTTTAGGAGGGCCCCGCGTTTAAGGAGGGCCCCGCGCTTTAGGAGGGCCCCGCGCTTTAGGAGGGCCCCGCTCTTTAGGAGGGCCCCCGCATCAGGATAATGTATTTTATCACTCTCCTTTCCCCTGTTACAAAATTATCTATGCCCCACGTATGTTAATTATCCAGGGCCCCGGGCCTTCTTCCCCCCCCCACTTTAAATCTGCCTCTGAAAACACATATAGATATGTCAGTACATAGGGTGCAATAGGTCAACACCTGAGATTTAAAAACAAAGTACTTTGAAATACAATTGTTTGATGAGTTTGAAGATAAATATGCCAAGAACTCTGCACGAGATTCCATTTGCGAAAATTTAGCGAGTCATCATCATGAACGTAAAAAAATACAACAAAAAAATTTAATTTTTTTTTTAATCTTTATTTTAAAACTTTAGATAACTCTTTAACCTAACATTCACATCGAAAAGGAATTGCAGTTTGGGGTAAATAAACAAGCAATTAAGCCTGTTCCATTCTGGACACAGGACGTGTTAGCGCATTTTCGTGTATGTATCAGTACGTATGTTATATTTCAGTAAATATTTGTAAATTTTGGAAATGTTTATAAATTCAATTGTGTAATGCATATATCTGTAAAAAAAAATTTATAAAGACGTTTCTTTATATTTGAAAAAAAATTATTTTCTCTTAAATCTAACTACAAGTGGTTTGTGGTTACTGAAATAGGACTCATAATTGAAATTATAGTCATTTAATCGTCCGAAAACTCCGTCAATTGTTGCATAGCTCTGATACTTTCAATTAAACTCAGAACACAAGCTTACTATTTCATTTGATGAGTTTCTTAATAAATCTTGGTGAAACTACGTGCTGCAGTATTTCGCACCAAATGAACGGGCTATTGAACGTACAAGGTGTATATATAATATATAAGCCCCTTATGAGCCCTGAAGCCCGGCCCTCAGAGGTCCTATCGCGAAATGAACTTTTGATGTACACATGGCAGGCCAAGACCTACAAAATGATATATACATTATGGGTCTAGGACTTATGGTTGCTGAGATATAGGGCGCTCCATTATTAATATAGCTTATATTGTAAAAAAACGGTACTTTATAAGGCCCCTTTTACGGCCCTCAGAGGTCAGATCGCGAAATGGAAAAAAGTCATTTCTTGGCAGGCTAAGACCTACAAAATGATATATACATCATGGGTCTAGGACTTATGGTTGTTGAGATCTAGGGTGATGACGGACAGACAGACAGACAGACAGACAGACAAAACGGGGACAAAAAAAATGTTTCCATTCTATTGATTAAAACAATATATTGCCTTTCTTTTTTTTTTAGTTTTAGTTTATATTTTCCATCTTCCAGGAACAATTAATTAATTCCGTTCTTATTAAATCCACTTAGTTAGAGAAGGGCTTTCTGCTACAATGAGAAAAGTGGTTCAAAGGGATGTAATTCTATAGGTCGCATGTCCCCATCCCCCCTCAAACTCAGCTGAGGGGATGTAACTCCACTTGGTGCATCATCTATGGGAAGGTAATATTTTTTTTTAACCCATGCACAACCTTAATTCTGAGAGTGAGCCTGGACCAGAGCCTGGTCACTTCTCTACCCCTCCTCCCTCCCCCCCTCACACACTGTACATTTGTTGAAAACGTCGTGCGAGGGGAATAGGTATGTTGATAGACCTGTGATTTCTTGTTAGGATATCCAGCACACTGCTGACATGTTGAGTCATACACAGGACATTATTTTTTGCTTAGGTTATGTTGCTAAAACAAGTTGATCATTGTTAAATTAAATGACTATTCGGATAAGGATGACATTTCATTCTTAATAGCTTGCATGTAGTACCGTTCTTTTTTGGTGACCCTGGGCAAAGGTACATTTGGTGACTTTTGGTGACCCGAGGCAAGGATAATTTGGTGACATTTGGTGACTCTAGACAAATGTACATTTGGTGACTCTAAGCAAAGGTAGATTTGGTGACTCTAGGCAAGGATACATTTGGTGACTTTTGGTGACCCTAGGCAAGGATAATTTGGTGACTTTTTGTGACCCTAAGCAAGAATACATTTGGTGACTCTAGGCAAAGGTACATTTGGTGACTCTAGGCAAGGATACATTTGGTGACTTTTGGTGACCCTAGGCAAGGATAATTTGGTGACATTTGGTGACTCTAGGCAAAGGTACATTTGGTGGCTCTAGGCAAATGTACATTTGGTGACTCTAGGCAAAGGTACATTTGGTGACATTTGGTGACTCTAGGCAAAGGTACATATGGTGACATTTGATGACTTTAGGGAAAGTTGCATTTGGTGACTCTAGGCAAGGATACATTCGGTGACATTTGGTGACCCTAGGCAAGGATACATTTGGTGACATTTGATGACCCTAGGCAAGGATACATTTGGTGACATTTGGTGACTCTAGGCAAGGATACATTTGGCGACATTTGGTGACTCTAGGCAAAGGTACATATGGTGACATTTGGCGACTCTAGCCAAAGGTACATTTGGTAACTCTAGGCAAAGGTACATTTGGTGACTCTAGGCAAAGGTACGTTTGGTGACTTTTGGTGACTCTAGGCAAAGGTACATATGGTGACATTTGGTGACTCTAGGGAAAGGTGCATTTGGTGACCCTAAGCAAAGATAAATTTGGTGACCTTAGGCAAAGTTTAATTTGGGTGCTCCAGACAAAATGACAGTTTTAGGCAAAGTTAAATTTTGGGATTGGGGGGGGGTCATTGAATAAGCTTATTTAAGGGCCCTGTTAAAGCAGCCAATATCAAATACCAGCAACATTACTTTATGTTTGTCGATGGAAAACAAAATTTTGAAGTTTTAATTTTGTCATGTCAAAAATAATTAATTCCCAAACTGACGCCCACGCTTTAATTTTTTTAGTATTTGTTTCAAAGTAAGATTTAGTACATTTTAATCAAGGCCTATTTACATTTTTTAAATATCATTTATTTCATACTTTATAGTGTTAAGAAAAGATCACACTGCACTTCCGTATTGATGGTATATAATATCACAGTGTCTTTTTTTTCACGTCAAGTGCACACTCTTCACTACCATACTGCACTCCATCTATTTCTCTTCACCGCCATATTGCAATCCATCTATTTCTGTTCACCGCCATATTGCACTCCATCTATTTCTCTGCACCGCCATATTGCACTCCACCTATTTCTATTCACCACCATATTGCACTCCATCTATTTCTCTTCACCATCATATTGCACTCCGCATTCTTCTCCCTTCAATCACTTCCCTGCACCATATCTAACGGGCACAGGACCTGATGCCATGTAATCTCTTACTGCATTTCCCCCTTAAGATCAACAAAATAACGTAATTATCTTCGTTGTCTACAAAATTTCAATTGATTGACTGGAAAATAAAAAAAAAAAATAGTGCATGTCACACCTAGAATACATAAGTGTCCGAAATTTCCAATCGATTGAACCACGAGAAGCTAGTGATAATAATTGATTTCCAATTTCCCCATGGCACGAAAAATACGACACGTAACTGCTAGACAAAGCGAGCTGAATTAAATCGTATAAAAGCAACTTTAAAATATCTGTATATATATATATATATATATATATATATAGCCACCCCCACCACATGTATATGTATTTATGTATGTATGTATGTGTGTATGTATATATGTGTGTGTGTGTGTGTATTACATTTGAATCTACCGCGCAATACATTTTGATTTAGCCATCTGGCTTCATGAATAAAGCTTTCCCTATAAATTTTGGAAAGATAGATTGGTTTTAATTCCAGCCACCTTGTTGCTTGGTCAGTTGTTAACAGAAAAAAACAAGAATTATTAGGAGACCATTCAGTAAATTGTTATTTATTATGTGGTCTTATCAAAGGAAAAACAATGTTACATTTATATATATATATATATATATATATATATATATATATATATATATATATGTATATATACTTATAAGACGCATTCGTTGTCTGTCTGTCTGTCTGTCTGTTCCCTTATAACTCAAGATCCAGACAAACAAATAACGTGAAATTTGTTACACATACACATAATTACATGGGGAAGGTTATAGGTCAGGTTTCGTTTCATATCGATGGGTAGTTTAATTGTAATTAATTTTTTTTATTTTAGTATTTTACTATATTGAAGTAATCTCGACGGCGCCATAAATAAAATTCCTCTGTGACGTCATTTCCCTATGATCGAATAGAACTTGCGCGCTGGTGCTGTATTGTGCCTTTGTGATGCAAAGAATTGTTGATGTTTTTTCATGCTCTCTGATCTGTACAGTTTGAGGAAGGTAAAGGAATGAAGAAGGATTTTAGAAGAAGTTTGAAACCATAATAATAAGTATATATATATATATATATATATATATATATATATATATATATAGAGAGAGAGAGAGAGAGAGAGAGAGAGAGAGAGGGGGAGGGAGAGAGAGATAAAGAAAGAGAAAGAGGGAGAGGGGGCAGGAGGAGAGAGAGGAAAGGAGGGTAGGAGGGAGGGCGGGAGGGGGAGAGAGGAGGGAGGGGGTGGACAGGGGGGAGAAAAGGAGGGGGAGAGGGGTTAGGGAGGGAGAGGGGAGGGAAGAAGAGAGGGAGAGGATGGGAGAAATGGGAGGAAGAGATAAAGAGAAAGAGGGGTCAGGGAGGGAGAGAGAGGGAAGGAGGAGGGAGGAGGAAGGACGGGGGGAGAGAGGGAGAGGGGAGAGAGGGAGATGGGAGAGGGACGGAGAGAGATTTGAGAGAGGGAGGGAGGGAGGAAAGGAGGGAGGGAAAGGGAGAGAGGGGGAGAGAGGGACGGAGGTAGAGAGAGAGGAAGGGAGAGAGGGGGTAGGGAGAAAACTGAAGGTAAACAGAAAACCTTTTTTAAACCCGGGCAAAGCCGGGTACTTGCAACTAGTATATATATATATATATATATATATATATATATATATATTTATATATATACTTATAAGACGCATTTTTTGTCTGTCTGTCTGTCTGTCTGTTCCCTTATAACTCAAGATCCAGACAAACAAATAACGTGAAATTTGTTACACATACACATAATTACATGGGGAAGGTTATAGGACAGGTTTCGTTTCATCTCGATGGGTAGTTTAATTGTAATTAATTTTTTTTTTATTTTCGTATTTTACTATATTAAAGTAATCTCGACGGCCACCATAAATAAAATTCCTCTGTGACGTCATTTCCCTATGATCGAATAGAACTTGCGCGCTGGTGCTGTATTGTGCCTTTGTGATGCAAAGAATTGTTGTTGTTTTTTCATGCTCTCTGATGTGTACAGTTTTAGGAAGGTAAAGGAATGAAGAAGGATTTTAGAAGAAGTGTGAAACCATAATAATAAGTATATATATATAGAGAGAGAGGGGGGGAGGGAGAGAGGAAAGGAGGGTAGGGAGGGAGGGCGGGGAGGGGGAGAGAGGAGGGAGGGGGTGGAAAGGGGGGAGAAAAGGAGGGGGAGAGAGGGAGATGGGAGAGGGAGTAGGGGGAGAGGGAGCAGGGGGAGAGGGAGAGAGAAAGGAAGGGAGGGAGAGAGGGGGTAGGGAGGGAGAGAGAGGGGAGGGAGTGAGAGAGGGGAGGGAGAGAGATAAAAAGTGAGGGGGCAGGGAGGGAGAGAGAGGGAATGAGGGAGGGAGGAAGGGGGAGAGAGGGGGGGAGGGAGAGAGAGAGGTGGAAAGGGGGAGGGAGGAAGGAGGGAGAGAGGGGGTTAGGGAGGGAGAGAGAGGGGAGGGAAGGAGAGAGGGAGAGGATGGGAGAAATGGGAGGAAGAGATAAAGAGAAAGAGGGGTAGGGAGGGAGAGCGATGGAAGGAGGAGGGAGGAGGATGGACGGGGGGAGAGAAGGAGGGGGAGAGGGGAGAGAGGGAGATGGGAGAGGAACGGAGAGAGATTTGAGAGAGGGAGGGAGGGAGGGAGGGAAAGGGAGAGAGGGGGAGGGAGGGAGGGAGAGAGAAAGGAAGGGAGGGAGAGAGGGGGTAGGGAGGGAGAGAGAGGGGAGGGAGTGAGAGAGGGAGGGAGAGAGAGATAAAAAGTGAGGGGGCAGGGAGGGAGAGAGAGGGAATGAGGGAGGGAGGAAGGGGGAGAGAGGGGGAGGGAGAGAGAGAGGTGGAAAGGGGAGGGAGGAAGGGAGGAGGAGAGAGGGGTTAGGGAGGGAGAGAGAGGGGAGGGAAGGAGAGAGGGAGAGGATGGGAGAAATGGGAGGAAGAGATAAAGAGAAAGAGGGGTAGGGAGGGAGAGCGATGGAAGGAGGAGGGAGGAGGATGGACGGGGGGAGAGAAGGAGGGGGAGAGGGGAGAGAGGGAGATGGGAGAGGGACGGAGAGAGATTTGAGAGAGGGAGGGAGGGAGGGAGGGAAAGGGAGAGAGGGGGAGGGAGGGAGGGAGAGAGAGGAAGGGAGAGAGGGGGTAGGGAGAAACAGAAGGTAAACAGAAAATGGGAGATGGGAGAGGGACGGAGAGAGATTTGAGAGAGGGAGGGAGGGAGGGAGGGAAAGGGAGAGAGGGGGAGGGAGGGAGGGAGAGAGAGGAAGGGAGAGAGGGGGTAGGGAGAAACAGAAGGTAAACAGAAAACCTTATTTTAAACCCGGGCAAAGCCGGGTACTTGCAACTAGTATATATATATATATATATATATATATATATATATATAATGTAAAGTTCGCTTAGCTCTAGCGGGCCATCGGGGCAGATGAAGTGTAGAATTCATCTGTTTTTATAACATTGGCATATGAAGTGATTGTGTGGTTAGAACAACACCCAGCCACCTTCTTCACTTCCCTTACTTAAGTCAGGTACCCATTTAAAGCTGGGTGGATTTGTGGGACGACTTTGAAACAAATTTCATTTGGATCTAACCCAGGACTCTCAGATCTACACACACACATATATATATATAGTATGGAAACTGACACTATGTATAATACATATCAAAGACTAGACCAAAAAAATCATTTCACACTGATGGACTCCCGAATTTACTTTCTGTGTAATCCTTATTTCGCGGGCCTTATTTTTGCTTTTTTTTTAAAAAAAAATCCCACATGTATTTTTATCGGCTATTTCAATCTCCCCTTTCAATCTTTCTGTCTGTCTGTCTGTCTGTCTATTTGTCCGTTGTTTCGATATCACTCTTTCTTTTTTCTATCTAATTGTCTTGCCCTTTTTCTGTTCTTTTAAACTCAATATTTCTTGAGTTCTTTGTTTAGATTTTCGTCCAAATTTATAATGTCTGTATGTTCTCTAGAACATAATAATCTGAATGTTTTGCTGTCCATTAAGCAGCAGTAAAATTGAGTGTGCGATATGCTTATCGTTTGAATACAGCAAAATCAAGGGGAAGTAAGTGTTTCGTAAATTATCTAAATTATCTATAATTCAAGAGTTATTCTTTTAATGAACTCATATTTAGATAACGAAATAAAAAGCTAAACATTTTCTTTAAAAAACTAACCCTTATGGAAATAAGTAATTACGAAAAAAATATCTTTTTTAAATAAATAGATAAATCAAAATGTCATATGTGGTAAATATTTTTATAGCTATAAAAGTATATCTGTGAATAAAGGAACTTGCTATTATATTTTTTTGAAGAAATGCTTTAACAGTTCATAATAGTTATAGGTTAAATTAGAACTGTTCCCTGTATGCTGTGTGCGTCCAGGAACAAATTGACCTGCCATTGTCTCGTGACAATGTTGGAGGCCCTAAACCAGATCTAACCGCCCATAATGTAACATATGTTTGACGCCATGACAAATGAACTCCCTATCTACTCTACCCCTTCAGCATTCAAAGATATGTTTGTTTGGACGATAGCGATAAATGCTGGATTTCAACAAGGTCTATTGTTAAAAAATAAACTCTTTGATGTGTCTTAAATATCAACTCTCTAACTAAAACAGTAACTTTACATTCTCTCCCAATTATAGCCCATTATCTCTGTTTGGTTTTGTTTTATCTAACAACATATGCCATGTAGAATAATACAAATACAACCGATGTAATATTTTTTCTTTTTTTTAATATTAATTATCTTCATAGTTAGCATTGTATGGTCGTTCTAACCCATGACAACCATTAATTTCCACTCAGATATTTTGAACATAGTACATTCGGAAAACGTTTTTTTAATTAAAAGGATTAAAATTGCTCTTATTGCTTTGTTCAATTTTACAGGACCCCCCCTGGGTGGAGACTATTTACGATATTTAGATGCCCTGTGGCCTGGACAAAAATCTCCTTCGCGGGACCGTACAGCCAGCCCAGTAGCGTGAAAATTCTACAGCAGGGGCCAGGCATTCTACAGCAGGGACCAGGCATTCTACAGAAGGGACCAGGCATTCTACAGCAGGGGCCTGGCATTATACAGCAGGGGCCAGGCATTCTACAGCAGGGGCCAGGCATTCTACAGCAGGGACCAGGCATTCTACAGCAGGGGCCAGGCATTCTATAGCAGGGACCAGGCATTCTACAGCAGGGGCCTGGCATTCTACAGCAGGGGCCAGGCATTCTACAGCAGGGGCCAGGCATTCTACAGCAGGGGCCAGGCATTCTACAGCAGGGGCCTGGCCAATAGCAGGGGGGCAGGAAATAAATGTTACTAAGTAGAGCAAACAAGCAGAGGAGGCAGACAAAATGCAAGGGGGGCGGCGGCCCCCAGGTCCCCCGCACGCTACGGGCGTGCGTACAGCATCATATTTTATAGGAATCACTACTGACCGGTGTCCATTTTACAGTGGCCACCCTAGCCGATCGCGTAATTTGCCCATCCTAAAGAATAGCACTGGTTGCACATTAATATAAGTTGGCTTTCCCATAACCCCCCCCCCTCTCTCTCTCTCCGTGTCCAGATATTTATAGCCAGTCCAAAATGTAGAGATCCTGGCCAGATTTTTTTTACGTGACAGTCTAGGGCATTAAAAAGCTGGACGTCTGTTTATAAAAAAAAATTCTGTTAAAATGTACGCACTAAGAATGTTTCTGTAGAGAGCGTTCTGTGAATAAACGAGCTCTTGCCAGCAATGATGATCTGTTCATCGTGTTATCTCCCCGTGGGGCGAGCTGACCCGATATATACTACAGGCGGCACAAAAGCTGATTCCTACTGCACCATGTTTGTGATGAATTTGTCCAATAGAACCGTTTTAGTTTATACGAATTTTTTTCATATTAGGTTATATAATATTTTAATGATAGTATATGATGCTAGAATTGTAGGCTCTTATATTCAATATATAATTTTAGTTGATTATATACTCATATAGTATATACACATTTTAGAATTGTACATTGTGCAATTAGCAAAGCTGTTTCTTTTTCGTTCATGGAGACTTTGGACTAAATTACATATAGTCCAGAAGATATCTTGAGAAGTTTATTGAGTTCTGACAGGAGTCCACTAAATGACAGTTTGCCTTGGCTCTAGTTATATAGAGATCATTCTAGTAATGACCTTTTCAGTCATTGCTATTAATGTTTACTTACATTTAAATTGCGGCATTTTTCTTTTGTTTTCTGTTCGAATTGAAAAATTTAGAAAAAAATATGTTGTAGTGGTTGATGAACATATTTTTCGTCATTTATTCTTGTATTTAATCATATGCAGCATATGTAGCATGAGATAGTGACAGTTTAAACGCGATATACCTTTAGTGGCATCAAAATAAGACCGAGTGGCCTGCGGTTGGGAGGACCCTTGGACATTAAAGGGGGCCCCCAGACAGAGGAAAACTTTCATGCATTATACTTTTGAGGAAACCCCTCCCCTCCCTAAACATTAAGCGTGAAGTCTTCCGTTAGTGCCAGCACCTGATTATCTATAATTTTCAAGAAAGTGCCTAAAAAGACGAATGACAAAGCAACAAAAGTATACCCAGTTATATAAGTATTATCAATTAATGTTATGCAGGTATTGTAAATTAATGATATACAGGACAGAGGTTTTATAAATATTGTTTATTTACAGCTTCGTTGTTCAGCGCGACCTGTTGTTCTAATTTACAAAAAAAAAAATTGATAGAACGAAGGATATAAATCTTTAGCAAGATAAGCGGTAGCTATTAATTGACGAGGTAAACATGTCTTGTTTTTATAGAGGGTATAAAGATAGGAATATTACTTCAGGATGTGCCGATACAAGTGTTGGAAGTGAATAGAGACGGTTAAACTCAACATGCGCATTCTCTTAGAGTAATGGATGTTAAAATAAATGGTATAAATCTCTGCTTTTAGGCTTCTTGAGATTGGAGTATATCGAATGGTTAAGCCATACTAGCCTAAGTCATAATGAAGGTTCATGCTAATTTTAAGCCATACTAGCATAAGTCATACTGTAGGTTCATGCTAATTTTAAGCCACACTAGCCTAAGTCATAATGAAGGTTCATGCTAGTTTCGCTTACAACGCTTCAAGTAATGTATTGTTTCTACAGGTGTTATACAATACAGCTTAGTTTTATTTTATATTTGGGTCGCAAAAGCCAAATATTTGAAAGTAGGGTTTCGAAGCGTGAGAATCTGAGAAGTGCTGACCTATGTGATATGTCTATGTCCATTTGAGAACTACTGACCTAGGTGCTTGTCTTTGTTCGACAGTCGAGCGCTCTACACCGCACGACCACCCGTCCCCTTTCAACTGTTGATGATACTTATAAATACTATACACAGACTGATGATGTCATCAACAGAGTAAATAATGGAGACTCGCCTTAAGGGAGACTATGAATTCAATAATAAAAAAAAAAAACAACATAAATAGACAAAACAGTTTTAGTTAAAAATAAAGCTTGTTTAATAAAAATGTATGCATGCCTTAGGAAATGCCCCAAAACATCAAGCTTACTGACCACCAATAGCTAGATCAATATAGTAAAATAGAAAATAGGGGCGGCCTTAGCAGTGCTTCGTAAGGGCCCGGGGCTCTTGAGGAGTGTCAAATGTGGGGCCTTGAACCGTAACTGTATTCTATAAATCGTACTAAAATGATCATATCTCGACCCCCATACTTTTTAGGTTCGGTTCCCATTGTGGTCATTCTAGCTGCTACCCTCCCTCCCCCACCACCAAGGCCACTACAAATAGATAGACAGTCAGAGAGAGCGAGAGAGAGAGAGAGAGAGAGACAGAGAGAGAAGAGAGAGAGAGAGAGAGAGAGAGAAGAGAGAGAGAGAGAGAGAGAGAGAGAGAGAGAGAGAGTTCAAGCAATGTAAAATTAATGTCATTCCAAATAAAACGTGTTGAAGCAACTGGATTGGAAAAAAAAAATATTTTCAAAACAATAAAGCCTAGGGCCAGATAGGAGAATTTGTGAATAGTCACAGACCCGATCAGCTGACTGATAAGAAGAACATTACTGTCAACAGAACTCAATAAATTGTTGAAAATAACAATACAATCTCAAGAATAGATCATCGTCTTGTGCCGCGTGTTAAAGCCCCCCCTCCCCCTCCCCCTCCCCCCCCCCAACCCAACAATTGTGATCTTCAATCATGCAAGAGCGCCGGGAGGCCGACATATGATCGCAATCACTAGAACTTAATGAAGCGTACCTGTGGGGGGAACAATGTTATTGTCTGCGGCCAGTCTCTGATAAAAGGTAAACTTGGACAGGTAAGGTACAGCCACATTATTAAATAAACAGACACCGCTGTTTGAAAAAAAATTAAAAAGAAAAGTGTGTCAGTTATTGTCATTGTTAAGTCAACAAACAACATAAAACTACGGTTATGGAAACAAAAGAAAGAAAGAAGCAAGGAAGAATTGAAAGTTTTTCTCTAAGTCCAGCCCTTCTGAAAACAAATTGTTTGCCACTATAAGAAAAAAGAATATTTTTTTGCCATGATTTATTTTTTTTGTAAAACTATTATTAATGTGTTGAAGAAGCTTTCAAAACATCACATAGTAGTTCCATTTATTGGACCGAAGGATAAAAGCCTTCCATTTTTTTTTAAATGGAGGTATTAATCTGTGAGTAGTTTATTGCACGATTTGTGCTTGGCACTAATGACATGAATTACCCCCGTCCATTAAGAAGTGAAACAGCTTTTGTCGACGGCATCCAGTCTGCAATCAAAGCTAGCAACATGTCCGATGAAATCTTAAAAAAAAAGTGTTTCCTTTTTAAGTGATAATACGATGTACATGAAGGAAGGTTTATATCTGTATCCATCGTAGGGAAATAGTTTGCAAACCTACAGACAAAGGAAAATCACCAAAGAGGAGCTAGGTAACTGGAAACGCGGTGAAACGAACTCATAGCCTTCACAGCACAAACAAATCACCACCGAGTCTCCCAGGTAAAGTTGACAGAACAGCACCACCGCAACAGCAGTATGTCCCGACCTCCCACCCAGCCAAACCAATGTGCTAGGGCCCAACGAGTCCATATGTTAAAAAGAAATTGCTTGCCTTGCTAATAGGCATGAGATCAGTGAGCCAATAGTTTGGAAGGTAGTGAGTGTATAATTTAAAACTGTCTGCCCACAACAGGATTTCTTATTTCACACATAAGTTGTTTTTTTCCCACCATCTTCTTCAGTGATTACTTTTGTTTAGGTTACCATGACAACATATATCATGATCTTATCAGTGCGCTTCCATTTTATGTATGTAATTGTTGTCTTACTGGCAGGGCCGTTTTAAGGTCGTCGTTGGCCCTAGGCACTTTCAAAGTCGTAGGCCCTCCCCGACTTCATTTTAAATATTTTTCAAGAATGCACCCTCACTTCTTTGCGATTTGAAATATAAACAAACTTTGAGGACGTCATATGTGACTTTGCTAAGACAATGAGCCGAAAAGTTTACATACTGTAATTTACAGAGCTACAGCACTG
>JAGDYQ010000422.1:180545-292173 GCA_021962125.1 Bulinus truncatus | reverse complement strand
ATGACATACCTCTACATAGGATTATCCATGTAATAGTTATGTGTATTCATCGATACACTGAACGCATTGATTACCGTTTTGATTTATAGGCAAACTTGCCCAAAACCTGGGCCCCCTTCCGTTAAGAAGAGACCCCTTCAAGTGTAATTTCATATTAAATCCTATGCTTATAGGCCCCTGAAAGGTAATAATTTCCTAGAGCCCAGTAAACCTCTCTGTAACAATCTGCATTAGGCCACCATATACCAATTAAACTCTCTGGAACAATCTGCATTAGGCCACCATATACCAATTAAACTCTCTGGAACAATCTGCATTAGGCCACCATATACCATTAAACGGCATTAGACATAAGAAAGATTGATACGAATTAAAAAATAAGTATTCAAAGGCAATAAGTGATTTTTTTTTCATCTTAAGAGAGGGGGGGAGAGTAGTCAGTATAAGGGGAGGGATGGGGGAGAGTAGTCAGTATAAGGGGAGGGAGGGGGAGAGTAGTCAGTATAAGGGGAGGGATGGGGGAGAGTAGTCAGTATAAGGGGAGGGATGGGGGAGAGTAGTCAGTATAAGGGGAGGGATGGGGGAGAGTTGTCAGTATAAGGGGAGGGATGGGGGAGAGTAGTCAGTATAAGGGGGAGGGATGGGGGGAGAGTAGTCAGTATAAGGGGAGGGATGGGGGAGAGTAGTCAGTATAAGGGGAGGGATGGGGGAGAGTAGTTAGTATAAGGGGAGGGATGGGGGAGAGTAGTCAGTATAAGGGGAGGGATGGGGGAGAGTAGTCAGTATAAGGGGAGGGATGGGGAGGTGGGAGGGTGTGATTGAAATAGTGAGCAACGTAGAGAAAAAAAAACAGACCAGTCCGAGTGAAATCCATCCCAGTGATGAGAGAGTAGGCGAACCCCCCCCCCCTTGATCCCCATGAAGTCCCTACTACCTGGATGTAGTTTATGGCCGACTCTGCTTTCATCGGTGTGGAAAATAAAAAAAATAATGGGGGTGGGGGTAGAAAGAATCGGCTCCTTTCATCGTGGCCTCTCGTCTCCCCTCCCTGTTTCTTTCTTTCCCACCCGTGGGACAGTTTATACATTGAATCATTTTAACATGATGGCCGCGTTGCCATGGCAACCAGACTTTGTCCTATATTTTCAATCAGCTTTTTTATGTTGTTTTTTTTTTTTATACCACAAGTTGTCATTTATAAAATAAAAATAAAATACCATATAGTAGACCTACACAAATGCATACAGCAATCCACCCTAGATTATAAAACATAATATTAAATGATCTGTTTTAAATGGGGATTTGTTATTAAAAGTATGTACTAATCGGAGTAAATCAGTAGTTCTAAAATATTTGCAAAGTATCCAACATCCACCGCTAACAAAATAAAAAAAAAACCATGTTCAATTGTTCGCGACCAACCCATAAAAAAATTAATTAATTGAAAGATTGTAATAGTAAAGATGTTTTTTCTGTTTTTAATATATTCTCGATTAAATAATAAACCAAATTTTTAAATGCCCGATTCCAGATTAGCTTGAGACCCACTTGTTGGTTGCCAAACTCACCTTTGAAAACCTATGCTATATATGGGACATGATTCTGTATGCATCTCCTGCCTGATATGGCAATGACAGAATCCTAGAGGACTTTTCTGCCGTCAAGTATCACAGAATATATGGTATACTAGTGGAAAAGCCTGCTGAAGCTGGCGGATCGAAATCCGACAGAAGGGATAACAAAGAAATATACGAAATACTGCAATAGAAAAGAACATGAGGCATTTATTGCCATAAATAGAATACGATATGAACAGAAATAACAAAAAGATGTACGAAATACTGCAATAGAAAAGAAGATTTGGTTTTTATTGTCATGAACATCCTTAAATACAACGCACGATATGAAAACTACCCACGGTTACAACGCATATACAGCACGATATGAAAACTACCTGAGGGAGACACACGCATAGGCTAGACGATTCTGTATTTAAGGAAAGATATTAACCATCAACATATACAAACTCATTCTTCGTTGCTGTTGTTTTTTTTTGAGAATCATCCGTGTTCTACTTCCGGTATCTGTTTACATTTTTAAAAAATATCATACGTAAAACGTATCAATTAGCTTTAAAAGTAATAATAATCCATTATATACTTACTGTAAAATTAACAAATTCTTGAATTGCGGTAGGTTACTTTAATACTAATATTTATATTTATTATTGGTATCTAAATAATAACAGTAGGAGAGAATTGTTTCCACTCAAATGTTGAAGTACAGTGGTCCTCATAAAAACAAGTAGTTCCCAACTTATGCTTTTGAAATAGCACTAATAAAGATCGAGGCTGTAGAACAATGAGTGTAGGACAAAAGCCCCAGCGGACAAAACCCCCAAAATATTAAGATTGAATATAAGTCAATATTATTATTACTTCTATATATACGAAGTTAACCATGGGGTAAGGGAAATGTTTTCCGATTTAAGAGATATCATGTCTGTCATCGCAGTCTATCATTAGGCATGTTTCTATGTTGTTTTACCTAAATAAAGGATTGGGTTTCGACAACAGTGGTTCTTATGATTTTTGTTTTACCGTCTGATATAAAATGTGTGCCTGGCGCGAGAATTAAAAGGTTGGATAAAGATACGGTCAGCAGTGACCTTGGGCTAAAACCTTTAATTTTGTTTTTTTACCTTGTAAGATAATCTGCCTGTTGATGTAAAGTTGACAAGAGATTGACCTTTGAACACTGTGGCTCGACGGGCTAATGCAGCTTATTTGAAAAATAAATTCCCTTAAAAATACGTATTTATATATATATATATTATCATCCAGGTATTATATATTACATTTTTTTTAATAAAAATGAGGGTTTTGTCCGCTGGGGGGTTTGTCCGCTGGGGGTTTTGTCCAGATACCGTAGAACAATACAGTCAATTTAATTTTTTTTTTCAATTAACGTATGAAATAAGGGATGGTCCATAGCTAAGATCAATATAGGTCATGCTTCGCTGACAAAATATTTAGGACACCCTAAACCAAAAGTGCAATAATATCCAAATGAATCAGTATATTTCTATTCAGCCCCGTAGCGTGAAAAGTCTACAGCAGGGGCCAGGCATTCTACTGCAGGGGTCAGGCAATAGCAGGGGGGCAGGTATTACATTTTACTTAGTAAAACAAATAAGCAGGGGAGGCAGACAAAACGCAGGGGGCGGCCCCCCTGGCCCCCCGCACGCTACGGGCCTGTTTCTATTACAAGTATGAGCGACTTTGTAGAGTGATTGGCTAGCACAAAACCAATGCAGCACCAAATGTCGGATGTTTACAATCCAAAAACAATGGCATTCATTCTGTTTCATAATATGGTATGCGCAGGCCCGTTTTAAGGTCATCGTAGGCCCCTAGGCACTTTCAAAGTCGTAGGCCCTCCACGACTTCATTTTTAATATTTTTCAAGAATGCACCCGCACTTCTTTGCAATTTGAAATCTAAATAAACTTTGAGGACGTCATATGTGACTTTGCTAAGACAAAGAGCCGAAAAGTTTACATACTGTAATTTACAGATCTACAGCACTGCAGCTTGACGTGCTCATCTCACACGGTTATATATAGTTACTTTAATACAAACATTATTACATTTTATTGGCATTCTGAACTTGTTTTTACTTTATGTTCTGGCTTTGGTAGGCCCTGGAAAAGTCCGTAGGCCCTAGGCACAGTGCCTACTGTGCCTAGTTTATAAAGCGGCCCAGGTTATGCGTGTATTTGAGAGTCTTTATCAGTGAAACATATTAACATCTGTGTTTACATTTATGTTTAATAGAATTAATAATAATTTCATATATATATTTTAATGTTTCTTTTCTAAAGCAAATTATCATCAGCTCTCTATACAAGCGAAATAGGTTACTATAGTTCTAGTAAATGCAAGTTCATACATACATTGCCACAGCCATTTTACTAGGACGAGAAATAGTATAGAAAAGAAAATTCGCATGCAAAGAAGATTGCTCAAAATAAATATTATTTTATCAAATACAAAGGATAGATTGTGTAATGTAGTTATATGTGTATATGTTTATATATATATATGATGTTTGATGGGCAGAGCTTATATACACAAAAAAAAAATTAAACGGAAAAATAAACCCCACTGATCCTAAATTAATGAAACATGATGTTTTAAAACTTTGATTAAGTTTTTCACTTGATCTACCCCACGCTTACACCAAAACCAAGTGCGTGTACCTCCCCCCCCCCCACCCTCCCAAACACTCCCATAGATTTTCATTCTACATATGCGTACGTGAATCCCACTCCTCCCATGCAGAGAACCCTCCCCAAACCTCAAACTCCCCCCCCCTCAAACCCCACACATACACCTCCCCCTCCTTACGTAAAAAAAAGTTGTTTTTTTTTTTAAATAAGTTGTGGCAAAAGATAGTAAAACGTACTTTCTTTCTTTCTCTTCTTCTTCTCTCTTTCTCTCTCTCCCTCCCTCCTTCCTTCCATATCTCAAGTGCCAATTAAGTGTGTCGTAAAATATCATGAAAACAGATCAAACGTCTTTTCATGTCCACATTTAAAAAGGGGAAAGAAGCCAAAGCAAAAGGAAAGAAGAAAGACACATGTTCGTTTGATGTGTTGAAAATTTCTCCGTTTGATGTGCCAATCTACAGCCATTTTTTTTTTTACTCCATGTCCTCATGATGCATACAGGAGTCCAAGGGAAGTAAGCGGATCTCACGTTATTGTTTTTATTTAATCTTACATTTGTTCTCCTCCCTTCCGGAAATAAATTGTCCGTTTTTTTTCCCCCTTCATTTGTCATTTTTTTTTTTTGATTTACTCAATAAAAATAAAAGGGTGTTTTATGGGGATAGTTGGGACTCAGTTAGTGTGTGGCGCTAATCGGCTGACGTTTGTGTATTTATTGCGTTTGGGTTTTCCTATGCGCGCTGAATTGAGAATCACTGATTAAAGGAGGGGGAAAAAATGAAAGAAAATTATCTGTAACACATCCTGTGTAAGTAACGGCTCTAGGGATTCCATTATCCTAATATCTTAGGCCTGGACAGCAACAGTGAAATGTTACTGTACCTATTTTGTAACATTTACTCTACGTCAATTATTTCATTTTCCAGGAATCATTTGTTCATGACTTTTTTTAAGTGTTCATTTAGGCGTCATTCAATTCGTGGGAGCAGACGACGCAACGATCACGTGCACATTAAATGATGACGTAATTTATGTTTGGTCTAATTAAGTCAAACCTTGTGTGATATTCATTTCAGGCTAATTTTTATTTCTGGAATTTATGGAGGTGTCGATGCAATTTTCTTTTCCGATGTCAGTTTGTTCTGAATACCGATGGAGGAACATAAAGTATATGTAATCAAAAAAACTTAAGAAGACTAATCAAAGTAAATATTTTAATATTATTATCAGTTGTTGTTATTATCATATGTTGTGGTTTTGTTATTGTTGTTGTGTTTTTTTTAAACATATTACTCAACTTATTTCACAAACGACTTTTAATAATATTACACAAACAATAAAAAAAAAATTAGGACAACATTATGAACAAATGTATAAATGATTTATATAATCGGTACAGTTTAGATTTTGTAGTAAAATTTTTGCCATCTTATTTATATCCTTCTGACTTGTAATACTTCACACAAATCGTATATATCTTTCAGATATTTTTTCAGTACTATTTACACAAATTTGTTCACAATGAACTTTTACAAAAATACTTTTTAAGGTTATGATGTATGTATGTCACTATGTATTCTCCGACATAAACGATCAGATTGTCCAAATAGCGTACATTAAAAAGGAATCATATTTAGAGTAGAGAATCATATATATAGAGAGAGAGTGCGAATGTAGACCAGAGAGAGTAAATATAGACCAGAGAGAATGAGAGAGATGCAAGAAAAATGAGAAAGGTTTGATTGGGTAGATGAACCACATTGTAGAGTCGATCTTAAGTAAAGGCAAACATCTGTTGCCCCAACTAAGTGCCCCTCGCTCCCACATTAATTCTTTTGAAATCTGATGGCACAAGAACCGTGATCGAGGGCAGTTATTATTTTTTAAAAGCCCCAAAACCAAGTCACAGTTTGTTTTTTTTATATTTTCAGTGCTTACATCAAGTAAATAACAAAACAATATTATTTTTTTTCATTTACTCAAAGCAGCATACACATTCTGACATTGGCAAATTATTGAGTTACACTATTTAAATTTAAAATCTTCAGTGACTATGTAATACAAAGTTGAACTATTTCAAAACTTAAAACTTCTTTTAGTTACATTGTTATCAGATTTAAACGTTCAGATTTCATTTTTTTAGGTAAAAATATTGTCTAAGAATAAAAAAAAAATGTTACAATATAATTAAATGCCCATTTTTTTTAGAATATAGGTCCGAGGTTAAAGCATATTTTAATTAAGATGCAATGACAAATGGATAATTAAGAATTTGCGTTTTCAAATCGAGCAAAGTTTAAATTGTAAAAACCAAAATACAAATAAAATAAACTTCAGAAATGAGTGCAATTATGATGAGGTCAACCTGTACTCAAAACTAAGACTTTTTTTTTTAATACGATTTCTTTCTAGAGGGAAAAAAATGGCGTTTTGTAAGTTACGTGAGGTACAACCTCGTTTATGTAGGAGGCGGAAGTGGATTAGCAGCAGTTCACGACATGATGAAGGTCAGTGTTGGAATATTTTTTGCTATATAATATGATATCATTAACTAATCATCTATCTTGTGAATAATAAACATTTATATCAATTAATATTTATTTAACTATCTTCCGTAATTATATATATATATATATATATATATATATAGGTATATATATATATATATCATATCATATATATATATAAGACTATATATATATATGTATAAGAATATATATATATATATATATATATATATATATATATATTCTTATAATGATACCCTTATTTATATTCAATTACAATGAATTTGCACCACCAGCTTAGTACGATTTTCAAAAGTTATTACATCAATTATTAACTTTATTTTATACCGTAGTTTGTATGTCAATTACACAAAAATAACGATATTTATTCGTTATAAAAAGATTAAAAATTGAAAGATGACCTGTGTATTGAACTGATCTTATGATGAAATTAATTATCATATTTTATTGGCACATTTCTCTTCATATAAACTTAATATGGTCGTCGAACATACGGATTGATATTTATTTTTTTGTTGTGTAAGACTTTCAATATTTTACCAATAATATCACCAATATGATTTGTTGATTGATTAATATTTCTGTAACTCGATCATTGTCATTTATATTCCCAATTAATCTATATGAGAAATGAAAAAATATAAGTCGAAACCTTAGATTAAAAAATTCCATTCGGGAATGTTCTACGACAAATGTTATCTGTTTTTATCTACGTCATCTTCCCCCTCCCCCAGGGCCCACCACCCCACATTGCACAATATCGTGTAGTATAAACACCATTTTAAAACTGTATTGGTTTATTATTATTAGTATTAAATGTCATGACATTTATGCCCCAACATACATTTTCATTATGTATGATGAACTAGTAGTCTTATATAATACACTTAGTTATTTTCTGAGAATCACTTGAACAACATATAAATGTGCAGATATAAATTCTTGAAGCAATTTACAAAAGATAAATGAAAATTATAATATTATATATAGCTTTATGTTTAGAGAATGCCTCTAGTTACCAACACAGTAGTGAGTGGGGTGTAATCTACTGTTGCCTTATTAGTTTCATACACCAGTTCGAGTTTTGTCAGATAACAATTAGAGTTTTGTCAGATCAAAATGACTTGTCAAAAAAAAAAGAGAACATTTAACTTAAGATTGCATAATATATGGATTGATTGACAGACAAACTGATAGAAAGACAGATACATGATTATTATCATAATAGATAATGTAAAAATTATGTTTGTTAATTTTTTTTTTAACTTTTTATTTTTTAATATACCTTTAACTCATAACACATAAAATATCCATCAATTTTGAAGTTATCTGTAATTTTTTTTTGTTTAAGCTACAGCCAAATCTATAATCACAAAATGAGAAATCTAGGACATGTATTACAATCTCACTGTTTGCAATGAAATTATCATTTAATATAATAAGTATAGTATAAGTATTGCATGTTGAAACTGTCAGTGAAATACATTCAAAATTACTTGAAATCCATTTTAACAGTTCATTAATTTATCAGCATTTGTTTGGTTTGGTTTGAAATTAAAAGATAGGGTTCATAGCAATGAAATGTTTGTCATTGATTGGTGGTCGATTGGTTTTAACAGTAAATTTAATTCACATTTAAAAGTTAAGTACAATCATTATTACATTTAAACTTTTATCTATGTAATTGTGATGTCTCAAAAATAAAAACAACCATATGTGCACCGATTATGTTTTCATTTGAGCTCCTTATCTTGGCCATGAATTATATGGATGAGATGAGCACATAGTTTATGTAATTAACTCAATCACTTCCATTATATGATACTAACTGTATGTCCGAGTAATTAATTTTTCATCAGTCAACTAAATTTTATATGTGTTTCAATGAAATTAAACAATATATATCAAGTGCTAAAGAATTCAAAATCATCATAAATTATGAAGTCTTATGATTGGTTATCTTCTTTAACTCTGAAATGATGATGTGAGAAATTTTTTTGTAGACAAAAGAGAGATAGATGTTGATATGTAGATAACTGAAACTAATTCATAATTGAATGAAAAAGCACAATTGAGATTATCAAACATTAATAATAACACAATATTTATGTTAAAGCAAAGATTAAAAGATTGGCAGTGTTTAAAAATGTATATTTGTCGACACAACCTTAAAATGTTTCAAATTCATCAACCACACATATTGACAGCACATATTAAATCTTCAAACATGCATCAAACAACACATATTGACAGCACATATTAAATCTTCAACATACATCACGTCATATTAACAGAAAACATTCAATCATCAATAAACAGTACATATCGACAGTACAAATGAGATCAACTCATACAATAAATTATATCAATATCCATCAACAACACGAATTGACAGAACAAGTTAAATTATATCAATATCCATCAACAACACGAATTGACAGAACAAGTTAAATTATATCAATATCCATCAACAACACGAATTGACAGAACAAGTTAAATTATATCAATATCCAGCAACAACAGACATTGATAGAACAAGTTAAATTATATCAATATCCAGCAACAACAGACATTGACAGAACAAGTTAAATTATATCAATATCCAGCAACAACAGACATTGACAGAACAAGTTAAATTATATCAATATCCAGCAACAACAGACATTGACAGAACAAGTTAAATTATATCAATATCCATCAACAACAGACATTGACAGAACAAGTTAAATTATATCAATATCCAGCAAGAACACACATTGACAGAACAAGTTAAATTATATAAATATCCATCAACACAGACATTGACAGAACAAGTTAAATTATATCAATATCCAGCAACAACACACATTGACAGCGCAATTTGCTCAGACCACAAGGAATGCGTTCCACCGACAGACAATAGATATTGATAAAAGAAGAAAGTATCAAAGAAGGAGGTCAAGTAAATATATAAATCGCAGAGTTCGGTGTAAACAGGTAAATTGTCAGAGTTTCTTGGACTGATGGACGATGGGACTGTCGGCGTACCGGGTCAGAATAAACAGACAACAGACATTCTGTCTGTATGACTCCGTGATGGAAGAACAGGTTATCGAGTTCAGGTAAAGGGTGTGTCACGCTCGTAGATCTAGGGGGCGTGTTGGAACCCATTGAAGAACGGAGGGGCGTGAAGGGTGGGTGGTGGATTTAAGGGCGTTTTAGTGGGGGGGGGGAGGGCTGATCAAGTGCATGTAGACAATAACTGTTTGCAAGAAATTGTTAAAGATCTGGATGTATTTTTTATCATTTTATTTTAATAAATTCAAGTTTTCCATTTTTCATTCATTTTAAAACTAAAACTTATACTACGAATGACAATCACTGTACAATATTTAAAAAACTTCATAGATACATTTCGATCTTATAATAAGCTTTAAAATACTTGCATATAATATAAATGGCTAATATCAGTCTTATTCATGTCCATATTATTGAATGGTCACATGATAATTTACAGTGTATTCTGTTGACTAATTGTCCTAGTGACCCTAAAACAGTTAATGGCCGGTTGGCTAATATTAAATCTGACAGGGTTTAATTGTTATAAATGAAAATCGAATACCACAGCAATGCAAAGCCAGTCGAATTGTATATCATTTCGCTAGACAATACAGTAATAAAAATCGATGTATACTAAAATGTTAAACTTGTTCGGATCACTGGTCAGATCACCACTGGTCAAATCACTGGTCAGAAAAACTTCTTTTTTAATTTCCGGTCACGAAGAGTTTTAAAATGTAAATAATGGCAGGTGTGAGAGCAGAAAATGACATAAATGGCAAGTGTGAGAGCAGAAATTAATCAGAATGGCAGGTGTGAGAGCGGAAATTGACCAGAATGGCAGGTGTGAGAGCAGAAATTGACCGGAATGGCGGGTGTGAGAGCAGAAATTGACCAGAATGGCAGGTGTATGGGCAGAAATTAATCAAAATGACAGGTGTGAGAGCGGAAATTGACCAGAATGGCAGGTGTATGGGCAGAAATTGACCAGAATAGCAGGTGTATGGGCAGAAATTGACCAGAATAGCAGGTCTAAGAGCAGAAATTGACCAGAATGGCAGGTCTAAGAGCAGAAATTGTCGTTGGGAAATTTGATGTACACTCCCTTATCTACCGCACACTCCCTTATCTCCCGTACACTCCCTTATCTCCCGTACAATCCCTTATCTCCCGTACACTTACTTATCTCCCGTACACTCACTTATCTCCCGTACACTCCCTTATCTCCCGTACACTCCCTTATCTCCAGAACACTCACTTATCTCCCGTACACTCACTATCTCCCGTACACTCACTTATCTCCCGTACACTCACTGATCTCCCGTACACTCACTTATCTCCCGTACACTCTCTTATCTCCCGTACACTCACTTATCTCCAGTACACTCCCTTATCTCCCGTACACTCACTTATCTCCCGTACACTCCCTTATCTCCCGTACACTCTCTTATCTCCCGTACACTCCCTTATCTCCCGTACACTCCCTTATCTCACGTGCACTCCCTTATCTCACGTACACTCCCTTATCTCACGTACACTCCCTTATCTCCCGTACACTCACTTATCTCCCGTACACTCCCTTATCTCCGGTACACTCCCTTATCTCCGGTACACTCCCTTATCTATCGTACACTCTCTTGTATCCCGTACACTCCCTTATCTATCGTACAATCTCTTATATCCCGTACACTCCCTTATCTCCCGTACACTCCCTTATCTCTCTACACTCCCTTATCTACCGTACACTTCCTTATCTCCCGTACACTCCCTTATCTATCGTACACTCTCTTATATCCCGTACACTCACTTATCTCCCGTACACTCACTTATCTCCCGTACACTCACTTATCTCCCGTACACTCACTTATCTCCCGTACACTCCCTTATCTCCCGTACACTCACTTATCTCCCGTACACTCTCTTCGTCCTGTGGTTGCAGCAGCTACACTCTGGCCAGTCCGTTACTTAATATTTTAAATCCTGTGTAGTAAGCACTCAATCATTACTTTGTAGTTGTTATAAATAAACACATAAATAAATTAATGTAGAGATTTATTCATGACCCAGTTATTGTAGTGATTTATTCATGACCCAGTTAGTCTAGTGATTTATTCATGACCCAGTTACTGTAGTGATTTATTCCCTTACACAGTTTTCGCCTTATATCTTGTATCAAGTTATGATTTCTAGCTTATCTATCCGGCTGGCTCCTTGTTTGTCTGTTTTTTTTTATTTATCAATTTACCGACATTTTTTAATCCACATTTGTAATAGACATTTTACCTGTATAAAACATTTGTAATATGCGTTTTACTTGTATAAAACATTAGCTTACGAAAATAAATATACTATTCTTTTTCAGTTCCAAATTCTTTGCTTAACTTTAACCTACGACTATTTTATTTATCCCCCTCCCCCGTATCTCTCTCTCTATCCTCATCTCTGTCTTTAACCGAACCCTCCACTTTGTTGTACATAACTAACCGATTTGAGACACACCACCCTCCCTCCGCCGTTTACCTTTTGTGTTGAATGGTCCACGTCAGAATTTTTTTTTTTATTTATAGAATTTGTGTGTGTCTGTTGGTGTATTTGTCTCTCAATATTTCACTCTTCCACCCCCTTTCTCTCTCTCGCGCTCTCTCCCTCCCTCTCTGACTCTCTCCCTCACAACCCTACCATCTCTATCTCTTTCTCCTTCTCTCTCCCTCTCTCTCTCTCCCTATCTCTCTTTCCCTTCCTCTGACTCTTTCTCGTTCCTTCTCTGACACTCTCTCCCTCCTCTCTCTCTCTCTCGCTCATTCTCTCTCTTTCTCCTTCTCTCTCCCTCCCTCCCTCCCTCTCTCCCTCTCTCTCCCTCTGTCTCTCTTTCCCTGCCTCTCACTCTTTCTCGTTGCTTCTCTGACACACCTCCTTCTCTCCCCCCTCCCTCATTCTCTCTCTCTATATATATATATATATAAATATGTGTGTGTATCTGTGTGTGTTTGCAATTGACAGCCAGTTTGTTTAACCCTGGGTGTTTATTAATTTAAGCCCCACGGAGAGACAGAGCAGGGCCATGGTGCATTATAATGGGGATCAAGCCCGATTCAGTAAATAAATCTTTATGTTACCGCTAAGGTCTTATAATGGATTATCACAATTTCCATTTAATTTTTTTTCATTTCTTCTTCTCGCAGTGCAACGGGAGTTGGGGGTGAGGGGGGGGGACGTCAGTGTTA
Organism: Bulinus truncatus; assembly: GCA_021962125.1. Lineage (NCBI taxonomy): Eukaryota > Metazoa > Mollusca > Gastropoda > Planorbidae > Bulinus > Bulinus truncatus. The sequence goes on along the minus strand of JAGDYQ010000422.1, from coordinate 279,151 downwards.
GTATTGAGAATTCAAAATAATAGATAGGCTACATATTATTTATATCAATAGAACCTTACGACCAAGTGGAATTTATTATTATTTTGGTCTATCTATTCAATTATTTTAGTTGAAAATTATACAGAATGTTGTGAATGTTGTTCAGAGTAAAATATCTGGTTCATTTATTTATCTTTTTATTTGGGGGTGGGGGAGTGGGGGAGGCATAGATTATTATTTTTTTTTTTACTACCAATACAGTAGAACTATGAAATTTAATTGGATTATGTGAGAAATATTTCATGAGATTGCATGCGGTGCTACATTTCTTAAATTCCTCTAAATCCAAAAAAAAGAATATTTTTTCACAATAATTAAACAATAAATAGAATTCTAAGCTTCCTCTAATTAAATATTATGGTAACTTTTGCTGAAAGTAAAAACTAATTATAATAATTTAAATTTTTAAATTTCTTTTACTCATTGTGGAAAATTAGTGTTAAATTTATATAGTTTCACAAAATAAACGTATGTAACAAAATAATTGAAAACTGAAATAACAAATATAACATTGATTTATTAATTATATATAACATATATAATTATATATATATATATAAATATATATATATATATATATATATATACCAATGAATAAGTTAATATACATATTGACATAAATATCAATATGTACATGAACAATATTTTCGATTTAAATTAACAAAAAATAGACACATCTTTCTTTACTCCGAAACTTAATAGAGGTAAAAAGTTGTTAAATTATTTTCCTCAGTTATTGCCCTTAGCACCAACTACGTACCTGTCTTCTTCAGTAATCAACAGGCAGTTAAAATGTGTCTGTTGATTAGCAAGAAAATTATATTTCCCTTGTAGCTAATTATCATTTATAGGCAATAAATTGTTTACTTTACCATTTATCTGAGTATTTCTCCTTTATTTATATACGTCATATGTCATCGGAGTGGTATATTATGAGATGTCACATGTGCACATTTTAGTGCGCATTCATCATCTTTACATTCTCCAGATTAGTATGACATCATTTCAGTTACTGACATACATATTGCTACATCATATGTCATCTGTATAGAGCGTGACGCATAATGGTACAATAGTGCCTTGTTAGTTATAACAGTCACTAATATACATATATATATATATATACATATATGTATATATGTGTGTGTATGTATTATGTATGTATGTTTGAAAGTAACAAAACAAACCTATATTATAACATAAACACTATTTAGCAATTAGTAATGTGATTTATAATAATTGGAAATACTTTAAAAATAAATAGTTTATTAGAAAGGTGAACTTCTAACTTCCTAGCACATGACTCCTGTTGTTTCATCCTCGTGTATATAGCACATGACTCCTGCTAATTCATCCTCGTGTATATAGCACATGACTCCTGTTGTTTCATCCTCGAGTATATAGCACATGACTCCTGCTGTTTCATCCTCGTGTATATAGCACATGACTCCTGTTGTTTCAACCTCGTGTATATAGCACATCTCTACTGTTGTTTCATCCTCGAGTATATAGCACATCACTCAAGTTGTTTTATCCTCGAGTATATAGCACATCTCTACTGTTGTTTCATCCTCGAGTATATAGCACATCTCTACTGTTGTTTCATCCTCGTGTATATAGCACATGACTCCTGTTGTTTCATCCTCGTGTATATAGCACATCACTCAAGTTGTTTCATCCTCGTGTATATAGCACATGACTCCTGTTGTTTCATCCTTGAGTATATAGCACATGACTCCTGTTGTTTCATCCTCGTGTATATAGCACATGACTCCTGTTGTTTCATCCTCGTGTATATAGCACATGACTCCTGTTGTTTTATCCTCGAGTATATAGCACATCTCTCCTGTTGTTTCGTCCTCGAGTATATAGCACATCTCTACTGTTGTTTCATCCTCGTGTATATAGCACATGACTCCTATTGTTTCATCCTCGTGTATATAGCACATCACCCAAGTTGTTTCATCCTCGTGTATATAGCACATGACTCCTGTTGTTTCATCCTCGAGTATATAGCACATGACTCCTGTTGTTTCATCCTCGTGTATATAGCACTCGACTCCTGTTGTTTCATCCTCGTGTATATAGCACATGACTCCTGTTGTTTCATCCTCGAGTATGTAGTACATGACTCCTGTTGTTTCATCCTCGAGTATATAGTACATGACTCCTGTTGTTTCATCCTCGTGTATATAGCACATGACTCCTGTTGTTTCATCCTCGTGTATATAGCACATGACTTCTGTTGTTTCATCCTCGAGTATATAGCACATGACTCCTGTTGTTTCATCCTCGTGTATATAGCACATGACTCCTGTTGTTTCATCCTCGTGTATATAGCACATGACTCCTGCTGTTTCATCCTCGAGTATATAGCAGATGACTCCTGTTGTTTCATCCTCGTGTATATAGTACATGACTCCTGTTGTTTCATCCTCGTGTATATAGCACATGACTCCTGTTGTTTTATCCTCGTGTATATAGCACATGACTCCAGTTGTTTCATCCTCGAGTATATAGTACATGACTCCTGTTGTTTCATCCTCGAGTATATAGTACATGACTCCTGTTGTTTCATCCTCGTGTATATAGCACATCACTCAAGTTGTTTCATCCTCGTGTATATAGCACATGACTCCTGTTGTTTCATCCTCGTGTATATAGCACATGACTCCTGCTGTTTCATCCTCGAGTATATAGCAGATGACTCCTGTTGTTTCATCCTCGTGTATATAGTACATGACTCCTGTTGTTTCATCCTCGTGTATATAGCACATGACTCCTGTTGTTTCATCCTCGTGTATATAGCACATGACTCCAGTTGTTTCATCCTCGAGTATATAGTACATGACTCCTGTTGTTTCATCCTCGAGTATATAGTACATGACTCCTGTTGTTTCATCCTCGTGTATATAGCACATCACTCAAGTTGTTTCATCCTCGTGTATATAGCACATGACTCCTGTTGTTTCATCCTCGTGTATATAGCACATGACTCCTGCTGTTTCATCCTCGAGTATATAGCAGATGACTCCTGTTGTTTCATCCTCGTGTATATAGTACATGACTCCTGTTGTTTCATCCTCGTGTATATAGCACATGACTCCTGTTGTTTCATCCTCGTGTATATAGCACATGACTCCTGTTGTTTCATCCTCGTGTATATAGCACATGACTCCTGTTGTTTCATCCTCGTGTATATAGCACATGACTCCTGTTGTTTCATCCTCGTGTATAAATCACATCTCTCACTATCAATACCTCCGTCTTTATATAGAGCAATGGCTACAATTTGACTTGTATACACACAATTTATTTTATTATTTAACTAGACACAAACACATACCCTAAACCAATCCACACACGATTGGTCCATGTTTATCTCACTCAATATCCACCACCTCCCCCCCCCCCCACGGACACAGACACAGGACTGGTTCCCGTCTCGTATGCTGTTATGGGTGTCACCAATGTAGTTATTTTTTTTTCGGATTTGAGCACATAACCTTCTCCAATACCTCCACTACCTAATCTTCAGATATGTCGGTCTAGTATCATCCATTTCAATAATGTTGATGACTTATTGATACTTAGTCCTACACTATGTCGTTTTTAGTACTCGTAAATCACGAGTTCATCTGATCTCTTACACATCCTTACGGATGGTCGAGTGCGCTAGAACGCCCAACTACTGTCGACATGAGAGTGCCGGATTCAAACTTTAATTGAAAAACAAAAAAGGTTTGTTTCACCTGTTGAAATTTAGTTTAATGTCCCCAATATCCGCCCAGCTTTAAGAGGGTGCCTGATTTAACTTGGTTATTAAAGGCGGCTGGGCGGTATGCTGGCCACACAAACATTTATTGTCAGTTCTACATTTTTTAAAATCTTTTTTAGTGAATTGTGGAGAGGACCGAATTGTGGGGTCATGGTGGACAGTATTATACTCCATTACATTAACAGTCCGGTGCATCACATTTGGTTGTGTTTGTAAAATTATCATTTTTTTCCTAATGTGCAGATCATTTTTAAACCTTAGAAATGACTTAAAATCTGTTAGTTTTTACTTGAATAAATCATATACGGTAGTATATAAAAATAGCGAGAAGTATTGATTATGTCATTAGATCAATAATAGTGACTAGTTATGACGATGTTCACTCTCGTCCTGGTAAATGGTATATTCAAAAATAAATAAATGATAAACGAACGATGTCCCTACTTACATGTACAATTTATCAAAACGAAATTTGACTTAATTGCTTTTTAGTCATTTTTATGTTAAGTTTGACGATGAGATCATTAGATTTCATTGGGCATATAAAATTAGAAGTTACATTTTCTTGAAATGCTTTCTTCAGTTTCAAACCCAGACCCAGCGTCAAACTCGCGATGCGGAAATGTTTTAATATGCAGTGTATCTGATGCACTCTAACAACACGTCATCGTTTGCATTTTGAAAATAAACTTCGGTTAATTAGTTGAATCTCAATTACAGTTTGTTTTAAATTTTTAAATTTTGTCCAGTTTTGTGGCATTCGTATTAAATCAACAAGTATTTTTTTGAATATTAATTACATAGATCTCACCTACTACCAAGTAGCTTCTATTCAAGAACCAGAAATATATTAATAAGAATAATAATATTACATAGTAAATAAAAGTAAATGCACAAAAGAATGATAAAATACAAAACGTGGGTAAACAAACGGCATACCTTGAGCCTAGCCACCTCCCCCCCCCCGCCAACCCGGGCCCAAATCGTTCATCAGTTGAGTGCCTCCATTAAGACACGCCCTGCAGCTAAGACAATCAAAATATATCACCTCCCTTTATTGTCGGCATTGAGTCGCCTACCACCCCGTTCCCTGACACATACACACTTCAACCTTTCTGCTCTAAAGTAACAAGATGAATAAACAATGAATCGAATGTTATCAATATATATATATATATATATATATATATATATATATATATCATGGCATCTTTGAGACCAGAGCACATTGACCATGGCCGGCGTTATAGGGTTTAAGTGGTTCCCGTCCATGATATAATTAAAAGTTAATTAAAATTCAAAAAAAAAAAAAAAAAAGCTTAATACAGTATAACTTGTTGAACAATAATAGAATGTCATTTGAAAGGAAAATGTCAAAATCGTTTTGCTTGATATAATATTACATTAGTTCATCTTTACACCAAGAACAGCATACAAAAATGAACATTATGTTTTAGTTTTTACACAAATTATAGCCACTTTTAGGTGGAAAATAAATTGTTGATGTTTTTGTAGCGCATATTGTCTGACAGACATAATGCATTCCGAAGTTATGAATCTATTTATAGTATATGATATATATATATATATATATATATATATATATATATATATATATATATATATATATATATATATATTCTAAATTTATCTGATATTACATATTCCGACGAATCGTCCTATTTAATAAAACTTCATTGAGACGTATTTTTCATTGTTTACAATGTATTTAGTCATCACTAAAAATTCAGTACCACCCGGCGTACTATATAAAAAGGACGGGAATGGATAGTTCAGGGGGGGGGGAGAGAAGAGGAAGGGGTGTGGGTTATTTCTAATAAGGGCGTTTATTAGAAGGGAAAGGTGCGCAGGTTGTTGATGGCGAATGTTTGGGGGTAAAAATTTATCAGTACGATCTCGTTATTGGCTTTAGATGTTCTAAATGTTCTTGGTCCCCAGTCGCACTTTGTCTTAATGGAAGAGCTGATCAACAGCCAGTCATTTGGAAAGTATGTTTCCGTTTGACTGGATGTTCGAGACTGTCGGTAAAGTATTGTGGTTGCTGTAGACACCATATCTCCGCCCTGTACAGCAACATTTTTTGCTACCCACTGAATGGCGTAGGATGAACATGTCCAGCTTTTTTTTTTTTAATTTTAAAAGAGATTCTCATCGTGTTTGTTTTATTTAACATTCTTGGTTTATAGATTCAGAAGGAGCCACTTAGCTTCAGACAGTACGGTGGATTCACACTTGTATTTTTTTTTAAAATAACGATATTGCTACAGGTCTTCATAATTAACATTAACTCAACTTTCATTTTAATTGTTAATTGAACTTGGTGTCATTTTATTTCTGAGATTTCAGTGGACAATCATCAGTTATTCCAAACGTACCATGGTAAGTTATTCGAAAAATGAACTTTTGTATAGTTTCAATGAGTATATTTTTGTTCATTTATTATTGATTTTAAAGTTACTCAACATAATATAATAAGTCGTCTTAGAATTATAAAATTTAATGTTAATAAATGTGAATGAGAGAATAAAAATTTCGCTGTATCAAATTTTGTAATTTTATTACTGAATTGGCAAAAATATTTTAAAAAGTTGTTCTGTCAAGTTATGAAATATTTTGGTTCACTATTTTTTTTTGTTCCTTTCGGAGAATAATAATATTTTATTTTTTTTTTTTTACAAAATTCCCATGTAATTGTTTTAATTTACTTTCATTACTGAATGTTCAGTAGTTTTTGTCGCTGTTTAACTGATAACAAAACCTCACTCTAAGCTGCCTATATTTTATATGTCTACATTTCGCTCCAAAAGTTTTACCATCATTTATTAACGTGAAACTTATCCAATCCATCTCGAATTATTTATCCACAACAAAAAATTATATTGTTTTTAATCAGTGGCGTAGTGAGGGTGAAGCGGATGGTTCGCCCTAACAGGGCGCCTAACTAAGAAGGGGCGTCGAAAGAGCTCTGTTAAATGTTTTGGGCACTTTTTCTGATTTGGAAGAGAATGTCAAAATGTACGGTAACTAGCTCAGAGCGCCACAATAGATAAAACTGTTGTGATCTTAATGTCTGTTCTCCATAGAATTCTCCGTGAGCCTATCGTCATGTAATACGATGTTTAATGGAGGTGGTAAAGTATGAGGTACATCAGATCCACTGTTCTGTCATTTATCAAGGATACATCGCTTCATCATTCACATATTGTTGTTGTTTTTTTGTTATGCCCCTTACTTATCTAGGAGATTAAATGTACAAGGTCTTGTTACATTTCTAATAGTCCATGAAAGATTTTTCGCTTGCGGCGATATTGTGAGACCGCGACCGATGTGAAGAAATTCAAAGTGTGATATCCATCAGACGCCATTTCACTTACGGTGGCAATATTGTATTCCACGTTTTAAAAAAAAAATTCCAACTTGTGGTGTGTGGATAAAGTGTTAATATCATGACGTAACATCAATAAGTTATTATTATGTCGTATTCGTTTGTTATGTTCCAGTTTGAACATGCCGCAAACCAGATATATCTAGACTCATTGCGGGGACGGATGGTCGTGTGGCACAGCGCTCGACTGTCGACCTGAAGGTTTGATCTCAAAAGAGGACCAAGGATATTTTTCAGGTTTTGGCTAATGTTCTTACCATGTCTCTCGTGGTGCCTCCGGCTGTGGTGGGGATGAAAGAAGAGTACTACAAAATCTAAAAATTGTCCCATTTAGGTGGGTCTTCTTTTAAGGGGACGGATGGTCGTGTGGTAAAGCGCTCGACTGTCTACCTGATGGTCCCTGGTTCGATCTCCTGTGAGGACCTATGGATATTTCAGGTCATGGCTTAAAATCGCGGTATTTCTCCCGTGGTTCATCTATGGCCATGGCACTATTGGTGGGTGTGGATAACAACCTGACCGCTTGTCAGTGACCTTGGGACCCATCTGAACACTTTACCCCAAATTGTTATCAAGTAAATTTCAGCATTTTACGTACAGAAATGAAGACCCTTACTTCATGAACTCTGTCCTACTTATAAAAAGAATATGAACATAAGAAATCGAGCAATTAGTACGGTTTTAAAGATCTCAATTCCGTTTATTATTTGCCGCCGGCCGAACGTCAGTGGAATCTTTCAATCCACATGAATAAGTTCCAGTAAATTTACTTATTCAGTTTGTTTCTTCATCAAAAAAAAGATAAACAATATATTAAAAAAATCGTAATGTAATTGATAAGTTGTTACAAGTATCTGAAGAGTGTCGGGGCGGTCTTAGCAGTGCTCGGGGGCCATAGATGAGATCATTGGCGGATCTTTGGCGAGCATCACATGCGGGGCTTAAAACAAACGTTTAATTTTGCTTCTTCAATTGGCAATAAAAATTCAACAGTCGCTGGGGCTTCAGACCGTCGCTAAAGTCTCCACTCACCTATTGCGGGACATTTAATGACACTCTTCACGTGAATGGTAAATGTACTAAGTTTGGTGTTTTTTTGTAAATGGAAAAATAAAAGCTAGACAAATGGTATTAATGAAATAAAGAGGGCGTAATCGCACAGGGAAAATATTTTAAACAAATCTGAAGTAACAGGCTGGACGATTTAATTTCAAAGCATGTTCGTCTAATAAAACATTTATTATATTTAGATGAGTTTATAAGCTATTTTGACTTTTCATTCGTTCGAATTTAAAAAAAAGTGCGTTGCATCTTGAGAGTCCATAAACTTATAATGAAACATATTAAGCATCTGTCTGCAAACGTCTGCCAGTTTAACCAACTGTTTCAATAATACTGGACTACTGAATGTACCCTTAGATAAGACGCTAATAGAATTGATTTTATCTCTAAAGAATCATGTTCACTCACATAAAGTGTTGTTGATTTTTTCTTTTCTATGTTTGTTATCAATATTTTCTTAACCATAACCTATATAAACATGGTCAACATACATGAATTATTATTTTTTTTTCTCCATTTGCGCTTAATGGAAAGTAATCGAAGAACTGCAAATCTCCCGTAATGCCATCCGCTTTTTCAGCGCACGCCATTTTGTTTTCGCATCCCCCCGCCAAAACACTAGAGCTGATGGTTGGGGGATTGAAGGCGGGGAGGGGGTAATGGTTAAGGGGGTGAGAGAAGTTTTTCTTTTTTATATGAGAAAAAAAAACAGAAAATATTCCAACTCTCAATAACAGACATTTTATTTTCTTCTGCATTGACGAACCATGAAGAATGAATCTATTCAGATAAAATGAAAAAAAAAATATATCTTCGTGGGTAAAGGTTAAAAAAATGTTACCCTCCGCCAATTTTTGGCCACGCGCGCACACACACACACACACACACATACACAGACTCGTGAATTACCCCGCGAGCTTTACCGACGAGCGCCAGATTATTTTATAGTTTATATTTAGTTAAAAGGAACATTTTTTTGACTGAACAGTCTTGCTGAATCAAATCTGTTTAAGGCAAACAGTGCCAAAAATGATTGGCTCAAAAGGAGTGATTCGCCGTTGAGTTTGATCACTTTTTTTTTGTTGTCAAATCGCAAGGTTCACACTTGTCAAGGTAATATAGTACTTTCGTAAATCAATATTAAATTCTTTCATGATCTTTTAGAAGTTGAAAAAATAACGGTTTTGATGATGTAGTGAAAGAACTGCGGGCGTGCAGATAAAAAACCTTTTTGAACCTCAGAGGTGGGTTTTCCGCTTTTTTTTTTGGTTGTTCTTGCTTTATGTGTGGTTTGGTTTTAACGTGTTACTATATATTTCCAGCGACGCTATAGCGTGCAGTGTGTTGAAGGAAAATGTTAATTATTTAAACAAACTCAACAAGTGTGTTGTGTTGTTAGTATAGACTTACATTCCAATGAAACTAAACATGGGAAGAAGTAGTTTTATAACAAGAAGTTGAATTCTTACACATTTGTATTCTGGACATATTTTTGCAAAAGCCATGAGTAACGATTTTTTAACTAGTTGTATATTATTTTACTATTTTATATCTCTATTTTTTTATATAATTATTACGTTTCTTTTTAATTAATTAGGTGGTAGCTCAGTAAAGTTACCACAGAGTGTTTTTGCAACAATATTGACGTCATGAGCTCGTCATTCTCGTTTTCTCCATTGATATCATTTCATCATGAATTTTATATGACGGATATTTATATAGTAGCGAAGTAGAGAATCGTGTGGTCAGTTGAATTTAGGTGACGAAGTACCTTTCACCTGTTTCTTTTATCCCTGGTCAATTTTGTTTGATGGACGGTGTGTCAGATTTAGATAACTTTATAGGAAGCCAGTCAAATATTCCAGCCTCGATCTAAACACATTCACACTGTCCACTAGGTGGTCAACTGTTCTGTGATCTAATGGAGATAATACATCTGAAAATAAACTTCAACCGAAAATTAAAAATTATTTATTCAGAAAAAAAAGCGTGGGAACTTTTACATGTCTGCTAGTAAATAATTGTGAAAAATAAGCATGTAAGCATTCACTTTATTTATTAATCGGAAACTGTTTCTGATGTTTGTACATTTCTTGAGCTAAATCGTTGGTACCGTCAATAAAGTATCAATACTGGTAACTTGTGATAGAAATCTACGGTACTGATTATATAATTTAAAGTAGAAATGATTAAACTGCATATTTAAAAGTTGTGATATTACACAGAGCTAAAAGTGATGAATGTAAACACATCAATACAATTTGTATGCCCATTAGTTATCAACACTAGTTATCTAAAATCTTGCAAAGTGACAGTTATCCCTGTCGCAGAAATCAATGTCTGCTGATATGGCTGTAGGTATTGTATTGGCCAAACGATGAGAGGATTAAATACGTTTGATTGTACAAATTGTATTGTACATTTTTCTAGCTCACAAACATACATACCAACATGTATACAAACTAACTCTAACCCTACATTTATACATACATACATACATACCAAACACAAGCATACAAACATAGTTAAATTCCAACATATAAATATTTTAAAATACATATATACCAATATATAAGCATGCAAATATACATACATTTATACCAAATATATGCATACAAACATATATACTTCACAAAATAATACATACAAACATACATACATACAAATATACACACATACATACAAAAATACATACAAACAAATATAGATACATACAAATATACACACATACATACAAACATATATACTTCACAAAATACATACATACAAACATACATACATACAAATATACACACATACATACAAACATACATACATACAAATATACACACATACATACAAACATAGATACATACATACATACATACATACAAATATACATACATACAAATATACACACATACATACAAACATACATACATACAAACATACATACATACATACATACAAATATACATACAGCCATCATACGAGCAGCAGAGCTAGAGTAGACAGTAATACATTCTTCTAATCTAGGCTTGCGTAACTTAGCTCTCTCTGTTGAGGCCCTAGGGCAGAGCAAGTAATGGGTCACTGAGCTTGACCCATATGACCCATTAAGTTCTTGACCCAGACCCATCACGACCCATGACCCATGACCCATTGAATGTTGTTATTTTCAAGATGGCGGCCGTCGCCATAGAAACCATTTTGAAATTTTAAAAAATCGCGCGACGACGGGTTTTTTTTAGGGTCGGGCGGAGACTAAGGATGGGTCGTGGGTCAGGGAACATTGACCCATGACCCATGTGACCCATCCAATTTTGCGACCCATTTGACCCATTGACCCATGACCCATTACTTGCTATGCCCCAGGGAGAAGAAGGAAATAAGGGGGCACTGAATACGGAGGGGCAGATAACAAATTGCATTTGACCTCTTGAACATTAACAAATATGGAAAAAAAATAGTTGGGACTTTACATTACCTCTCACAAGTCAGTGTTTTAATGTGTGGTAGATCCAGCTACCTTTGAATAAGTCTCTTAATCCACAAACACCTTCTTATATTCAAGTACACGGTGTACAGTACACATTTAGTTTTCGCTTAAGTTTCACCACCATTATCTGTGTATGTGTTGGAAATAAAATTTTGAGAAGATCATTATTTGGTCGCATATTTTCACACATGAAAGTCAACGTTTCATTAATTTATTGAATTATCCTGTCGTTTTACTGTACAAATTGATTTTAGTTTGCTTTATACTTTAACTACAGTTTTTAGAGCATTTTAAAAAAAAATGCTCTATTGTCCCCGTTTTGTCTGTCTGTCTGTCTGTCTGTCTGTCTGTCTGTCTGTCTGTCCGTCATCACCCTAGATCTCAACAACCATAAGTCCTAGACCCATGATGTATTTATCATTTTGTAGGTCTTGGCCTGCCATGAATGCAGCAAAAGTTCATTTCGCGATCTGACCTATGAGGGCCGTAAAAGGGGGCTTATAAAGTACCGTTTTTTACTATATAAGCTATATTAACAATGGAGCGCCCTATATCTAGCAACAAAACTTTTCATTTCATATCGGAATATTGAATCCCCACCCCACCACACACACACACACGCACAGCAATCATATTTTTTTGCGTTTGCATTACTTTAATATTAATAAGCAGTAGTGGACTAATATAATTGTTCTATTCAACTTGAAACATTGATTGTTTCACTCTTTCTCAAATTTTTCAGCATTTTCTTTGATTGAACTGTCAGCTGAACAGTTGTTTGTGGCCCCTTCGTTACCCAGCTTAATAAACACCTCTGATGATTTATTTTTTTTTAAAGAAAGATGTACAGAGTCTTGAATTCTAACTAGTCTATTGTTTATGCAAGTGGCAATCTTTGTTTTGTAAAACATCTTTATTTCGTTTAACTTCTATAGTAGCCTAAGGTCTCAATTGTGTCCGATCAGCGAATACGGTTCTGGGCATCATGGGCGCAACCGATGTACGGGTCGTGTGGGTCCGGACCCTACCAAAAATCAAGCCACCTGTTTTCGACCCTACCAAAATTTGAGGGCAGACGTACCAATTTTCATCTTACCAAATGTTTTGGACCCTACCAACTTCAACATACTGGTTACGCCCCTGCTGGGCATAGTCTTTTTGAGTGGAGACCATGACATCCCATCCTGTTTTATTTTACTGTGTGCCACCACCTCAGTTTACCTACCAACGGACAATACAACCATAGGTGCAAGTATAAGATGTCGAAAAGTTTCGACGTCAACAGGGAAAAAGTATCAATTAGTTACTTACCTTTTTATTCAAGGCAATGGGGATCAAGATAATCGATCCCCAAATAGATATAATCTCAATTTGTTTCAGTTTAAATAGAACCAAGTCTATTTCCGCTTTTGCAATGTATAAAGTACCCACCAGGCTATTATTATTTTTTTCTTTGACATAGATATTGGTCTTTTGATGTTAAATAAACCACTCAGAGAGATTTAAAAAAAAAAAATCTGGTAGGGCCTTCATAACGGCAAATAGTGACCAAAAATGGATATAATAACGAGATGCCAGGTAGATTTTATAATGACCTTTTATGGAGCCCTCGGAAACATGCAAGTTCAACGGGTTTCTCATAAATACCTCACCAGGAGTTAATAGTACTTCTCTCTGACCTTGCAAAGACTTCCCAGGAGCTAATAGTTACTTCTCTATGACCTTGCAAAGACTTCCCAGGAGATAATAGTTACTTCTCTCTGACCTTGCAAAGACTTCCCAGGAGCTAAAAGTTACTTCTCTCTGACCTTACAAAGACTTCACAGGGGCTAATAGTTACTTCTCTCTGACCTTGCAAAGACTTCACAGGGGCTAATAGTTACTTCTCTCTGACCTTGCAAAGACTTCCCAGGAGCTAATAGTTACTTCTCTATGACCTAACAAAGACTTCCCAGGAGCTAATAGTTACTTCTCTATGACCTAACAAAGACTTCCCAGGAGCTAATAGTTACTTCTCTCTGACCTTGCAAAGACTTCACAGGGGCTAATAGTTACTTCTCTCTGACCTTGCAAAGACTTCCCAGGAGCTAATAATTACTTCTCTCTGACCTTGCAAAGACTTCACAGGAGCTAATAGTTACTTCTCTCTGACCTTGCAAAGACTTCCCAGGAGCTAATAGTTACTTCTCTCTGACCTTGCAAAGACTTCCCAGGAGCTAATAGTTACTTCTCTATGACCTTGCAAAGACTTCCCAGGAGCTAATAATTACTTCTCTCTGACCTTGCAAAGACTTCCCAGGAACTAATAGTTACTTCTCTATTACCCTACAAAGACTTCACAGGGGCTAATAGTTACTTCTCTCTGACCTTGCAAAGACTTCACGGGGCTAATAGTTACTTCTCTCTGACCTTGCAAAGACTTCCCAGGAGCTAATAGTTACTTCTCTATGACCTTACAAAGACTTCCCATGAGCTAATAGTTACTTCTCTCTGACCTTACAAAGACTTCCCAGGAGCTAATAATTACTTCTCTCTGACCTTGCAAAGACTTCCCAGGAGCTAATAGTTACTTCTCTCTGACCTTACAAAGACTTCCCAGGAGCTAATAGTTACTTCTCTCTGACCTTGCAAAGACTTCACAGGAGCTAATAGTTACTTCTCTCTGACCTTGCAAAGACTTCCCAGGAGCTAATAGTTACTTTTCTCTGACCTTGCAAAGACTTCACAGGAGCTAATAGTTACTTCTCTATGACCTTACAAAGACTTCCCAGGAGCTAATAGTTACTTCTCTCTGACCTTACAAAGACTTCCCAGGAGCTAATAATTACTTCTCTCTGACCTAACAAAGACTTCCCAGGAGCTAATAGTTACTTCTCTATGACCTTACAAAGACTTCCCAGGAGCTAATAGTTACTTCTCTCTGACCTTGCAAAGACTTCCCAGGAGCTAATAGTTACTTCTCTCTGACCTTGCAAAGACTTCCCAGGAGCTAATAGTTACTTCTCTCTGACCTTACAAAGGACCTAATAGATCAGGACCTCACACATTCCAGTCAGTGACTTCAAAAAGTTTTTATCTCAAAATTGTATTTCTTTTTCAAAATGCGAATATAATAAAACTTGTTGATATGCTGATTATTAACGTTTATAATCCTCATTTTATTACAGTGTAGGTTGTTATCAATTACTGTATTTTATATGTGTCCCTTTTTTAAAGAGCCCATATTTTTCTTCTACGCCCTCTGCCCCAACTGACCTAAGCCCGCCTCTGGATTTAAGCATTGTTAATTGAAACTTAAGTTTGCCTGTTGTATATACGTGTGTGTGTGTGTGTTGAGAAAATGGAACAGAACTTTACACACTAAATTAGTTTTTTTTTTTATTTACCTCGTAATAGTTGACGAAAAATACTATATTGTAGAATGTGTAGGGAATGAGTTCACTCGTGAGAAATTTATGAAAATCGCTACCTCGTAAAATTGCGGTTTAGAAGTATATCTATTTCCAAGTCATGTTTCTATACTTGTTTGACCACGGATTTTATGACTTGTGAATTTTTTTTGCCTATAACAATTCGAAAGTGTATTTTTTTTTCTTTTCTTTCTCTTTCATTCATAAAAAAAATCCATTCAACGACGCCCATAAGGAAAATGGAAACATTTTTATAAATAAATCTAGTTCAATAAACTGAATTAACTTGCCTTCAGTTGCAAGTCTTCCGGTTGATACAGACTGAACTGCGGTTCACAAAAAATACAAAAAAAGGTAGCCCATAAATAAAAAGCAAGCAGAGTCAATTATAACCTTTTCAGATTTTTAGTTCTATCCATCGAGTTGTGGTCTCTTTGAAAACATATTTAAAGGGGAAAAAAAAAGAGAATAAAAGTTAAGAAAGAGCAGACCACCCATATTATGTTGCACCGTATTGAACATTTACTTCCCTTTGTTAAATTATTCTGCTTAATTTTTCGGTTGAATTGAAAACTTGTCAATTGGTTTCTAGCTGTTGTTGTTGTTTTATTGCTGACGATTGTTTCCGGTTTCGTTTTTTTTCGGCCCGGGAACAAATTACATTTAATCCTATTGTCAAGTTTGGCTTCAGTCGGACTTTTTTTTTTTCTGAACATTTTTATGGTCACTTGAAAAATTCTTTGACTGGGTTATCATCGCGCTCTGAAGGAATTGTGGGGAAGAAGGGAGGGGTTGGCGGGGTCTTTGTAGAAAGGGACGACGAGATGACTGGTGACTAGGTGGTCCATCAGTACACAACTTGATTGTACACAACTGAGGTGTCCGTTTTGTACACAATTTTGGGGGAATTATACCTTGTGTGCCAAAGTCCGAGCTTGATTCAACGAGAGAGGGGGGGTGGAGTGGAGGGAGGGGGGGCGTCAAGGTGGGAGTTTGGGGCGTGCGGCGAGGTCAGGAATCACTTTTGAATTACTCCCACGGGCATGATCCAATTTGTTCGAGTTGGTTGATTGCAGAGGCAAGATTCTTTAAGCCTGTCTTCACAGCTATGATTGTGTTGTCCGTAAACGGGGTGGGGTGGGGGATCCGGAATGGAGGTGGGGGTATGCGTCTACCTACGTCATCGATATGATAAAGGAAATATCTCGGCACGGTTCAGAACATTTAATAGAGTGTCGAAAGAAGTGAAACTTAAGTACGTACGACTTATAATGTTGATGGTTTGGTTTCACTCGCTTGATGAAGAAAGACAGATAAAAAAAACATTGAGCGTGAACTAAAGTGAGGCATTAGAGACCAGGAGACAGACGTATTACACACACATTACAGACCAGGAGACAGACGTATTACACACATATTACAGACCAGGTGACAGACGTATTACACATATTACAGACCAGTAGACAAACGTATTACACACACATTACAGACCAGGAGACACGTATTACACACACATTACATACAATGAGACAGACGTATTACACAAACATTAGAGACTAGGAGTCTCTGTAAAATAACTCCAAGACATATCGCGACAATTTCAAAATTTTATGAGTACATGTATTTTTGACGGAAGTTTTGTTAACATTATTAATTTTTAAACTTATTAAATGGTCTGAGAAAAATCAACTTAATACGTTTTAAAAAATCAATCATAATTTGTCAGGATTAAAATTCATTTGATTTGTAAGTACAATATAAATCTTTTGACAGACAAATACATGCATTTAAAGAATTTACAATGACTAAAATTAAAGCGATGTACCATCTATTCAACTTGTTCGCTTCTTTTAACCATTTGCAATTTATATAAATAAATGTTAAAGACAGTATATGTGTTTTAATTTAGCGATTAGAAGACTTTGATTGTTGCGATGTTCTAAGTTGTATCATGAATTACACGGCAATAATCCTTTAGCAAATCATAATTTATTTAAACTTTGAAACATCAAACAAATTATTATTGATTTGTATTTTTGTTTTTATTTTTTTATATATCTTTTTAGAGTTTTAGGAGTTTAAATTTCTTTTCGTAGTAAATCGTATATAAACTAGTGAAATTAGACATGTACAGAGTAACAGAGCAGTTTGCTAAAAACTAACAATTACTAAATGCGCACAATATCAGTACATGTTATAACGTTTCAGTGTTATAGGTTAAAGAAAGCAGGTCGAAAAATTGAATTTTACGATTTCAGGACAAACCATCATGTTTAGTAGACTGGCAATATACTTAAATTGTTCTAGTAAACTGATTTAATTGAAAGTTAACTGGATGTCTCACAATTCTTCTGCATCAGGGAACGTGGGGCAATTTGTAGTAGGATGGGGGTTTGAATCTCAGTGCCATTGGTACTTATTATTGACACTCATCTCCTTCATGACAACAAGATCAACAGATTTTAAATAACTTCTCACCCACTTACACTTCTTCATCTTTATGTTAATGTTGTTGTTGTTTTCATTGTTTACGTGACACGTATGAATATTTTGCTGTAATTTAGTGGAGACGTAAACAATTTCCTTTTCGTGTTAAATTCTAATGATAGATTGTTGTCGTTTTTTTAAATAATTTATAAACTTTTATCTCATGACCATACGGACTTTAGATTATCCGGACAAAACCAAACAATATTTTTTTAATAAAATTAAGGTTTAGTAATTTAAAAGAGCAGTTTTTGAAAAGATATAGATTGAAAATAATTAATTAAATAGATTCGGCCTAATAAGATTTTTTCGTTATCCGGCGCACCCTTTCCGTAAAACTTCACCGGATAATCGATAGTTTACTGTACTAAGTGTGCATTCGGTTAAATACAGAGATTACCAGACTATATGTACATTGGGGCTTATTTTACAATTAGATTTTAGAGGAAGAATCTTCATAAATCATAATAACAATAGTATAAAGTTAGACTTCACTGTCAACAAAATGTCCTGCCTCGCTCAATTGCAGGCACCTCCAAACTTGTCATCGGTCACAAGTTGTTTGAGAACCCCTGTGTTGTTGTACACGGCCCGAGATTGTGACGATTTAACACAAAAATAAATCAGACAGTATAATTAATTTTTAGTAGACGGAGGACTCAACTCAAATGTAACCAATTCCGTTTGCTGCTTCGTCACGCTCCATTACATCATCTTCACGTGATGACATCATATCCGCTCCTTCAAAACTCTCCCCCCACCCCTTTCCTTCCAGGTGCTGCCCGATATTTTCAAATGAAGTTGGTATCCTGCTTGCACTCATTCAACTCCTATAATTGATTTTCTTTTCTTTTCTTTTACTTATCTATCTATCTATCTATCTATCTATCTATATATATATATATATATATATATATATATATATATATATAACGTCCCGTCTTCGTGGGTAGGCGTGCTGAACATCCTGGCACTACCACCGACACCCAGAGCATCAAAAATTATCATCGACAATATCATCATCTACAGCACACCTACAGACTCACACCTCCGGTCTCGCACCCCCCCCCTTCCCCCACTCTCTCCCCCTAGTCTTCATCTGTGGCCTGATTTCTCCCCCCCCCCCCACCCAGCCCTCCCATCAGTAAAATGAACTCCCCCACATGCTTGCCGGTGGTTATAGCTCTCAGTCTCATCAGAACTAGACACGTCAAGTTGTGTACGTCAACAAATTTTTTATTTATTTTTTTTTTAAATTTCATTTACACTTCGCTGATTTACTGTTATTGTTGTTGTTGTTGTTGTTGTGTAGTATAGCGGAATCATTCATTGTCAATCATAGATGAAGAAAACGACAAACATTCTATTATCTAATGATCGTATCCTTTCTAGTGATTAGTTATTTTTTTAAAAAGTTAAAATTTAGACTGTAGTGTAAAAGTTCCTATTGTGAATCTAGCAACGTAAGTATTTTAGATCTACTATTTTTCATGTTAAACAAAATCTTTCAGTCATGAAATTAAATTTCGTTTAACTAATATTTAAAGAAAATTTGAATAACAATATTGTATTTTTAGCATGTTTCAAATGTATTATTTTATGACATGTATATTGGGAAAATAATGGCGAACATTTGTTTAAAATGTTTGTTATTTATAATCTCATTTTCAAAACAGTTAATCTAAACGAAGTCAATTACAATTCATTAATATTATACATACTTTTTAACAGACAAAAAGTTCTAAATAACATTATCTATCCATTTTTTCAGTTCTGTAATATAAACATGAATTTCGTTGAAAATAATCGATTTATTAAGAATTAGAAATACATTTCTTTATAAACATATCAAACTACTTGACTGATTATAACTGGCACAGAATTCCCTTTATTTTCTAATTGGTAGCTTAATTCGACTCAAAGGACTTCAATTCATTCTTCCTTAAAGTTGTTTTTTGGTTACCCTTGTATCTTTTGTTTGATATAGTTTCACTACTCAGTCTTTTCAATCGACTGTGTTTCAACTCGTTACTGAATTATTTTTTTTTACTTTAATAAACAAACACCAGAAATCGACTTCCTCTGAACTTTTTTGTAACCACTCCTAGCCACCACTGATAGCCACCACTTTCTTTATTTAACGCACTCGGACACTTCAGTTGACACAGACACTGGATATTTTAAACTTGCCTTCATTAAACTGTCTCAAATGACAGACAGTTCTTCTTTTATTAACATTTCAGTTGAGAGTTTTACTTTCTGTAATTGTTAACTATTTTAATGATTGTATGTGAGTGTTTGTATGTGATTTAATTTACTTTTCTTTTCTCAATTTATTTATGGCGATATTTTGTTAGTGTAATAAATAATCTCGTTTTTTTTTGTGTAAATGTTTTTTTTTTAAAGTTCAAACTATTCTATTTCCCTATTGGACTGTTATTCTGTCTTCCAAATTTTTTAATAATTTACGACAATATCGGTTTACTCATCTCAAGGAAACCCATCCAATGAGCCATGAGGAAACATATAGCAGTGACATTATTTCAATAAACAATGTTATTTTGTACTTATAGAATTTAAACTTTTTCTATATTTCACATTGAGCTTCGGAATTAAACATGAAACATCTGATTTCGTTTTGAAAAAACACCTGGTGTTGCAGCTTTTTAAGTTGCTTTGCAGTAGAATACCGGCTCTCCCTTTAGTGACATTCCGGCCTCTTCATTACCTGGTATCATCATTATCCGGCCTCGTCTTTACACGACCTTATCATTATCCGACTTCATTATTACTCTGCCTCATCATTACCAGGCCTAATTCAAACAATGCTATTCTAGCACTTTATAAAAATGAGGTATAAATTACTCTGCTAATCCACACTGGATATTCCCTGTAATTAAATTAGACATTATAACAATAAAGGACACATTTCTGCACCATTTTGTAAATCTTACTTTAATATATTGTTATCTGTAAAATATTTTAAATGAAGTTTATACTACTAATTACTATTTGATTTGATCTTCTAAATACTACGAAACACACTTGAAAACAAGAAATAGAGTTTGCTTTTCATGACAGTAAACTCTCCATAAGCTATTAAAGCGCACCATTCCTTTATCTATGCTATGTCCTAATCACTCGCCTCATTCATTTCACTATGTAATGCAGTAATCCTTATTCCTTTAACTATGCAATGTCCTAATCTTTATTCCTTTAACTATGTAATGTCCTAATCTTTATTCCTTTAACTATGTAATGTCCTAATCCTTATTCCTTTAACTATGCAATGCCCAAATATGGAGAGGTCCATATAAAATAATAAACAAAATAGGAAATGTGGACTATTCAGCAGAAATAAATGGAGAGGGTAGAACATTTCATGTTGACAGATTGAGAGATATTTTAGATCCTCCTACAGAATTAGAAACCATTGTACAACAGATTCAATATTTAAATTGTTTCATTGGAGAAGATAACACATGTAGTTTAGACAATACTATTAATGACACTGATCAGATTCCAGTAATAAGTTTAGATCAACAGGATGACATGAATAAGATTAATTTCGCAACAGACATACCGGCAGATATTAAAAAACAACTAATAGAATTTTTAAATTCATTTAAAAATGTAATTTCCATGTAATTTCTAACAAACCAGGAAAGACTAACATAATTAAACATTCAATCAAATTAAAAACTGAAGAACCAATTAAATCAAAATACTATGACAGTCTAATTAAATACAGAACTGAAGTTCAACGAGAAATAAAACAATTACAAGTACAATCATTCTAGCCTATCCAAATCTGGCTATTACAGTGAGCCTACACATAATTAGAATTAGGTGTGACAAAGTCACAGTTGAACAGCGGGAGTATGACGTATTATTTATAAGTATTTTACAGAAGTGTGTACACATAACTTTCGTTAGAAATATATGTAATTGACCTTAGGGACAGATGAAGTGTAGAATTCATCTGTTTCTATAGCAACTTAAATCTCACGACCTGTGGTCAGTTTCACATATTTAAGCTGGCTGGACTTTAACTTTCACCAGGACCTGGACAATTTTCATGCTAGTGGATCCCCAAAATATTCATAGGGTTAATAGAAGACTGTTCCCAGATGATCCTAACGTATACCTTATAAACCTAAACTTTGACTTGTATATATATATAGTATGTGTGTGTGTGAGTGTGTGTGTTTGTGTGAACTTTTTTCCGATAAAATTTCGATTTTCCATAGATTTTTTGAAAATTATTTAATACAAAAACTCAATAATTATTGTAAATTGTCATTTTTATTTTAAACTTTTTGATTTACACATAGTTTGTGTCACAAATTTACACATAGTCTGTGTCACAAATTTACACATAGTTTGTGCCACATATTTACATATAGTTTGTGTCACATATTTACACATAGTTTGTGTCACATAGTTTGTGCCACATATTTACACATAGCTTGTGCCACATATTTACACATAGTTTGTGCCACATATTTACATATAGTTTGTGCCACATATGTACACATAGTTTGTGTCACATATTTACATATAGTTTGTGTCACATATTTACACATAGTTTGTGTCACAAATTTACACATAGTCTGTGTCACAAATTTACACATAGTTTGAGTCACATATTTACACATAGTTTGTGTCACATATTTTCTTATGCTTAATAGTTTAAAAAAAAATCAAAAGTATTTTCATATTCTAATTGAATCGATCGATAAAAATCAATATGAACGATTCATGATGATGTCATAATACAATAAAAATACATGTCCGCCAAAACACATGTAAAAAACAAATATTAACTGAAAAATTAATTTATAATACACAAGTTGATTGTAGCTTGCAATGCATTATTAAAGTACAAATGACTCCATTTACTGACACCAAATATAATTCATACATACATAACATGAACACAAAAATTTATAAAATGAACCAATGAAAAGTGAGCAGAATGGAAAAAAAAAAATTTCGTTAATCATATGGACATATATCGAGCAGAAGATACAGCGATGACCATTTACATGCAGACATGGACTGTGTGTGTGTGTGTGTGTGTGTGTGTGTGTGTGTGTCCCCACCAATGAATGAGCATCGCCGCTAATCATTCCGTCACGTCTTGCTCGTTTCCGTTTCGACTTGAAGCTCATTGTTGGCCCCGGGGAGGAGGTGGAGGGTGGGTGGGTATGGGGAGTGGGGGGGGGCTGAAGAAGGAGAATTACACTGTTTGCAGTGTTGCCTACGTGTGTCTTTGACTGAATGTGTGTGTGTGTATGTGTGTGTTTTATCTCTGCGTGTTCATAAGAAAAAAAAATAAATGGGGGAGGAGGGTGGAAAGGATGGTGTGGGGAGGGGCCCCCGGTCGGGAATCGGACAAGAGGAGTTGTTAGTGTCTTCAGAGGCCGTCAGTGGCTACTTTCTTGTTGATTGCTCCAGTGTGATAAGTCCTGGTCACACACTCCTCGGATAATTGTACGCCCGGCTACCGGAGGGGACATGCAAGTTAAGCGCCCCCAAATCTGTTCCACAAACAATCTTCGCCACACGAGTTCTGAGCCACGCCGAGTGACAGTGTGGCGCCCAGACAGAAGACAGGCTGACAAGAGTTTCTATTCTATTTTTTTTTTAATTTGTTTCTCCAGCTAAATACCTGGATTTTGGTTAGTAGATTTTGTGGGCCTTTTTTAAACAGATTCAGTATGAAATGAGCTGTAGTGATTTCGTGATATCATGTCTAGGCCTGGAACAATTTTATCATGTGCAGGCCTATAACAATCAGAAAAATGTACTTATCTAGACTACACAATTTTAACCCGTTTTTAACCAACGCAGTGGCTACGGATACAGCCAGCTGTACTCCGTATTTTTTTTTCGGGATACAGCCATTTTTTTTCGGGGCTAGGGTTAGAGATAGGGCTAGGAATAGGGCTAGGAATAGGATTAGGGTTAGGGATAGGGTTAGGGATAGGAGCAATATATATAGCTGGACCCCGAAAAAAAATAATTCGGAATACAGCAATCGCGCATGCGCAAAAAAAAAAAGTCCGTCTAGAGCGCTAGAGCGCATGCGCGTTGGCTGTATCCGTAGCCACTGCGTTTAACCAATCAACAGCGAAACATACCTTTTTAGTTTGACGTGTTTTGTCTTAATGGTTGAACCTTTAGTTTGTGCCCCTTTTGTTTAATATATTAAATAATCAGAGACACATTAATGACACGTCTTCTGTTTAAAAGATAAACCAATAAAATCTAACAGGTAACAACTTAGCAAAGATATATCTATCGTGTCCGGACACTAGAAGTGGGTCATTTGTCAACCCCTTCAGCCACTGTTTAACCCATCTGACCGTTATTAAAAAAAAAAACCCATCATTCATACATCGTCTTTAAAAAGACCTTTTTTTTTTTAAATTAAAAGCCATGACTGCTAATCTATTTACTTAAAGTATGCTTTCATTTCATATCTTATTGTTTCAATAATTTGATTGTATATAGACTAATCTAATGAATCTCTGCTAGAACTGGGTCTGCGGTAACCAAGAGCTGCAACTATTTTGTTCAGTCCCGTCTTACCGACCGTCCCCCCTCCCCACCCCACCTTACCTTGTCGAGTAAACAAACCAGCTACTAGCGGCCTCGTCTGACCCTCCGGCAACTTCCAAGATCGAAGCCCCCCCCCCCCTTTTTTTTTTTTTATCACAAAGAACTTTGATAAGCCAGGTCCAGATTTCAGGTTTTCCAATACATACGCCCCTCCCTCTTAGCGCCAAACTCCCCCCCCCCCACACACCCCAACTCTCTCTTCTACTCGCACCTTCTTCCACCTCTCTTACTTGTGTCTCAAAGTCTTCCTCACCACCCCCCTCCCCACACCGAAACCTCCTTCAGATTTGTGTCCTGTGTCGCGTGGTGAATACAGGGGCGTAAATGAAGTAAGAAGGGAGATCATTCTAAGACTTTTTTATGTTTTTTTTTTTCATTTTTTTTTGTAATGCGATCCAGTCTGAAATGGAAGTTGCAAACATGGATGAATGTTTTGAATCCATTGTCCACAAAGTTTCAAAACAAAGCGATACATTACAATGTTTTATATGTTGTATAGTTCTAATTGTCTGTGTTTAAAATTAACGGTATTAATATTTTCATCAACCGAACTTGCAGCTATTGTATTTTTTTTATTAAAATAATTCATTGCAATACAATGTGGTATAGCTAATCACATAATTGTACTAGAATGTACATTTTCGGACTTTTTTCCATGTATTTTCATTATATTTTATAAAAAAAATTACTTTTCTCATTTATTTATTTTATTCAGATACTGACGGTAGAAAAACTGATGTTTGGATTTTATTTAAAAGTAGAATGGGCTGGAAATTCAAAAACAGTGGAATACATCGGCTATTTTTGGAAGAATCATGCTTGCAGTTTCTGACTTGATTCCTTGCATCTGGATTAAATAAGTTTGTTTACAGTGGAAATTCACAATCATTTAGTTTTTTAATTCAAAGTATTTTCTGTTGACGGAAGCAAGTTAAATTTCATTTCCTTTCAAATTCCATATGTATTGCTGATTGTCCTCGTGAAAGGATTGCGGATTAATGGTTGAAAAATCACTGCACTGAGATCATTAAAGCAATTGCTTGTAATCGAGTTAATCTTTTTTAAAAATTAAAACAAGTCAAAAGTTTCTTGGAAAGGTGAATTAAATGAATGAAAAGATGAAAATATAAAGCCGTGAAGAAAACCCAGAAATAGTTAACTGGTTTCTCCAAAAAAAAAAATCTGTATTGGTTACTTTTAACTACAGAAGGTACCAAATAATAGCATAAGAAATTTTCTTTTGGTTTGTTTCGCCTCAACTGATTCTGAGTTGCCGTAGGAGTTTCTTAAAGTAATTTAATTTAAACTGACCAATACCCGATATTCTGATGACCTTTGGACAATGAACTTGTTGGTGATGCTGTGGTTCATGTTGCTGACAACTGACGTGAGCAGCCAGAAGTCCACCAAGGTGAAGGCCCCCAAAGGAACAAGATGGTGGTAGGTAGCATTTATTAGAGATAATGATCTATATTATTCTAACTTTCTTTTTTAGTTTGTTAATTTAATGTTAACACTGGATAATCATATGGTCTGGAAGATTGGGGTGGTCAGTTTTAGGGTATACAACGGCGACCCCCCCCCCGTTAGCTGTATCATCATTTTATCATTTTTATTGTTAAATTTATTTTGTTTTCATTTGACTTATTAATCAATACCAGGGATGGCAAATACACAGCACGCTTGCCGAAATGGGCACTATAAAAGAAATGTCCTGGCAAGCCAAAAAAATAAATAATAAAAATCAATTAAAATAAATTGATTGATCAATACAACTTATAAAAATACAACCGAAGTGTCACGCGCTAAAAATATTCAATCTAAATTTTTTTTTGTCTATTTTCAGCAAACGACAAATAAACTATTTCCATGTAATTTTTCTT
This sequence comes from Bulinus truncatus, assembly GCA_021962125.1. Lineage (NCBI taxonomy): Eukaryota > Metazoa > Mollusca > Gastropoda > Planorbidae > Bulinus > Bulinus truncatus. Next base: position 252,981 of record JAGDYQ010000422.1, on the reverse strand, counting down.
TTGATACAATCCTATTATTAATTTAATGATCTAATCAATCCATAAAAGGAAAAATAAATTCAGGATAAATTTGGCTAAATTCAAAATAAAAATGACTTTCATTTCCATGAAATTCTAACTCATTACATTAGTGCATTAATATTAGTTCTACTTAGAAAATAAAATGTTGTACTACAAAAACTACTTATGTATTTAATTTTGCCTAGTCACTTTGCACTAGATGGAGACTTATAGTTCTTTAATTAGCAGTGCCGAACCTATGGATTTGGATGCCCTGGAGGTGGGGGGGCTTGGCTGATTTGGGGACCCCTGCATTTTGACATTCGACACCATGACATGAGATAATGTACTTAAGATTGAATGTAAAAAAAGTATTTTGGGGGCCCTCTTTCAAGCTGGGGCCCGGGGGGGCATTCGAATGTTGACTACCCCTTCCTAGTTACGCCTCTGTTAGCTAAGGATATAACAAAATGACATTCAATCATGTTAACCAATGAATTGCATATCATGTAACATCTTCTTTTTTTGAATACATGTAGTGGTTAAAAATAATCATACAATTGTTTATATAATCTGCTTTTCAAGTCTGATTATAAAATGTTACAGTTAATTAATTAGTATATAACACATATTTTAAATTAATGCTATCTATGGATGCATCTGGTCATTAGGTTTTATGCTAGGTAATTTAGTATGACCAAATCTCGACATAAGTCGGAGACACTTTGACTTCCTGTCAAATTATGAGTTGTAAAAATGAGGTCATAATCTACGCCTCCCCCCACCCCTTCCCGTGGGTCATTCGATGCAGAGACAGTGATTAAGTACAATGTATGTTTATTACATTCATAAAATAACAGTTGTCAGTTAAATTTATTCTTGACCAAGCATAAAACTGTATAATTAATAAATGTTAATTAAAATGTATTTAATGCCTTAATCAGAAACATTTATAAATATCATACAGGGGCAAAGAAAACAATAGTAAAAATAGTAATAGTAAAAATAGTAATAGTAAAAATAGTAATAGTAAAAATAGTAATAGTAAAAATAGCAATAGTAAAAATAGCAATAGTAAAAATAGTAATAGTAAAAATAGTAATAGTAAAAATAGTAATAGTAAAAAAATAGTGAAAATAGTAATAGTTAAAATAGCAATAGTAAAAATAGCAATAGTAAAAATAGTAATAGTAAAAATAGTAATAGTAAAAAAATAGTAAAAATAATAATAGTAAAAATAGTAATAGTAGAAATGCATCTGTTTTTGAATATTTTTTTTTAATCTAACTAATTACAGATTTGCAAGTTTTATTTCTTACAAGATTTAAACAAAAAATAATTAGTCAAAAAAAAGATATATATTTATCATGGAAGTTATGTTTCAAATGACTACTTCATGTGTGCTATATTGTTGATACGTAAATTTATTTAAAAAAAATAATATTCTAAAAACTATCACAATATTTAAAAATAAAATTATCAAATAGCACCATATCTTCACCCCTTCCCCAAAATCCATTTGCGCCATTGTAAAAAGTATAGAAAACAAGCTGTTTTTTTTATCATACTAACACAAAAGCAACGGCTTCATGATAAAGTGGGTGGCTGTCAAGGGGCCCCTTCTGCTAATGGGGCCATGTTGATAATTTTATTTCGCCAGCCTCAAAGAAGAGTAATCTAAGCACTTAAAAGCTGGTTGGACGAGGGGGGCGGGTAGCTGTTTTGAATTTCTTTTACTAGAGACGGGCTAACAGAAACTTACCTAAACTCACCCCCCCCCGCCCCAAAGTATCTTTGCTAGGGGTACTGAAATGAGTTTTATTTTGCTTTGGGGGTTGGGGTTCAAAAGTCACAGTCATCTATGGACCATAAAGGTACTTTAGGCTAAGGCTGCAATTGTACCTTCACTTAGGGCCCCCAAAAGTACTTTCACCTTGGGCCCACAAAGGTATCTTTACCGACGTCTCACAAAAAAGTATGATCGGCTGTGCTTGTTACCCATCACTGAAAATAACAGACACGATTCAAATAGCTCTAAATTGTTGAATATAAATGTTATTACAAAACTAACATATTTATTGACTTTTTTTCCTCTATTCTAATAAACATTAATTTAAGACAGTAACATTTGTAAGACTATTTTGTCTAAATCTACAGTGTTTTGGTATAAATTCATACATCAACAAAGCCCCTATATTCTATGTGTTTATATAAACGAAATTCTAATTCTAATGAGATTTCTTAATGAAGATACAACGCTAATTGTACACCGTACTGCATACATAAAATATTTCATTCGCTAACAGAATCCTTACGCTGCAAAATAGTTCGAAATCGCACATCAAAAAATTTAAATAAAAACCGTAAAGCGATAAAATGCGTACCAACAAAGAAAGCAACTATTTATCATATCTACTAATCACTGTCTCATAGATAATTTGCTATGGAAGACACCAATAGGAATTCAATCAACAAATAAATGAAGTTGCTTTTATATAAAGCAATGAAATATATAGTTCTGCACTTGGTGTACGCCACGATATAATAAAGTATGGCTAGCCTGTATCTTCGGGGCAAAAATAAAACAATGCGGGGTTGAGGAGGCGGTGCGCGGGAAGGAAAGAAGGAAGAAAAGAGAAGAGAAGGTAGCACGGCCGTAAATTGGGGTAGATAATTGATGTTAAACAGGGCCGTGTCCTCACAATGGGACTAGACACCCCCCTCCCACCCTCTCTCTCTCTATCACACACACACACACACATACCCGTTACCTCCCCCCCTTCCCCCCACTTTCACTTGATAATTGAGACGTCCTGACTGAGACCAAGCTGCGGGCCTGCTAGATACAAATCAGATGTCTAAATGATCGGGGACGGCAATGTAATCAAGGCACTCAAAAAAAAAAATAGGATATTTTGAGTGGTAATGAATTTAGCAGTCACTGCAGTTTTTGATTGATTGATATGTAAGCAGTTAGTTTATTGAATATAGCAGTCACTGCAGTTTTGATTGATTGATATGTATTCAGTTAGTTTATTGAATATAGCAGTCACTGCAATTTTCATTGATTGATACGTATTCAGTTAGTTTATTGAACTTAGCAGTCACTGCAGTTTTGATTGATTGATATGTATGCAGTTATTTTAATTGGTTGTCTACATCGATAATGGGTAATTACAAAACTTATTCACACAACGCACCAGCATGGCGGAATACAATTGGCAACAACATGGTCAATACACCTTTAAACCAGCAGCTACACAGCTTAAGAATCAATTGTCATCATGCCAACCACTGTGTTAAAGTTCCATTGAAATGTACGATATACACACATGGTCAATTTAGCATGAGGTCTAGTGAACTAGTAAGGCTTTACAAATACATTATAATAATATTAACAGAAACGTAGGAGCAGGCTGTTGTTGGCTTTCTGTACCCACAAGTACAAGATGAATATGGGTGGCGCTGTGATAGCGCAACGAATCTCGACCTGCTTGCTGACGGTTACAGGTTCGACTCCCGGGGAGTCCCAGTAGATATATATGACACCCGTGGTGCCCCAATGACCATTGCACTCTTGTGGTTTATAGGATCTAAGAGATAAATATCATATTCTTTAAGTGTATGTACAACTAGTAGATATGTCTTGCTGCTGTTAGGTTATAAAATAATATGGAAAAAAATGTGTAGCAACTGTCATAAAATGAATTAATAAAGTTTTATTTTTAAACTTTTTTTTAAAAAAAAAGTAATCTTTATTTTTCACGGTTGGTACATCCATTCTGTTAGCTTGTAATAAAAATATTTTAAGTAATCAATTTTACACCATCTTTCATTCTCTTTAAATTAGTGACCATCAGGGACGAGTCGTGTTGCCGTTCATAACTCTTATGCTTATGTTATATATATACAGAGCTCGAACGTACATAAATGTATATATTTCTATACATTATTAAAATAACAACATATACGATCTATATATAAAAGAATGTTATATATATATATATATATATATATATATATATATATATATATATTTAAACTTGTAGTCATTTTATTATAAATGATTATGCTAACTATATTCAATAATCACAGTACCATTAAATATCATTTTCTATAAATAAGACTATTACCGGCAACACTCACGCCTCGCCTCTGGTGACCATCCATCATTATTTGGATTACATATTTTACGTGTGCCTAAAAATATATTTTATATATATATATATATATATTTGGTCGCTTATTATTATTAGGTCGTTGGCCAAAGTTGGGGAGCCGTCCAATGATCTGAGATCTCCACTGACCAAACACAACAACAACCCAAGCCTGGAGCCTCTGACCAAGAGGCAGAGGAAGTTAGTCACGAAAAATCCTGGCAGCATCGTAGCCGTAGAGAGTGGCGCCAAACTGGCCATTCTGGAATGTAAACACCAGTTTAAAAATAGACGATGGAACTGTCCAACAAATTTTGAAGGTCATGGCAATTCCATTTTTGGAAAAATTATACAGAAAGGTAATATCTTTATCTCATTATAATTATATATATATATATATATATATATATCTTGTATCATTTGAATATACAATTAAAAATTATTATTTTTGAGTGTTGAAGAAATGAAATGTTTCATTGATTTGTTAGCAAATCTTACCAACACAAAACACATGGCACATATTTTTTTTTCTCTTTTTGTAATGTTTGTATGAACACAGTCACAGGAAAGGGATTGTGAATCGCTTGATTAAAAGAAAAAGTATAGTTGTTTTTTTTTTTGTTGTCTTTTTATTTTTTGGTATTTCGAGCATTTTCTTAACATTATATACATTATATTTTTCGTAATAAAATATAACCTTTAACATCATTTGAACTTGTCCAATAGAAGCTGGAGCATTCATGCTGATTTGTATATCTACACAAATTATGTTGTTGTTTTTTTTTTAATTTGACAGATATTTTCGTAAAAAAACAAAACAAAAGTAGCACAATTTAAATAAAGACTCGAACATTTTTGTTTCAAAGTAAACTGTACATGTATATTCATTATTATTATTTTTTTTTGTATAATCCGACGTTTAATATATAAAAATGAAACTAGAGATATATTTTTCTATCAGTATTGGAATCCACATAGTTGAACCAAACAACACTAAACTTGGTAAAGGAATTCATTATGACGAACTTGTAAAATTTCTTATGCCATCTAAATACATTAACTTTCATTATTCAAAAACTGGATTGTTGCGTGTATGCAGTCTAAAACTAAGAGAAAGGAAAATGTTCTAGGAGTGAAAAGGTTCTAGAAAGATATCTCAAGGACATTGTTAAGATAGCACAGTTAGTGTTCATAATATGTAATAGAGAACTTCCCCAATTATAGCCAAGTATCCATTTAACATTTTACGAGCTCTCACCAGAACTTGGTAAAATTCTGTTGGTTCTCACCAAAGACTCTCAGGTTGACTGTCGGGCGATGTACACTATTCGACCATCCGTCCCTCAAGTAATAAAATAGTTTACTCATAAAATCAATTACATTTTTTGTCGAAAATATGCGAATGGGAAGAGATAATTGATCTAATTTGTTATATAACTATAAAAAAATGAATTCAGTAATCAATGCGATTTTTGTGGGGATGAAAGGGGGAGGCTGGGGAAAGTGGTCAAAACGTGTACAAGTAGGCTCGAAACGGCTCTACTCACTTCTACTCACTAGAAATTTGCTAAACAACAACAGATAAAGCTCCCTAGAATTAAAACCTTTCTCTCACTCAATGTCAATTGGAATTAGAAGCGGTTATAATGGTTGAGACATATGGTTATTTATTTTTTCTAACGCTACAAGGGCTTCAAGCTGTCCCCAGTCGGAGTAGCTAGAAACTTTTTTTTTTCATAAGTTGACTGGCTAACTCACTGAATGATGGCAGTGGTGAAACTGTAAAAGGGGTGTGAGGTTGTGGCTCCTGGGGGGGGGGGGAGGCTATAATAGACACGCCATACTTGTGAAAAATTGTGTGCTAAAGTACGGTAGATGTCGCCCCATAAAGTACGGTAGATGTCGCCCCATAAAGTACGGTAGATGTCGCCCCATAAAGTACGGTAGATGTCGCCCCATAAAGTACGGTAGATGTCGCCCCATAAAGTACGGTAGATGTCGCCCCATAAAGTACGGTAGATGTCGCCCCATAAAGTACGGTAGATGTCGCCCCATTAAGTACGGTAGATGTCGCCCCATAAAGTACGGTAGATGTCTCCCCATAAAGTACGGTAGATGTCGCCCCATAAAGTACGGTAGATGTCGCCCCATAAAGTACGGTAGATATCGCCCCATAAAGTAAACTCCTGCCCAGTGGGGACCACCCATTTAGTGAGTCCAGTGGTCGATGGTTTGCGCAAAGGTGATTATAGCATTGAAATCTGGGCTTTGTATTGTTTTCTTTGTTATCTAAATGTAGAGAGGATGCTTATCAACGGTAAGAGCCAATCACAACACTCGACATGTTCATAACTTGGAATTAGTGGGTACTACGTAAACAGATGAACTCAAAATGTATTTATCAATTGAAACAAAAAGTTTCAATCCACTACAGCAATAAATAATTAGTCAACAAATTATGAATTGAATTATAATTCAATCAGTCAACCTATTATAAATGTATTATTTTTTATGAAATAATGATGGGTTTCCTGGTTTAAACAGTACAAACAGAGTCATGGCTTTAAAATTGTTTGGAACCACACATTTCTAATAGAAACCTTTGCATAGAGTTATATTCCCTTAGGCTTGATCGGTAGGCTAGGTTATTTTTGGTTACGGGCAGATCCGATTTTTTCATGACTGTATTTTAAACTGGAATACTGTTGTACTAATTCTTCACTTTCGATTTAACGCAGAGCCCAAATCGCTTATATATATATATATATATATATATATTAAATATGCCGGAATCCTGCTATTTTATATGCCCCATATTTGCAAATAAATTTATGTCACACACTTAAACACACACACACACACGCACATATACCCGTTTTTATTTTTAAGGCATGCCAACAAACGGCTGCTTACAGGATCGGAAAGAACCCGTTGTAAATCTCATTAGGTGCACTGACATTGACTCGGCATGACATCATTAACCTTAGGGCCTCGAAATGTACTTTTGCAGGTTTCAAAATATACTTTTATCTAAGGTCCTAAAATGTTCCTTTCCCCAGCCTCCCGAATGGTTCCTTTGCTCAAGTTTCGAAAAGTATCTATGCTTTGAAAATGTTTTCATTGCTTAGAGCTATCAAATATCCCTTTGACTTGCCCCCCCCCCTGTGTTTCTTATGCTAGGGCTCCTAAAAACTTTACTTTGGGTATGGACACAAATGAACTTTTGCCTTGGTTCCCCTAAAATGTAATAACTTATCTCTCTCTCCGTATACCGTATATAGATATATCGAGTAACGATTAAATCTATCCATCTATCTATATATCTTCTTTCGATCCATCCATCTATCTATCTATATCTATACATATCTATCTATCTATCTATCTATCTATCTATCTATCTATATATATATATATATATATATATATATATAATCATACTTATTGTAGTGCATTTAGCAATCTCCCCCAAAGTGTAAACATTGTTAATCCGATTCTCAATTCAACTCATCGATGTCAAATGTTTTCGTTTAAAGAATGTCATAAAACTGAGTTCGCTACAATGTAATTATTTTTAAGCCGTATACAGATTCCTTAAGAATCAGTTATAATATAACTCTGAATGAAAAGAAAGGAAAGGGAGACTAACATGTAAAAGGGAAGTAATTCACCTCCCCCCCCCCCGCCCTAAATGTTTTGGTGGGAATGAAAAAAGCGCGGGAATGGGTGGGTGCCAAGGGCTCTTTCCCATGTTCAAGTTACTTAAATTCTTCACTTGGTCGCTTTCCCTGTTTAATGAGAAACAGGTTAGTTGATTGAGACACGGCGAGATTCGGCCACAATTTTATTGATGGTTGAAATGGCCCACGATTTCAAAGGTGAAACGACGCTGAGTTAATTCCCTTTTTTTTTTCCTCCTTACTGAAAGTTAATTCCCTTTTCCCGCCACTCTTGCTTAGCATCGACTACCATTTACTGAGTCGTGATTTCTCTCCCATGACGTTTGGTGATACATGAGAGTATGGGGGAAGGGGGGGGAGGGCAAAGGATGCTTTGGTTTATGTGGTGTGACATCCGCGTGTGAATACCTTCAGACGACACAAGGGAATACGGGAAGTCAGTGAAAGTTTATTTGTCAAAGACGTTGCCCAAATAAAAGATCCACTTATATGCAAACAAAAACCTAAAATAAAATATATAAATTAAAAACATATATTTTTCAAAGTTCATGTTCACTTGAGTGACCAAGAATATATACGTGTAGAGAGAGCCTTGAGGGAATTTGATTGTGTTTGATTATTGAACTTTGTGTTATGAATTCAAATATGGCTTACATACTATACGTTCACAAAAAAAATAAGCGTGTCGGGGGAACATTGGGCGTGGACAAACGTGGGGATACTGTTGTATTTTTCCCCAAGTGGAATTAAAATGTCTTGTGTCTCAATCAATACGAATTAAGAAACCCTTGAGAAAAAAATGTTCACTTAAGATTTACATTGTTGGTTTGTCATAAGGGATAAGGTAATCATGAAACTCCACAGAAAACTACGGTAATTTAAAAATGATTCTTAGAGCCCGTGAAATCAAACTCGCTGTGTTCCTCAATATCTGGGAACTGCCAAAGAGGCCAATGGCAAACAAGCGACACGACTGGTCCACCTTGTGGTCTGCCAGCCCGGGGCACTCAAAAAGAAGATATCTACGGTTTCCTCAACTTCTCTGCAGTGTTGACAAAAGGGAATCGACATTGGGTCTCAACCTCCCAAGGTATACACCAATAGGACAAAACCGGGCAATTAGTGCCTGCTCGATTCTCCTGATTTCCCAACACGGGTCAATTTGCAACGCTACTGTAATTTGTGTTGTAATTTAGCGCATTTGCTCGCTCTAAAAAAAGTATGTAATGTTTTGATAATTTGTGTGTGAGAGGTTATAGATGTTAACTGTGTGAAGAATATTTCAAAATTTTTATTACACAAATTGTCAATCTAATTATATAAAAGCGATTTGGGTTCTGCGTTAAAACGAAAGTAAAGAATTTATACAACAGTATTTCAGTGTAAAATACAACCATGAAAAAAAATCGGATCTGCCCTAAACAAAAGAGAACCTAGCCTAACAATCAAGCCTATGGGGATATAAAGCTATGCAAAGATTTTGAAGGGTGCAGTTAGTATATAATTGAAAGAATTAAAGATTGCTATGAGTCAACTTATTAGACAGCCCAAAATGCAGAAATCAATCAATCAATAATAGAAATAAAAAAAAACAAATATAGAAATGAGTCATCTCTAAAGTAAAGCGACTTTGACCTAATATTAAAGATTTTAATTGTAAGGAATTAAGATGGAATATTTCTGAATGTTTGCTATTAGCGTCCGTTTTAAGCAGTTTCTAATCCTTGTTTAAAGGAATATGAAAATAAATTGTGTTTCAGATATGTAAAAAAAATAAACACGCAATTGAACAAGAATCTTAATGTACTTGAAACATATTCTGACAAATTTCTGTGGGAACACAGCGGTGCACTAATGTTGACTTCTTTGATGTCTGTACAGTATTGATGACTAAATGCTGGAAACTCTGTACTTAAAGTGTATCAAAACTGTTGTTTATATCTACTGTGTCAGTTCATAGTTGTCGCTTAATGTACACTTTACTTTGAAAATTGAACTTATATATTTTTTTTTCCACATTCCAGAGACTGAATCGTTAATCAAATGTATTTTTTTTTAAATAATATATTAAAATCATTCATATCTATAAATGGGAAAAGTAAAAAGAAAATTTTTTTAAATGGATGGACGTTACATTAAACTTTTAGTCTGTGAGAACGAGAGTATGTGAGGAAAGAAAAAAATCAATTATTGTCTAGACATAAAATATGAACCCCCCCCCCAACTCCGTTCACCCCGGACCGGCCAACCGAACCACTGGTTGCCACGATTCACTGATAGATGTGGTGGGACCGTGGGGGGGGGGACACATACACACTTATTTTGAAAACAATCAAAGGTATCCGATTCGCTTGACTGCAAATCCGGCTTTGTACGGTGAGAAGTTATTTCAGCAGTTCAATCAGATTGACACGTACTTAATACATCGACCCATGGGATGTAGATTAACGTTAAACGACATGTGGATAAACTGTTGGGGTTAAAATAAAATGTACTAGATTAGGAGAGCATTTGGGTTTCTGGTATTTGTCTTTGATCTTTGGAAATACGGGTGTAGCCGAGCTCTGACGTCATTTGATGAGACGTTGGCAAAACTTGAGCTAAGGGAGGGGTTTATAGGGAATAACTAACTCTGGGAAATAATTGTTTAACCAATCAATAGATTGGTAAAATTAAGTAAAGTTCTTCCTAATAAAGATGTGAAATATTTAAATTTAGACAACCAAAATGGCGATTTAATTTAAAAATTATAATGTGAACTGAAAAATATTATATTCATTCTTACTACAGCAAAATACTATTTTATTTTACTTTTATTGAAATTTATATAGAGGGAAATCGCTACTAATTGTATAAGTATGTTTATAATATATCATTCTTTTAAGTTTATCTAAACCCCATATTACACACAAACATGGACCCACAAGCACACACTCACGGACCCACACTTTCACATTCATGAATACACAAACACTCGTACAAAGACAGACACACACATGGCGCAACGTAACAACACACACGAACCCACACACACACACACAGAGACACATCGCTAGTTATAATGGACGCGGTTTTGTTACTATGGTGATGTGCAAATATGTTCAATCTTCATATTACACCAATCATGCTTCTCGATCGGTTATAAATCTGAATGTCTCTATTGATTCATCAAATCACTCGTGGAACAATCTGTTTACTAACACGGAACTACTTTTTAATACGTCATCTCTTGAGTGGCGTCAGTTTACGGCAGCAGCGTCAGTGGCAGAGCGAAGTGTTTGTCTCACACAAGATGTCACTAGAAAAGGACGTCACATGAGGGGGACGTATTGGTACATACAACTAGATATAAATATACTCATGTCCTGTCATTAGTTACTCACCCAGGACCCCCGCATAGAGCCCCCCTTAAAGATAGGACCCCTCTGAATCTAGGGCATAGTATGTAAAAGGGGAGAAACACATATAGAATGTTAATATGTGTGCATTCCCAGTTCCATGTACCTGCGTCCAATACCGTACATTATTAGAATGATTCACCGTACATTATTTGTAAATTCACAGTAAATTATTAGTATGATTCACCGTACTTCATTTGTATATTCACAGTACAATTATTAGTATGATTCACCGTACATTATTAGTATGATTCACCGTGCATTATTTGTATATTAACAGTACATTATTTGTATGATTTACAGTACATTATTTGTAAATTCACAGTACATTATTAGTATGATTCACCGTACATTATTAGAATGATTCACCGTACATTATTTGTATATTCACCGTACATTATTAGTATGATTCACCGTACATTATTAGTATGATTCACCGTGCATTATTTGTATATTCACAGTACATTATTTGTATGATTTACAGTACATTATTTGTATGATTTACAGTACATTATTTGTATGATTCACCGTACATAATATGTATGATTCACCGTACATTATTTGCATGATTCACCGTACATTATGATTCACCAGTTCCATTTACAAGTCAGCGAGACGGGACTGTACATAGAATGATTTGATGTTATTTTTTTCTCGTATGGGTTAATAAAACAAGTTTCAAGCTTTCAGTATATGGTACATAGTTTATTGTTTCATTTGTGTGTGTGGCTGTAATGCAAGTCTTTGATCTTACCTGGTGAAACCCAATATTTGCCATTCCAACTGAATTAGTCAATACAAAGTACATTAATAGTTCATTTATTATTTGGATTTGAAAAGCTAAATTCACGGTGGATGTCTATGTTGTATATTTGTAATGAATGGTTAACGATTTCTAATTACTTTATGTCTGTATTATTAGGCCTAAAGAAAGTCATACTAATTGGGGATTCATTCATATACTTATAATGTTTATGTAATTAATGTCTAGATGAATTGAGTAAATTTTGTATTCTTACTGTTCCTGATTTGTATTGTGCGGTCAAGTAACTGTTTCAATTGAAGGATATGTACATTCTGCAATCTAACGGATAGATAGGATGATCGATAAATTGATAGAATGATAGATTAAAGAGAGATAGATAGATACATTAAAGATAGATGCATAGATAGATCAATGAAAAATAGATTATAGATATATATATAGGGTAAAGATAGATAGACAGTTCTGCAGTATCCAGTCTTAACCAACCCAATTCCACTAAGTAATGAGAATGTCTCAAAAGTCACTTTGTCTCTGGACAGCAACACTTAATGAAAACTAACGGACAGCCATAGCACTGATTTATTGATTTTCATAAATTAACTATTCTTCTCCCTTTGTTAAGTTTTTTTTTTTTCAACTTGTACAGTGAAACTAAACTGAGAAACAAAACCTACTGCTATAAAAAGTTACATCTTATTGAGACTTTCAGTGTAAGCCAATTCTCCATTATTTGCTGTTTACGAGATGTCAAACAGTCCTTCGTATTGTACAAGCCGTTACATTGATTACCCTAGTATGAATGGCGTCGCTTGTTGCTTTCCTCTGTCGCCTGGTCAACTGATTGTAAATATCTAAGACATGAACAAATTACAGGCTCCGGCTGGCGAATGGCTTTGGGGAGCGGGGGGGGGGGGAGAGAGAGTGGGAAGGGCTGAAAAATGTTACAGTGTACTCTGTGACACAGTGGAAGATGTCCACCCCCATCGTTCCATTTAGATTTGTTTAAGACATTGAACTAAACAGGACAATCAACAATGCTGTAAAGGATTCTCAAACTGTGATTCATTGAGTGTATCAGTGTTATCCTAAATCAGTATTGATTTAATAAGAACAGAACATCGAAATTGAGTCATTAAGATTAATTTGATTGCTTTAAAAACCTCTTTTGTTTTACTGTCTATCCGTCCTAGATCAATTGTGTCAAAGTGTGAGCCACCATAGCATAATTAATATCACAAACTTCCAGACAACAAGTATCAAGTGTACGAATGTAAAAAAAGTTTTGATGAACAAGATTGCTACTATATATTTGTATTCGCCTATCTGTGAAGTCCCTGTAAGGATGAGACGTTTATCTCTTATATCCTTTAAACCACCATCAGACGATTTTTTTACCACTGCTCTTCTTTCTCTTCTAGCAACGCCCATAGCCGATAGTGCAATGATCATTTAGGCACCACAGGAAAAAGGAGGGTACTTTAACCATAATCTAAAAAAAAAAAACTTCCTTGGTTCTCACGAAAGATCGAACCCGGAACCCTCTGGTCGACAGTCAAGCGTTTATCAACACGACCCTCCCCCCATTTCAACCACTAATATAAGCATAAAGCACACTTTGCACGTCACACAAACTCTGCTCCTCGTCCATCTCCTGTAATGTCGACTAATGTTTATTAATTTTATATTGAGTTGCCTCGTGTTTGAGCACAAAATAATCCACCTAAATAAACAATGGGTAATATAGTAATGAATATTATATGTTCGTCTTTTTAAAGAGTGGCATCAGCATAGTGCTTCCCCCTCCACATATAAAGAACCAGGGTTGAATCCTCTTTAATGGAATCAGTTCCCTTAGGGCCCAGAACCTTTACATATGGCCTCCAGAAACTTTAAGAACCGCTATAAAGTTATGGCAAGGAAGATTCCATTAATGAATGTAAATCATGTAAAATACAAAGGGCAATATTTTTTCAAGTATTGGAACATAAAGCTATCCTCAAATCAAAGCGAAGCGTTCCGCTGTGCTATTTCTCACGTGGGATTTTTCAAAGCGCGAAAAACCCTCGCTACACCTAAGCGAAGCGAACGTAGGCGTCAGCCGACCGGATATAATGATTTTTTAAATTTTCTTTTTGTTTATTTGAAGACGTCGGCAGACAATTTCTTCTTATGATATATTTTCTACAGTTATGGTATTTTACAAGTAAAAAGTGAAAAAAAAACACTTACTTTTTGGTATAATCTGATATAATTCAAGTTGCTATATATAAATGTAAGTCTTATTTGTTAATTCTAAGACATTTATATCAATTTTAACCATGATTTTCATTTGAGTCGATGTTTCTAGGCAGCCATTTTGGATTGTTTACACTCGCGAAACGCGAAAAAAACTCTGAAAGAAGCGATGCCGCGAAATTTCTCTGCACCGCCGCGGAAATTCTACGCGGTTTGAGCATCTCCATATAAATACATTGCCGCGAAAGAGGGGCGAATTTCGCGAGCTACCTAGATACGCGAAATTCGCTTTGGTTAGAGGATAGCTTAATGTGATTCCATGAGAACTGCATTCACTGAGTGTTTGGTTTAGTCTAAATATCTGTGCATTAATTTAACTAGTAAAGGATTGTTTTAATAAAACGTTATATATATATATATATATATATATATATATATATATATATATATATATATATATATATATATATATTAGGGTGCCACTAGAAAAAAAATCTGAGTTTTTATTCTGCCACCCTCAAAATGTGTTAGTAATGTTATAAGAATAAAATTGGAAAAATTTGAATGTATTCTGATAATATTTATTGGTAGCTCAACAGTGTCAAAGTTTTGCAATGATCGGTTTTTCGCGACATTACCATACGGTAAACGGTAATCCTGCTATAACACAAAAAAATCAAAATTTATTTGAAGACACCTATTGCTGTAAAAGAGAACAAACAACTTTTTTGTACATAACACCAGAATAGTAACTTTCAAAACCTTCAGCTAATAAACATAAAGAGTCAATTCAAGTAATGATATTCTAGCTGCGGCTGGGACAGTTAGGGTGGACTTGTTAGCATTAGGAAAGTAACGAAGGTGTTTCGCTACTACTTGTAATAAAAACTGTTTCTGTTCCTCTTGATTGGCTAGTACTCCGTTGAATGCTTGACTCAGGGTCACTCCACGCTCGGCTGCATCATTGACGACTTTCAAACTCGCAACTTTCTTCTGGCCAACAATGTAGTTGTTATAAATCAGAAATCAGAAAGTTTATTTTGTTGTAATGTTGGACAGAAGGCTATTCTGTTGTTATCATGTTAAGTGCTGCAACCATGACTAACTTCATTTCATCATTGTCAAAAAAAAACCTACCAGAATTTTACTCAAGTACCACAAGTGTCCAGAGAATGATTTTATTGCTGCTTTGGCAACGGTGTCATTTGTTTCCTTGTAGTTCTCCAATTGTTGAAGTAGCTGCAAATCTCTACGGGGAGCAGATGTAGCACATGGCGATGTAAGCCAAGAATTCAGGTAGACCTTAAGTATCAAGGTGTTGAAGTGACCCAGTGATGACAATTCACGTGCAGTAAGTTGGAACTGAGAACGCCAAATGAACATCTTAAGGCTGTAAATCAGTTTTGCCATCCACCGGACCCAGTGATATTCTCCAGGAGCCAGAATTTTTTCATCTGCACCTAGAAAAAGAAGTGACAGTTGCAGAAGCTGACGATAATCATCTCTAGGCTGAAACACTGTTAGCTGATGCTGAATGAAGTGAATGAGTTCATCCCGAACTGGATTGAGAACCACTGCAATATAATCTACATCCATTACACTTGCATACATTGATGTGTCAATTGAGCCCCAATATTTACGAAATCTCTGGAATAAATTGATATTTGGTTCACTAGATGGACCCATCAGTGAATAAAACACCTTGGCCACAATGAGTTCCATTATATGGCGCCTGCACGCTAAGCTGATCAATTCTCTGCCAAGTTTCTTCTCCAGAAGAATGCATGCACCTGCATTTAAGCCAGTGTTACTAGCCGTAGTGTCGAAACACATGAACTTGATGTTTTCAGCAATGTTCCATTCTTGAATAAGATTAAACACGACAGTTGCCTGGGCCTCTCCAGTTCCATTTGGCAAATTGGTACTCCCAGCAACTTCATTGTTCCATCACCGGATACCAGAACAGCAAGACGATCAATTAACTCTTTGGATGTTAATGCAGGCAACATTTTTCCATCCCAGTGCACATTTAATGGGCACTTTAGATGAAACGATGCATGAATATCTGTAGCTGCTGCTTCACGATGTTTACGTTGACTATGTCTGACTGATTCCATGTTAATCTCCAGGGCTGCAGTACTGTGGCCAAGTGATTCTGCTGCTGCTGGAATTATGTAAACTTCGTTCTTGTCACTGATATTACTTCTGTAAAATGTAGATACCAAACCTGGACTCACAATATTGGTGGATCGGACGATCCTCACTGGTTTAGTAGATACTTCTGGTGGTTCGGGGAGTTCATCAGGATCATCAGGATCACAACCATCAGTGATCTTAGCCTCTGTGTCACTGTCATTGCTGGCACTAAACTCCATCTTCTTTGCCTCATGTTAAATCCGCTTAGCCTCCTTTTCCTTACGATATTCTTGCTCTAAGCGCCCTTTATGAGACCTTTGTTCTTTCCGAGTTAGTACCATATCCACTGGACCCATGCAACCACGCCTCCCTTTCTCTCTTTGAGCTTCAAGAAATTTTATGTCTTCTTGTACCTGCATCTTAGTTAAAGCTTCAGCATGTGCAACATCAAACAAATCAGTATAACTTTCAGTAAATTGGTGCCCCTTCTCCTTCTGCGGGATACGTTTTTTTCTTATTCCAATTCATGCTGAATGGAGATCCTTTATCTTGGCAATTATGTGGCATTCTTTGCGAACTGGAATGCATGCCTTATGCCAGAACTGAACAACTTCTTTCATTGTCACTGTGACACTAGCAGTAATATATATTGCACTGACATGAAAATATAAATAAGTAACAGAAATGTATATACATAAGTAACAGAAATTGCCTCCAGTTTGCCTAGTATGTCAAATACATGTATTTTCGCATACAATATAAAACTTCGACTCTTTTGAGCTACCTCTAAATATCACTGTATCTTCATGAAACTTGGTAAAATTACTTAGTATAACAAAAGGAAAAAAAATTAGGAGGTGGGACAATGAAACTTAAAAAAAAAAATTTTCCCTATACATTGAGTGGCACCCTAATATATATAATAATTTTAAAAAAATTAAGTTCCTCTAGCTTTAAATGGCCATCAGACCAGACCAAGTGTACAATTCATCTATTTCTGTAACCAAAACATATAGAAGACTTGTATGGTTATAAAAATATGTATCTGTATATCTTTACATATACGTATCTATATATCTATCTTCCTGTTGTGTATCTTTCATAAGCAGGTTGCAGAGAGACGGCATTCATCTATGCCATCACCAGCGCTGCCGTGGCCCACTCTGTTTCGCGGGCCTGTTCAGAGGGCGGCATCACCACCTGCACATGCGACACAGAGCCCCATGAGAGGCCAGCAGGCAGGGACTGGGAGTGGAGCGGCTGCAGCGACAACGCCAAGTTTGGACACTCGTTCTCCAGGAAGTTCGTGGACATTCTGGAGAAAGGGAGAGACTTCCGGTACATGACCAATCTCCATAACAACGAAGCTGGACGAGTGGTGAGCTGAATGACATATTGCTTTCCCTTAGGACACACCCACATTAGAGACTTCTGTTGAGAGCCTGCCAATTATTGTGTCTTTCTTTAAGAACACACCAAATATAGTGTATTTCTTTAAGGACATACCAATATTGTGTCTTCAATTAGGACATACCCAATATTGTGTCTTGAAGACAATGTCTTCCTTTAAAACATACCCAGTATTACAATATTAGGACATAAATCTATTCTCTACATTTCGGACATGATGAATGGTTATTCTTTAGGGAAAGTCTTGATGTATTGTCTATATTACCTAGAGAATAGACATTCCATATTGTATTATATGTCCTATTTACATAAACTTATATAATACAAGAAATAGATACATCGATATATGAAATAATAGGTAGATTGATTGATTGATAGGCTGACAGACAGACAGACAGACAGACAGATAGATACATGATAGATAGATTGATTGATTCATAGGCTGGCAGACAGAAAGACAGACAGATAGATTCATGATAGATAGATAGACATACAATGATAAACTCAATGCTTGTTTGTTTTTAGCATGTGTCATCCGGCTTGAAGCGGGATTGCAAATGTCATGGCATGTCAGGAAGTTGTGCCGTGAAAACCTGCTGGATGTCATTGACATCTTTCCGCGAAGTGGGCAACTCATTAAAAGATCGATTTGATGGAGCAACAAGAATATTACCAGGTGAGGCAAAAAAAAAATGCTTTCATTTCTCGCATTATCTTGTCGTCATGGACTTTTTCCATTATAATAGGAAATATCTTTGGATTCATATAGATACATTTTTCATTTAAATGGATTCACTAACTTTGAACTTTAAAAACATTTTTTCACACGTATTAAAACTGAATGGCAAATTATAAAAAAATGTCACTCTTGCCTCTGGGAAATAAAATTCTAAACTTTAAAATGTCTTTGCAGGGCAGATACAAATATTATAAGATACTTGATATATTATATAATTATGACCCAGTTAAATTCCAAACTCGACAATGTCTTTGCAGAGCAAATACAGATATTATAAGATACTTGATATATTATATAATTATGACCCAGTTAAATTCCAAACTCGACAATGTCTTTGCAGAGCAAATACAGATATTATAAGATACTTGATATATTATATAATTATGACCCAGTCTCAACGACAATCAATTATTAGTCGCACTTAGTTCAAAAATAACAAATATGGCAGCTTTCGAAAATACCGATCAGAACGAGGCCGTTCATTATGTGTGATGTATCCTGTGTGGTATTTTAGTTCGATTATTAACAGTATGACGAAGGAGTTTAAATCACTGGGTCACTATTAGCAGAGACGATCACTTTTATTTTGAGGCCCTATCGAAAGACTAATGGGGATATTTGTGGGCTCTAGGCAAGAGTATCAAATGGGGACCCTCTATGTCTCAGTTATTGTTATAATTTATACTTAACTGCACGCCCCCCCCCCCCCTTTTTTATAAGTTATCGTAGTTTGGCTAACACTAAGATTGGTTTTGAGAGTGTGACTTTGACATCAATTCCAGAAGTAATGCTATGTGCTACCATTATACTCACTCAAAACATTATATTTCTGCGGTGTTATTCAGTGGTTCCTAAACAGAGCCGAAATCAGTTACCGTAGAGACATCCGTTAGGTCAGTTGAATTGGTAGAACAGTGGTAGATTACGTTAACTATAAATAGAGATTCCTTGCAATATACAGAGCAGTTTTAATGGATATGAACAATACCCCCTCTACCCCCATTCTACTACCGAGGGGTCCTCTTCCAGTACTAACTCGCATAAAATCTGATGCATTCAGCCCCTAGCCCGCTCAACCCCCAATCATCTTTCGAAACTTCTGCATAGGGCTCTCAAAGAGCTAAGACAGGCTCTAAATTTTTTACTTAAATTAACTCATCGGAATTTAATTAGTCTCAGTCATATTTAGATCAGTGAATATGTATTTATAATTACTTGATTTAAAAGCGAAATGGTAAAATGTTTTCATTGAAAGGTCTGAGATTTTGTTTTTTGCTTCGGGGTGGGAGGGGAAGGGGTGGTTCTATTATTATCACATTTACTATGTAATGTTTTATTTCATTTTTATTTTATTGTTTGATCATTAATTACACATGGGATTTCGTCTAATACTCTGGACACATTATGTATATCAGTGTAAATAATCATTACAATGTAGCAGTGAAAGGGTTAGGTGACTACATTATTTCACTTCTGTTTCAATTATAATATTTGAATACAAAGTTATATTTAGCTTTGTAAATTTCCGTTTTTCACTTCTCTAAATGGTTTCCATTTATGTGAAACCGAAAAAAAAAAATGAGAAATGTAGTAAGCTAATCAGATTGCAAACCTATGTTAATGTAACATATGCTTTTTTAAACTTATTAATTTAAAATAGTGTTATATGTATAACAAACACTAAACAACCAAAAGTTACATGTTTTTGCATTTTCGTTTGTTTTATTTCTTTATTTCCTTGTAGGTAATGACGGCCTTAAAGCAGAAGAAGGTGTGTATGCTTGTGTTCCGTTGCCATGGTGATCGTAATGCAATCTGATTTCTCCACTACTCAAAACATATATATTTAAATAAAAAAAAACGATTTATATAACACCCTGGCATGTACAAGTCCAACTAACCCTTTACACTGCAGTATTATTTCCCTTTTAACGAATGTATTATTTCCCTTTGTTTTTTGAATGAAATATAAGTAAGAGTGTTATTTCTCTTTAATTTATTGAACTTTTTAAAGACATTCTTTCAATATTATAGATTTAAAAACGCGATCATTTTATCTTTCATGAGTCATTGCGCCTAATTATTTCATTTCAATGTCAGTTATATTTTCAAATATTAATTGAATTACTTCATCCTGTCCCGCGCAACAGAAAACTCCGGCAGTGGACGTGGCAGCAAAAAGCGGAGATTCAGCTTTACTCCTGCCAACCCCAATCATAAGAACCCCGGAAAGAGAGATCTCGTTTACTTCGAGGATTCCCCGAGTTTCTGCGAGAAGGATCAAGGCTTGGGACATAACGGAACAACGGTGAGTATTTCAATGAGAGATACTTTAAATTCTCTTTACTTTAAATGATTTATTCAAAACATAAAGAGTATACTAATTAACCAGCCTAGTTAATCATACAAAAGTCACGGCGGAATAGATTAAATGTATTCAGAAAAGTTACCGAAAATGTCGGAAATACAATTTTTTTGTCCAACGAATTGATTTAAAGTAGTTTTACTTTTTAAGTTCCATTTTCTAGTAGTACTTCCGTCATTTTTAAGTTTAAAACATAGACTTTTATAACGCTAAGCCCCAAATTAATTGCGAGATGGTTTGAATCAGTTTTTACGTATCTAAATCTATCAGCTACTCCCATAATTTCAACTTCAAAACATAGACTTTTAATATAGAAATCCCTAATACATTAGAATAATAGATATCAACATAAGTCGTGTTGAACAATCAAATGTATTTTTAAAGAAGTGCAATCTTACATAAAAACACAAAACAGTAAAATGTACAATACAAATATATGTAAATGATTTGTTCGGTGTTCTATACTTATAAAGTATTAAAACTAATATATCCACTATATCATTTGAAATGAATGGTTATATAAACTATTATTGTTGAAATTGTCATCCCAAGATTTGAATTAATATTTACATTTACATTAAAAAAAATTTGGAGGAATGGGGAAGAAGGTATACTAATGTTTTGAAATGTTTCGGTTAGGAGCGGAATAAACACTGGTATAGTGGGGGGGGGGGGGGCTGGGGGGGGATCCTAGTTCGGCGTTGAGCTCTCGACCGGGGGAGGGGGGGGTATCATTATCTCCAAGTCCACCCACCTTTGAATCGACACCTGACATTTGTTGGGGAAACAAAAGGCAACTAGGATAGTGCTAGCCAAACGATTCCCTAAATGTGTCTTGGATACAGAAACAGTAGCATTCTACATTTCACTTGCCTGATGGTCTTAAAAGCTTAAGGGAAATTTTTACTTTGTACCTGAAGATAGTTTTGCAAACTGAATAATTCAAAACTGTAGCTATCGGTACATCATACTCTTGGCCTTATTCTACTTGTGGAGAAATAGTAAAGTGTAGCGTGTAGAATTAAACCCCACCTTCACCGACTACTCTCTACATGGGAAGGTGAAACTCCTCCCCCCCCCCCTCCCAAACAAGTGACCCATCTTAGTTGACATTGTTGATGACGTAACCCAAGTTCATGGTCGGGTCACAAGCCAAGCTCCCAACTGATGGCATATGTATAGCAAGCGTTATTACCCCCCCCCCCATACCCGCGATCATTTGTTTTGTCAAATTAAGTTAAGAAATAAGTTAGTAACTAGTACAGTAGAGCAGAGTAGAGTGGAGAAGAGCAGAAAGATGCAGTTGTACAGTGCTGACAGGCTTAGTTAGATGTAGTTAGTTCGGTGTCGACGGTCCTAACAGTTAGAGAAGACATAGGTAGATAGATATAATTAGTTTGTTATAGTAGAAGTAGTTAGAACATCTTCAAATAAGTCAAGTTTTATTGAAGAATTTATTAAAGTATTTTTACATAGTGTACTGAATTGAGTTCTGTTATTTATAGAATAGTCTTTTATAAGTTTACGTTACATATTTGGTGAAGCTGTAAAACCACTGTAACATATCTAGCGAGTCTTTAAAAAAAAGTAACTTATACCTAATAAGTGAATGTGTCAATTTAAAAACTATGAATCAACGAAATATTTCTTGCGAAAACGTTTCTCAATGAATTAGAGCTAAAGGACATACTTGTACTTTGAATATGCAAAATAGGGATAAAAAATCTGATACCTTAGGTCATAATTTACACATTTTTTTTTAAACTAAAGCCTAAAAGTCGATATAATATCTGCACCACTCTATCTTCTCATTATGTCTATATAATGTCTGCATAACTCAGTTATCATTATTTCTATATAATGTCTTCACTATTCTATCTTCCAATTGTGTCTATATAATGTCTGCACCACTCTATCCTACCATTATGTCTATATAATGTCTGCACCACTCTATCCTACCATTATGTCTATATAATGTCTGCATCACTCTATCTTCCCATTATGTAATGTCTGCACCACTCTATGTTCCCATTATGTCTATATATTGTCTACATCACTCTATCTTACCATTATGTCTATATAATGTCTGCACCACTCTATCTCCCCATTATGTAATGCTACCTTCTCTTTACCCTCCAGGGTCGGGAGTGCAACGGCACATCAATTGGGATCGACGGGTGTGACCTCATGTGCTGTGGGCGTGGCCACAAAACGGAGGAGTACGTGGCAAGAGAACGGTGCCAGTGTCAGTTCCACTGGTGCTGTGACGTCATCTGCAAAGTGTGCACCGTGAACAAAACCCGTCACTTGTGTTTGTGAGGGCCAGCAAATACGAAGAAAATATCATCAATGGCGTCCAAGGCGCACCGTACTTTTTTTTGTTTACTAAAATGAAATGAGTGTTCTGTTTATATATGATGAAAGGTTACGGATAAATCAATGACTCCTGTAAAAAGAACCTACAAGTGCCACCATTAAATAACAAGATGTATCTTTCTGAACTATTTAAGTGTGTCTGGTTTAAAACTTGGAAAAAATCTCTTCATACATAATACTGGAAAAGTTTTCACTCAAGCATATAAAAAGCGTTTCTCATGTCCAAGTCTATTTCAAGCAAACAGTTAAAAAAAAAAACTGCAGGAGTATGGTGACACTTCTTGCCGTATGCAACTGATGTGCTATTGTAAACTATTATTGTTGAGCCTTTGACAGTGCTATCGTTCAATTTTGTTTTCCCTTCCCGCCATGATATTTATTGTACCCACCATGTTGAAGTCAGGCACGCCAAGAATGGGAGGGGGGTCATTGCCAGGGGGCCCGGCCGCCCCGACCATGTCAATTTTTCACGACTTATTGTTTATTAAGAGGGCCCGCAATGATGTCCTGCTCTGGGGCCCTTGTTGGCTCTCGGCGCCCCTGGTTGAAGTGACACTATCGCTCTAGTGGGTCAGTGACATAGTCAACTTTAAATGCAGAGCACTAACGTGAGGGTTTCTTCAACTCTATATACAATTTTTTTGAATGTATGAAATTAAATGATCTAACAGGGCCGCAGACTGTAATTCTGAGGCGCTTAAAAAAATAATATAGCGATGGCGGCTCCTTTGGCCTATTTTTCACTGTGACTTTGCATTCAAATCATGAAACGAAAATAAATTTCGAAATCGACGGGGCCCCCTTAGACTAGGGGCCCCTGGCTAGTGCTCGACTAGCCCCGTCCTCACAGCGGCTACCCTGGCAGGTGTCAGGTTAAAACCTCAACGCAGTTAGATCCCCGTGGTGCCTCAATAGCTGTAGTCGGCATTGGTTGGGGGGGGGGGGGGGCGTTTAAATAGAGGAGTGAAATATCGTCGCAAGCGAGACAAATGATCATCGTCTTTGCAGCTGGGATTTTATTTAAAAAAAAAAAAACTAGTGCAAATTTATCCTTCAATATGAATATTTCAAAAAATAAGTACAAATCTGTTTATCTTTGTTATTGAACATTTTTGTTAACTAGAAAAGTGAACTCTGATTGTGTCACGTCGAAGTAACGAGAGACGTTATTTAACGCTGGTGCTAATTCATGGAGAAGGTTCGAATCTCAACTTTCAGTTAACCATTTAATTGATGTTTAAAAGATAATCATATTATGGACAATAATAATCATAGGGAATTTTTTTTTTAATTTTAAATATTTACATGGCTTAAAAAAATATATTTTAAACTTTCCAACAATGTACGAGTGTGAGACACGCAGGGGAGAACCCGTACCCACCGTTAGGTACGCTCCCCCCTCTCCATCTGTAACATCAATGTCTACATATCACCACTACGGAAAGTTACATCAATTAGAATGAAATGGAAAGTGTCTACACGTTCTTTCTTTAAAAAAAATAAAAAATACCGGGTTCGTTTATCTTTAACGTAAAGTCTTGATAGGGCCGCGTTAACACACTCGGCCAATAGATGGAGAGCCGCAGAATTGGATCCAAAAAGATAATAGAATCTCTGATCGTTTATCTTATAGGAAGTGAGAGGTAAAAAAAAAAAATCATGGAGACTTGTTATATAGGGCATATACATTTCGGGAATTACCGATGTGGCCTAATAAGGATTGTTGCTGGTCCGACCATGTACACTTATTACACACGCACTTAAATTATTTTAAAATATCATTAGAAGTAGAACAGAAGCATTGTGGAATATGTTTTCAAAAAAAAAAAAATGAGACCATTTGCGGTCGGTCCCCTATGTAGTCAACTCATCTTACTTCCCCCTCCCCTTTTGCTAATTCCCCTCCCCCTTTTGTTTAGTCAAGTCGTATTCCGTTTAGGAAAGTAATTACCCCCCCCCCCTATTTTTTTTAGTCAAATCTTCACCCCCACATTTTAGCCAAAGACTTTCCACAATTATCCCACGCTACTGTGAGAAGATGAGGCAAGTCACAGTCCTATTGTGTATTTTAATCCATGGCTTGATAAATTAAGAAAACTAAAACAGTAACATGTCTAAAATTGAATAATACTGTTATACAAAGTTTTATCGAAAATTAAAATGTGTTATTTCCTTTTGTTTGGTATTTTTGAAAGAACAACATTTGTTTTAAACACATAGCACTAAGAGAACAACATTTGTATTAAAAACCTAGTACTAAAAGAACAACATTTGTATTAAACACCTAGTACTAAGAGAACAACATTTGTATTAAACACATAGCACTAAAAGAACAACATTTGTATTAAACACCTAGTACTAAGAGAACAACATTTGTATTAAATACCTAGTACTAAAAGAACAACATTTATCAAACACATAGCACTGAGAGAATAACATCTGTATTAAACACATAGCACTAAGAGAACAACATTTGTATTAAACACCTAGTACTAAAACAACAACATTTATATTAAACACCTAGTACTAATTCAGATTAGAATCGTGTTTTTAACACCCGCGCTTCAACTGCACATTGTACTCATAAAATTAATTTATGTTTTGTATTTCCATTTATTACTAATACAACTTTTCTCTGTATATATCCAATGACATGTACATATAACATTTCTTGTTGTATTAGACATTGTATATAGTATGTATTTTTATGAATGTTAATGACAGCTACCTGATAGGTGATATTACATATTTATACATATTCTTATATATAAATCTATCTATATATATAGTGTCTGTATATGTGGTGAGATTTTTATATGGTTGTGAACAGGCCCGTAGCGTGCGGGGGGAGGCAGGGGGCACGCCTCCCCCTGCATTTTGTCTGGCCCCCTCTGCTATTTTGCTCTGCTTAGTAAAATGTATTACCTGCCTCCCCCCCCTTCCCCCCCCCCCCCGCTGTTGCCTGGCCCCTGCTGTAGAATTTTCACGCTACGGGGCTGGTTGTGAAGTAGAACAGAAAGATGTTAGAACACAATGCAGAGGCTAGCGCTTTATATTTTAGATTAGTCAGCGCAACGAGTGTGTCACATCTCCTGCCCAAACTAGACATACTGACTTGTGGCATAGACATGTTAGTTCATACTATTGATATTATTTTAGTAAGAGTCGTTATAGTTTTTATGGGTAAACAAATTAAATGGAATACAAATGAAATGGAAGACTAACGCAGGTTTTTTTTAAAAAAGGAATTATGATTCACTGCTATGTAGGTCATCCAAGTAAAACAATTTGTATTCTTTATCAAGGATATATAAAATAATAGCGATTTGGGATCTGCGTTAAATCGAAAGTAAAGAATTAATACAACAGTATTGCAGTTTAAAATACAGCTAGTAATATTTTATTGGTTATTGCTTTGATATATTTCATGTACGGATTTTGAACATAGAAATGACCATTTGATTCATGAGTGAATTAATCAGGTGTGGTGAATCGTTGATGTTATTGAATCTCTTTGTTTTCTATTGTCCGAACATTTACTAGCAGTGTATCTATAAGTAACTTAAAAATATGTATTGTTATTGATACCTTGCGGACAGTCTGACCTTTCAATGTTTTATTATTTATTTTGATTGTTGTAAAAAAAAAACATAACACGTTTTAAACATATGTATGTACCTACATTTGTTGACAATGACAGCATTAATGAATGACGCATTCATTGACGAATGTGAGAACCTTTTTATTAAGGGACGTCGAGTTAAGTAGAATCTTATTTACATCATTAACATTCTATTTTTGTAATTTATTTGGTAGATTAAAAAAAAAGCGTGTGTACTATTAAACACTTTAGATATGAAACTTTTTTTTTATAAAATGTTAATGAGATTGGCTACTTCTATACTCCCCTGTTATGGGACAGAGGAGCAACGGTCGTGCGGTAAAGTGCTTGACTGTCAACCTGAGAGTCCCGGTTTCGATCTCCAGTTAAACTAACAAGTGTTATCAGTTCGTTGATAGTCCCCTCCATGTCTACCGTAGTGCCTCCATGGCCATTGCACTATGGCGGGGATGAAATAAAGTTTCTACAAAAAAAAAACATTTGTTTATAGGAGTTAAGAGAAAAACATCTCTTCCTTACAAGGACCTTAAAAATATTTTCCTTTAATCGATATTTGGAACTTATTTTATGATTAAGTTCATTTTTTATGATTAAGTTCATATTTTATCATCACTAAAGCCCTGCATGAGTAAACACATCTAAATTGAATTTCTCCGAAAAAGGAGACCTGTTTAACGAAGCTCTGGAGATCTAACAAGAACGTAGATTAAATTTCTAAAAGATTATTACGATATAACGATAATGAAGTCCACATATTATGTTCACTACTTCTAGCAGGTACAACTTAAAAGTATAATCAAAAATTACAAAAAAAAAAAACAATAACAGAAAACAATAAACTGCCCCACCCCTTCTCTTCCCCTCCCCTCTCCATCCCCAATTTTCCCAACATACGCCCCCCCCCAATCACACCCTGTTCAAACTAAACAGTATGTTATTTAACATTAAGCTTACTTTTATTTCCGATTCCCATTGCTTATTACATTCATTATTGCATTCATTATTACATTCACTTTAAAACTTTAATTTCCTTTCATTTCATTCTCCCTGAAAGTCTCTGAAATTGTTTACTCCTTATCCAATTCTTTTTTGTACATGATCTTTTAAATTGTTTACATTAAAAGATCAAAGAATTTTTTTTGTGTGTGTGTGTTCATAGTCAAGTTAACGTTGTCTTGCACTGAGTAGCAAAAAGTCAAAACAACAGGTTACAATACAGACTTTCTGAAGATAAAACCATCAGGGAACATCAATGGAGGCATCTGTGTACATTTCATCCATGGCTATCCTGATTTAACCCTAATCTCTCCCTTCCCCCCCCCACACACACACCGATCCTTAAATCAACATACATGCAGGTCACCACTGGGCTTTGGGCACTATCCCGACCCCCACCCCTTCTTTCCTTCAATCTCCTACCCCCCCCCCCCCACCCCAACCCCATTAAACAAGTCTTCTACCTCACCAAGTTTTACACTGCTAGCCGTCAGACAATTTGACCGAGTACTCTAAATGTTAACTAGGATAAAACTATGCAACATATTATTACAGTTTTTTTTTTTACATCAATGTATATTTGTTTACGTTCACCTTGTGTTTATATACTCTACGCGAATTAATTATCAAATGTTAACTTATCGAAATATTACTATTTTTTTTCTACAATTTACCAGTCTATATATTTATATGTGTATTATTAAAAGGATATTTTTAGCCATTATTTTCTATATATGTCTGTCTATCATATGTCTGTCTATCATATGTCATCTACGGAATATTTTTTTTTTAATTTAATCTCTGCTGTATTAAGAAAAATAAGTTCAGCAATTCATAATCAACTGTTTTGTAGAAAATGTTTCTGTTAATAATAATTAGTACCCTGTTTAAAAGAATATTTTGAAAATAATGAGTATCCAAAATTAGGACAGTACTATTCACAATATAGAAGTTATTACAGACACGCTTCCATTTAAAGTTGTCTTCCCTTCTCGGTATCCATGGACATTTACCATCAAAATACAGTAAAGCATCCAATTTTTTGAGCTACTAAAACTCACTGAAAAGGCTATTTCTTCGGTTTCAAAAAAAGTCATAGAATATTTTAATTTTTTACTTATATTTATGTTTTTTTTTAATTAAGAATTAGTTATGTTACTAAAACATTTATTTACCAAAAGTATAACGCGAATATGATTACTTGCATGTTAACAACTGCGGTCTTTATTCAAAAATTCTAAGTGTCGAATAACTTACTATAGAACGCTCCCCCCCCCCCTTAATTTTGACACCACCCCTTAACACCACTAAATCATTGTGTGTCACACCTCGGTCCCCGCCCAAACCCTTCCCAGTCGTTACGTAATAAACATTCTACTCTTAAAGGAAAAGGAAAAAAAAAAGCCAAAAATTTTCTTGACACAAAGTCTTACATTAAAAAAAAAAACCTAATTGAAAAGTAGACGGTGGAAAATGAAAAAAAAAGTAGGTCTGGACTTAGCAAATCTTTACTGCGTCATTGTCAGACATCTCAAGGCCTGACTTTAAGTTGCATACTTGTTAAATACGGTTCGTTTATATTACTAGAGATGAACTTTTTGATTCCATTATTATCAATCGATTTAAACCGCGCGACTGTTGACCCGAGGGTCATAGATTCGAACTATTTTCGAACCATGGAAATTTATTTTATGTCATGAAAAAGTTTCCCCTGTACCTCCCGTGGTTCCTTTATGTCCACGGCACTATCAGCTAACGGTGGGGGGGGGGGATGAAATAAGGGCACTGCAAATACTGTTGCATTAGTGGTTTATAGAATCTATTGGATAAACATCACATCTCATGGCGATACCTCAGAGAGATTCCAGATAAAAGTATCAATGGCTCTGTGGTGTTCCGTTCTGTTCTGTGATGTACTCGCCGAATGAACTTTTTGAAACGAGGATTCTCAAGATATAAATTGTGTGTTCCTTGTGGTCAGCGTCATGGGCGTATTCATGGTGGGGGGGGTAAGGGGGGGCATTTGCCCCTCCCCCCTACATTTTGAAAAAATGTCATAAAGTTGTTATTTACCCCCCCTGGAAAATTTTTGCCCCCCTGAAAAATTCCTAGCGACGCCCATGGTCAGCGTGTCTGTTTATCGTATTTGAAAATCATATATTCACCACTATTTTATTTAATTACAAAAATTGATTACTGATTTCTTACATTTACTACGAACAATGTTATTAAGTGCCTTTTCAAAAATATAAGTTGAGATAAATAAATGAAAAGTTGAATTTTTTTTAACTTTGTGTTTCTCTCTGTGTGTATACATTTATGAAACATATTAAACCTGTTTTTACATTTTCAGATGTTCAATAATAAACAATTGTTTACTGATACAATAAATGTAAACATATGAGGAAAAATAATCTTAAAGCAATAAAGATGTGTTTTTTTTTTTTATTTTAATGATTTAATTTGTGTTATTTATAAGACGTTGGATATCTGTTTGCCAATAAAATAATTTCTATAAAACAAGACATAACTGGGTTCTTTAATTGACTCCATTCATGTACATGGATAATTTAAAATGTGCCACTGGTATACAGGAAACACAATGTCTACCTGGCCGTTCATCCACTTTTGTCTACAAGTTTAATTGGTACATTTGGGGGCCCCGGACCAGAAAATAACAACTGTCAAGCTGTAAAGGTCAACGCTTGAAAATCTTGTCCACTACTGTTCTTTGATGGATGATGTCCCTGTAAGGATGAGATGAAATCTCTTAGATCCTATAGACCACTGATGGGACGGTTTTTTGCAGTGGCCTTATTTCATCCCCACCATAGCCGATAGTGCAATGGCCGTGGAGGCACCACGGTAGATATATCGGGAACTTGAGCCAAGACCTTCAAAAGTTTCCTTGGTCCTATCGGAGATCGAACCAGGTTACCTTCAGATCAACAGTCGCGCGCTCTACCGCACGGTCATCCGTTCCCCACAATTCTTTGACAGCTGCTCCCAATCTGTTCAATGATTTTAGAGCAGGTCCCCGGTATTACCTCTTAAATTGCGGGGCCCATTTTAACAGATGCTTGCAAGGCGCCTCTTCTATTTTTTTTATACAATTACAACTATAATTAGTGGGACGAATGGCCGAGTGGTGTAGATACTCGACTGTCGACCTGAGAGTCCTGGGTTCGATCCTTTGTGAGATCCATGGAATTTTTCCAGGATAAAATTTGGTGCAAAGTCGTCCCACAAGTCCACCCAGCTTTAAATGGGTACCTGACTTAAGTTGGGGAAGTAAAGGCGGCTGGGCGTTGTGCTAACCACACAATCCCTTCATATGCCGAGGTTATAGAAACATATGAATTCTACACTTCATCTGCCCCGATGGTCCGTTAGGGCTAAGGGAATTTTTTTTTTTTTTTACTTTACAACTATAATTACTGTTAATAGAAATGTAAATTGCAGGGCCCCTGCCAGGCGCGGTGTCTATTGTGGAGCAATCGGTCCTTAGGTCGGCCCTACCCGGTAAGTACTCAGACGGCCTTTCCTACTATGTTGGTCGACTGGAGGTGTAGGTTTGCTAGAATATCAAACTTGACCATTGCAGTTCTTGTATAACTATTAAACCTTCAATAGATGGTTTTAAAAAAACAACAATATTATTTTGCATTAGATTAACTCATAAAAAAAGAGTTTCAACACGGCCCCCCTTATTAGCACACGGTGCTTTTAGTCAGCATTCAATTTTAGGTCAACCCATACGAACAGCTCTGATTTTTCCTTGTGAAGCATGCATAGGCGGAGACGAAATCAACATTGGATCACAATGGAGTGTATGGTTATTACCACTTCTTGGATGTGTGGCACTTGTTTTAAAAATCTAAGTAAAATATGATAGAAAACTGTAAGTCCATCAGAGCCAACTCTAATGATGAAGCAGTGTTACCTGCTTGCGGACCATATTTACAGGTGTTGCAGGGCTACAGGTGTCAGGATCACAGGAACAAATGTTGCGGGGTTTATACATTTCAGGACAATAATGTGATAGGGAACTATTCTCTCTAAAATACACTCTGGATATGCTAATACAGAAACAAAAAAAAAAAAGAAAATATTTAATCAGTGGCGTAGGTAGGGTACTTTGGGTTATGCGGATACACGGGGCGCCGTACTGGGTAGGGGCGCCTTTAAATCACTTTGAAAAGTTGTTAAATATTTCAATGGGGGGGGGGAAGGCGCCAATAAAATGTAACTTGCACAGGGCGCCAACATGGCTAGCTACGGCTCTGATTCTAATACCACAAAAACCGATCCACCCAAACAAAGTACATTAGTAAACAGCGAACGTTTTAAAGCATTACTTCTTGGTCAGACACGTTATTCGAACTATTACCCAATTTTTTTTTTTCAATTCTTGTAAACAACCCTATTCACGTACAAAACAATTGTATTAATATCTGTTGACAAATTATTTCCACACCAAATCAATCTATACAATAAAACAACAACCCATCAACGGGTTAATTCAACCCAGTTTTTTCCACCCTATGCAGGTAACAGTGACATACAAATACATCGGTTATTCACCTTTACTCAATACACTTTTTTTCTATGGCAGCTCATGTTGGTCATTAATTATTTTTTTTTGTATTTATTTCGATTATTTCGTTTGTTCGTTATCACTATTTTTCTATTACAACTGTATATGTTAATTAATTAACTGACATACTTATTCATATCTTGAAAACCGAGATCTACCATCAAAATCTGATCTACATAGCTTAACTACGTTATTATACAGAGTTATGCTATTAATTATCACCTAAACCCACTCCTCTAACCTGCACAAGCAGACATTCCTATCTACTACTTTGACCGTTTGTATTTAATGTGTAGTATTTCCTCACACCTCGTATACATCAGTTTATTTGTGTTTGTTGTCTCAATCAGCTCATCTTTTGTTACTATATTTATTGAAGTTGTGAGCTGGAAAGCCGGGAAGCTAAGAATGCAATTAGTAAATTTAATTTTCACGGAATGTATTTGTAAAAAAAAAAAATCATTTCTCTTTGCTCGTGTAAAGAAACAACTGCAGGGATCAGCTTTGGGAACTTGGGAGGATGTTTTAACTTTCAAGTACATGTCATTAAGAAAGAACTAAATTAAACTTTCACAGATGGAAGAAATGTTAACTGTAGCCTAAAAATGTTTTCCACCTGTGTCCACTATGGTGACAGCTGTAATAGAAAATGTACTGTTTATTTGTACTGTTTATTTGTACTGTTTATTTGTACTGTTTATTTGTACTGTATATTTGCACTGTTTATTTGTGCTGTTTATTTGTACTGTTTATTTGTACTGTTTATTTGTACTGTTTATTTGTGCTTTATGTAGTGTTTTTTTGTTTCATGTGTACATAATCCCAATCACAGGTGATGTTTTAAAAAATCATTTTGAAAGTTGTTTTTTTTTTGTTTCTTTTGCAAATTTTCGAATCACTGGTCTCTTAAATAACCTCTCTCATAACATGCATGTTACATAATACTGTTATACCTGTTACATGATACTCACATACCTGTTACATGATACTGACATACTGGCATACCTGTTTTATGATAATAACATACAGGCATACCTGTTTTATGATACTGACATGCCTGTTTTATGATACTGACATACCTGTTTCATAACTGACATACCTGTTACATGATACTGATATACCTGTTATATGATACTAACATACCTGTTACATGATACTGATATACCTGTTACATGATACTGACATACTGGCATACCTGTTTTATGATGCTGACATACTGGCATACCTGTTTTATGATACTGACATGCCTGTTTTATAATACTGACATACCTGTTTCATAATACTGACATACCTGTTTTATGATACTGACATACCTGTTACATGATACTGACATACCTGTTACATGATACTGATATACCTGTTACATGATACTGGTAACTGGCATACATGTTACATGATACTGGTATACCTGCTACATGATATTGAAATACCAGTTACATGATACACACATATCTGCTGTATGTACACCAATGTATAGACACCAATGTATGGACACCACAGTACATGTATAGACACCAATGTACGGACACCAAAGTACATGTATAGACACCAATGTGCGGACACCAAAGTACATGTATAGACACCAATGTATGGACACCAAAGTAAATGTATAGACACCAATGTACGGACACCAAAGTACATGTATAGACACTAATGTATGGACACCAAAGTACATGTAGAGACACCAATGTATAGACACCACTGTCTTTTTTATTTATTTTCTTACACAACACAACACTAATAATTGATTTAAAAAAAACAAATAGTAAAATGAATTCAATTTTATTGACTTTATACAGTTCAAAATATTTTATTTTCCTTTATTCTGCCCGACAAATCCCGCAGAAAATATAAACATTGTAATTTTAGAAAAAATCCATTAGCTTTTTTCAAACTTTATTTCAATCCACAAAAAATACCAGAAAATAAAGAGATTCTATTATTGGTAAAATGAATTCCTATATACAGTATTTAATTTCATTTGCTATATTTAGACGACAATGCCATCGGAATTATTTCTATTCATATTGACTGAAGCATTTGTTTGATATAAGTTACAGGAAGACACAACTTTTCCATTATCGCAGTTATTAAAAATTATAAAATGTTAATGCTACAGGTGAGAACTATTTATTATAATTAGGTTCATTCTTCTTTGTAGTTCTTAAAGAAATTTTTAGTTTAAACAAAAATCTAAATGGTAAAAATAAATAAATAAAATAGAAGTGACATTAATGATAACTTTGATACAAGCACATCTACATTTGTCTAACTGAGTCAATGAATCAACAACACACATACAAATAATAAAGTTAACTGAAATAATTTCAAAACTCAAAATAATATTAATATGAATCAATAAATAGAGCGTTTAAAAAGTTGTGACATTTGATGAAATTTCGACTCTCTATCTATATATCTCTTTCACTCTTTATATATATATATATATATATATATATATATATATATATATATATAAACTTCTTCTTCACTACATAGAACCAAGACATCTGTCTCTTTTAATCTCTAAATGTCTTTCACTCGTTCTAACCAAATACATTGCAATTAATGCCATTAGACAGAGTAGATCAGTACACCAAATATGAAATGAATCGAATCACTAAAAATAAAACAAACATAAACTAATATTGGCTACAGATTTAGCCACTTTAACGACGCTGAGTTCCTGTTCCCAAATAATGCTTTCAATGACAACGACGCCTCATGTTTTTTATTTAAAAAAAAATAAATGAGTCAAATGTCTGTTTTAAATTTGCTTTAATTGTATTACCAATTCTAATTATATTTTCAAATTCAAAGTTCTTGTGTTGGGGTATGTTGGTTTTCATATACATGTTTGTATTACCGTTAGTTAAAACTGATTTTAAAGTCGAATTGTACCGGTATAGCACGCAAAATTCCAGTCGTAATTTAAAAACGGAATTACTTGGTATTTCCTAAAAAGTGTCCAGTGTCTTACATTCGAGTGTAGTTTATAAGGTTAAAATGATTCATTTCTACCTACAACAATTTCTTCCGAGATGTGTATCTATTTATATATATATATACTAGCCGTACCCTGCAAAACATTTGCATGGAGTTATATCCCCTTAGGCTTGATTGGCAGGCGAGGTTATTTTTTGGTTTCGGGCAGATCCGATTTTTTTTTTTATAATTGTATTTTAAACTGGAATACTGTTATATTAATTCTTTACTTTCGATTTAACGCAGCGCCCAAATCGCTATTATTATTATATATATATAAATAGGTTGCGTTGCTGAGCTTTTAGAACATCGTCGTAACCCGCATCGTAGAAATTAGGGAAGCTCTGTAGGACGTTTCTTGCAAATAGTGACATTTGATTGTTAAAAATATGTCACTAACTAATTCAGAATTTAAAGTAACTTTAAAAATGTTGAATACTTTTTTTTTTTTTACTAATAAAAGGTGGTCGTGTTATTTGCAATTAAGAATTAATTATTAGTTTTATCGACTTCCTACTTATATATTTTCCCTATGACACACCTGTTTCACATTTGTGACATTCACTAGTTATTCGCTGATTTGTATTGCTTTCAGAGAAACGGCGTGTAGCTGGGAGCCACGGTGGGGAAAGCCATAGAAGGGTGAAGGGCCTTCACGCTAGGAGGAGGTGGTGGGGGAGGAGTTGGGGGGGGTGACTCTAATCGTATTAAGATTCACAGGCATACCATTTTACAGATTTGTTTGGCTTCAAACTAATTTTTTTTCGCATTTTTTTTAATGCTGACATAAATAATAAATAATAAAAGTAAATTTAAAAAATGATATACAGAAAAATAGCATTTAAATCCATACAAATGAGGTATGTGTCATATACTAAAAAAAAAAATTATTGTTGCATTTATCACAATTTTGTCACACTTTTCAAATGATAGCGTCACTCAAGGCATTTCACGTGGGCCGTATGTCGTGTTAACAATAATAATAATAATAATAATAATACGACAAATACATGTTTGCTTATATAAATAGCTCCATCTTTCTACATGTTTACAATACACAGTGTTAAAACGCATTGATGTACAAGGTTATAACATACTAAATATATAAATATAAAAGTGATAATATATATATTTATAAATATGAATATATAAACATGAATATGCACGTAGTATAGTTCATCTTAGGAGAATGTTCACATTCCATAGGTTAGGGTAGGGATAGAGAAACGTTGATCTGAATAGCGGGCCCGCAATGGGTTGTTGAATATAATCACAACAATGTCCTGACCGAGAGGAGAAATAGGACAGAAAGGGCCGCACCAAGTTCAGAGTACAGAAAGGGCCGCACCAAGTTCAGAGTACAGAAGGGCTGCACCAAGTGCAGAGGACAGAAAGGGCCGCATCAAGTGCAGAGGACAGAAAGGGCGGCATCAAGTGCAGAGGTTAGAAGGGCCGCACCAAGTACAGAGGACAGAAGGGCAACACCAAGTACAGAGGACAGAAGGGCAACACCAAGTACAGAGGACAGAAGGCCAACACCAAGTACAGAGGACAGAAGGGCAACACCAAGTACAGAGGACAGAAGGCCAACACCAAGTACAGAGGACAGAAGGGCCGCACCACATGCAGATAGACATAAATAGATAAATGATCTGCACTTAACGCTACATGTGCGTGCCGTATAAATCAGCCTAATGGGTATACTTTGCTTCGGGCCATGGTTTACCAATGTCTGATTTAGACAGAAAAAAAGTTTTGTAGTATAATGTTTCATTTTAAAGATTTCTAGACAAGGTTACATTTGGTTTGAAAAGCTAAAACAATTTACACATAATTTTCATAAGTATGATCCAAATCACTCAGCGAGCAATTTTCCCATTTGTTTTCTTTTTTTTCCAAAGGCTGTTTGTGGAGAAAGATATTTGCCGTGCAACTTTGGAAAGAACATTTTATTGAAATTCTTTGTGCGCATGAAAACAAAATGTATAAGTGTAAAAAAATGCGCTCTGTTATAAAGCGCACATCTCATATGGTACACTGATAGCTACTAATATACTAATGAAGGCATCGATGGATGAATTTGAAATTATTGAATACTTGTTTGATTGGCTTTTAAATCTTTATAAAACATTTTATCATTTATAGAATAAAAAAATACCAAGATAATTTGAAGTCATCACATCGCAGTGAATCTAAAGGAACTAACATAAAGAATAAAAAATATGAAAGAAATAATTTAAATAAAGTAAGAGAAGAAGACGTGATATGAAAGTGATCATTGCCTTCAGTCTTGTTAATGAGGAGATTGTTTAG
The DNA here is from genome assembly GCA_021962125.1 of Bulinus truncatus. Taxonomy (NCBI): domain Eukaryota; kingdom Metazoa; phylum Mollusca; class Gastropoda; family Planorbidae; genus Bulinus; species Bulinus truncatus. The sequence goes on along the minus strand of JAGDYQ010000422.1, from coordinate 215,209 downwards.
AAGGGAGTCATTTTGAGCAAAATGTCACATTCTAAGAATGTCATGATAAAATGACATGGTAAGAGATAGATAGATAGATAGATTAGATAGATAGATTAGATAGATAGATTAGATAGATAGATTAGATAGATAGATTAGATAGATAGATTAGATAGATAGATTAGATAGATAGATTAGATAGATAGATTAGATAGATTAGATAGATAGATTAGATAGATTAGATAGATAGATTAGATAGATAGATTAGATAGATAGATTAGATAGATAGATTAGATAGATAGATAAGTTAGATAGATTAGATAGATAGATTAGATAGATAGATTAGATAGATAGATAGATTAGATAGATAGATTAGATAGATAGATTAGATAGATAGATTAGATAGATAGATTAGATAGATAGATTAGATAGATTAGATAGATTAGATAGATAGATTAGATAGATAGATTAGATAGATAGATTAGATAGATAGATTAGATAGATAGATTAGATAGATAGATTAGATAGATAGATAGATAGATAGATAGATAGATAGATAGATATATAGATAGATAGATAGATAGATAGATAGATAGATAGATAGATAGATAGATAGATAGATAGATAGATAGCTAGATAGATAGATAGATAGATAGATAGATAGATAGATAGATAGATAGATAGATAGATAGATAGATAGATATTGGCAGGCAGTAATGCAGATTTTTTTCTTCACAATTTAAATTTCTCAAGTGGCACAAATTACATTTTTTTATTACAATTAGTATAATACAATACATAAAATATACAACACAGGCATAATCCATACAATTAAAAAAGAAAGTAAATTTAAAACTTTTATTAAGTCACTTGAGAACTGTATATTTGTAATTGGGAGACTGTATGTATGTATGTGATGATTCACATAGAGGTAGACAGCAAAGACCAAAATATCCTTTGAACTACAGTCAATGTAAACATCTACACAATGTTATTGTCTTTCATCGCTCTTGACTGCTATACCTGTGGTTGAGCATCCATGCGTCTATCGTTAGAACAATATTATCATGTTCAGATTTGTTGTCACTTATATATCTGCCACTGCAAATGTTTCACACAATATAGAAATAAATAATCGCAGTAAAAGATGAAGTTCATCTCTGTGAGACGCCATGCACTGAAGTCAGGTGATGTGACAGAAAGTCTTCCATAAAGTCACTGGCAGCTTAATAAACTTTAAATGGTTGTTTGATCACTTTTTGAGTTTTTGATACAGATATAAAATTTTGATTTTGACAGTTTGAATATGTTGTTACATTGCTCGGTCAATATATTTTCATAATAGCTTATAACCCAATTAAATTACTGAAAAATAAACACTGATTTAAGTGACTAGTTTTAACAATGTTTTCATTTCTAAATCAGTTGCTTTTCGTACTTCTGTGTGGTCAATGGAGACGACGTGTAATTACTCGGTGCTAGAAACCGAAATAAAAAAAAGACATATTAACTCAACTCATGGTTATTTTAAAAAAAATGAGTTATGTTTGTTTTTTTGCAAGATCCAATGAGCCAGGGAATCAGCGACGTTGAATACATTGTTTCAGTTTCAACTACAATGTCTACATGCACAAAAATGAATGTTCAAAATGTACATTTTATAAGCCATGAAGAGTGAGAGAATAGAGTTGTGGTATTCTGTGCCTGACAGATGTCACATGTGACGCACTATCGACCATATACCAAATATCTCGACTATTCGCATAGTTGAGGTAATAGCAAATCTAGTCACCATTGTCCACATTGGTTAATCCATTCACCAGTGTCCATCGTCTCACTGGTGTGTACTTGAGATGGTTACTTTTATTCATTTCTGTTTAATGTCCAACTATGGTCAATGGAGGTTTTCGCTTATTAAAAATGGCAGGATCAGTTCATAAATGTTCAAAGATTATCAGGTCAAATTTGAATTTTTTTTGTTGTAAAAGGTTTCAAGCTAGAAACGTCTTTGATTCACACCAACCAAGCCAATATGATATTTCAATAAATATCTTCACCAACCAAGTCAATGTGATATTTCATTTCTATCAATATCGTCTTATATCTTTCGTAAAATTTATCAAAATGCCGATTACTTTTAATATATTTTTTTTTTCATTTTAAATTTCTATTACTATTGTATACATGTGTGATCTTTATAAATATACTAACTTGGTTTAAAGCAATAATGATAATAATGAAACAATTCTTATTTACATCGGTTCAACACTTTGGTGACCTCACAGGTATCGCAGACAACCTCACAGCACCAGTGGAACCGGCACTTACAGTACTCTGTGACCGTCACTTGCTCTTTGCTGTACCCCCTGTTGCAGCACAGCAGATCACAGCCCCCGACCCCTGGGGACGTGGGGTCACACTCCCGACCCTTGGTCCCCAGCGATCCCAGTTTTTTACTTTTCTTGCAAAAATCTGGAGAGGGGTCAGAGTAAACCAGATCCAGCTTGGACGGGGACTTCAGATCCCTGCCGTCGGGAATAATACTGTTCCCGTCGTTGGAAATGATGACTTTGATGGCCCCGTCGAACTTCTCTTTAAGCCGGTTGCCGACGTCCCTGAAAGGCGGCATCTTCCTCCAGCAGGTCTTCAACGCGCATGATCCGGATAGCCCGTGGCATTTGCATTCCTTCCGCATGTAGTTTTTGACAGCCTGTGGACAGCGAGAAGTGCGTGTTATTGATGCAGGTTACAAACTGCAAATTAAGTGTTTCTTTTTTTTACTTTCTTTGCTTTTTAGAAAAATGATTTGAAGAAAGTGATGCTCTTTAGAATAGCAAGGGTTTAAATATAAGTAAATTGTTTCATTTTTGTACAATGGACGTTTACAATACACGGTTACAATGGACGTTTACAATGGACGTTTACAATGGACGTTTACAATACACGGTTACAATGGACGTTTACAATACACGGTTACAATGGACGTTTACAATACACGTTTACATTGGACGCTTACAGTACACGTTTACAACAGACGTTTGCAATACACGGTTACAATGGACGTTTACAATACACGTTTACAACAGACGTTTACAATACACGGTTACAATGGACGTTTACAATAAACGTTTACAATACACGGTTACAATACACGTTTACAATACACGTTTACAATGAACGTTTACAATACACGGTTACAATGGACGTTTACAATACACGTTTACATTGGACATTTACAATACACGGTTACAATGGATGTTTACAATGGACGTTTACATTGGACGTTTACAATACACGGTTACAATGGACGTTTACAACAGACGTTTACAACAGACGTTTACAATACACGGTTACAATGGACGTTTACAATACACGTTTACAATACACGGTTACAATACACGTTTACAATGGACGTTTACAATACACGGTTACAATGGACGTTTACAATGGACGTTTACAATACACGGTTACAATGGACGTTTACAATGGACGTTTACAATGGACGTTTACAATACACGGTTACAATGGACGTTTACAATACACGTTTACATTGGACGTTTACAATACACGGTTACAATGGACGTTTACAACAGACGTTTACAATACACGGTTACAATGGACGTTTACAATACACGGTTACAATGGACGTTTACAATACACGTTTACATTGGACGTTTACAATACACGGTTACAATGGACGTTTACAACGGACGTTTACATTGGACGTTTACAATACACGGTTACAATGGACGTTTACAATACATGTTTACAACAGACGTTTACAATACACGGTTACAATGGACGTTTACAATGGACGTTTACATTGGACGTTTACAATACACGGTTACAATGGACGTTTACAATGGACGTTTACATTGGATGTTTACAATGGACGTTTACAATACACGGTTACAATGGACGTTTACAAAAGACGTTTACAATGGACGTTTACAATACACGTTTACAACGGACGTTTACAATACACGGTTACAATGGACGTTTACAATGGACGTTTACAATACACGGTTACAATGGACGTTTACAATACACGGTTACAATGGACGTTTACAATACACGGTTACAATGGACGTTTACAATGAACGTATACAATACACGGTTACAATGGACGTTTACAATGGACGTTTACAATACACGGTTACAATACACGGTTACAATGGACGTTTACAATACACGGTTACAATGGACGTTTACAATACACGGTTACAATACACGGTTACAATACACGGTTACAATACACGGTTACAATGGACGTTTACAATACACGGTTACAATACACGGTTACAATGGACGTTTACAATACACGGTTACTATGGAAGTTTACAATGGACGTTTACAATACACGGTTACAATGGACGTTTACAATGGAAGTTTACAATGGCAAATAAACATTCATGTTAGACTCTTCTCTATTCTGTGTGCCAACATGCAGACTTTATAATTATCGGATCCTGGTAACATTATATTTGGAAAGAAATTGATTTTTTTCGTATTAGTGGAGTCAGGGATTGGTTTTTTGCAATACAACGTGTCTGTGTCTTCGTCACTGGCCTTTTGGATTGGAAATATCAATGACATAAATAATAAATGAAGTTTAAAAATTACATAGTAATATATATAACCGCGACATTGTGTGAAATTTTAAATACTAATAACATAAATAAAACCATTTAATCATGTTTAACAAAATCTGTAAGTTTCAGAATTTAGCGCAATGTTGTTATTTTTTAAAAGGCCTACATGAATTTCTCATCTCTGGTCGACATCTGACTTTATGAGACAGCATATCCCTTACTAATTAAAAAGAGAGTATATAAGTTTAAATTGCTCCGTCTTTTTCGAAAATTATTTGTGTATATATATATATATATATATATATATTTACAAACATATAAAAGAAGTAAAGTATATATATATATTTAAAAACAGATATAGAAAGGAAAGTATTTAATTTTGACTTCAAGCGAAATCAAAGTAACGTAGACATCCATATTGATTGTACACAAAATATGTAGATATCACAATCAACTAAAAAATATAAGCAGATTAAAACAGACAAACAAACAAACAACAACAACAACAACTCAAAACAAAAGTCCTCACCAAACGTCCGGCCTCGTTGTTGTGCAGCTGGATCATGGCCGTAAAGTCGCCTCTCTGTTTCCGCTTCCTGGCGTCCATAAACTCCCTCGACTTCCGGTATCCGTATTCCACGTTGTCCCCGCACCCTCCCCACTCCCACTCGCCGTCCGTGCTCTTGTCCCTGACGCTGTGGTCGCACGTGCACTGATGCAGGAAGCCCATGTTGCAGGCCTGGGTCACGGTGTACACAACTCCGGCCGCCGTGCTGGCGTAGATGAAGGCCGCCTCTCTTATATCTGAAATGGTCAGCGTGAAGAATTTTTGAGCATCATCGGTGACTTTTAAGTACTAGGATAGAGGGGAAGGAAGGGTGGATGTGTTTGTGAGATGGGAGGGTAAGGGGTGGATGTATTTGTGAGATGGGAGGGTGAGGGGTGGATGTGTTTGTGAGATGGGTGTGTGAGGGTGGATGTGTTTGTGAGATGGGTGGGTGACGGGTGGATGTGTTTGTGAGATGGGTGGGTGACGGGTTGGATGTGTTTGTGAGATGGGTGTTTGAGGGGTGGGTGTGTTTGTGAGATGGGTGGGTGTGTTTGTGAGATGGGTGTGTGAGGGGTGGGTGTGTTTGTGAGATGGGTGTGTGAGGGGTGGATGTGTTTATGAGATGGGTGGGTGACGGGTGGATGTGTTTGTGAGATGGGTGGGTGACGGGTGGATGTGTTTGTGAGATGGGTGGGTGACGGGTTGGATGTGTTTGTGAGATGGGTGTGTGAGGGTGGATGTGTTTGTGAGATGGGTGGGTGACGGGTGGATGTGTTTGTGAGATGGGTGGGTGAGAGGTGGATGTGTTTGTGAGATGGGGGGTGAGAGGTGGATGTGTTTGTGAGATGGGTGTGTGAGAGGTGGATGTGTTTGTGAGATGGGTGGATTGGGTTGTTGCCAGTTGTATTTAAAGAAATTCGCCGGGACTCAATTAGAATCCAGCCGACAACTCGCCAGGTTAGTTAAAAAAAAGAGAAAATAAATGTTTTAAAAGATTCACATTTTTCTAGTTGTTAGCGCAATTGTTCATGTATTTACGTTAAATACAGTTTTAAAGGCATCAAATAGCTCGCCAGTGAGTTCAAAAAACTTCACCTTTAATGGCGAAACTGCCGGCCTGTGAGAGGGGCTATACTGTAAACGGAAATAAAAGGGAGGCGGGCGGGCGGGGGGGTGCGGCTCATGCAGTTAGTTATAAGGTTAGGAAGAGTAAACCGCCTTCAATGACCTCACTTGTACCGTTATCATTATATACCAGATTTTTTTGTTGTTAATTCGTGAGTCAGTATTTAAATCATTCAGTCTCAAATCTTTGTGTGTATCAGCGTAGTAGTGATTATGGAGAGACCGATAATCGGATCGGTATCGGACCGATATTGGCACTATCGTTTAATATCGGATCGGCCGATTTTTGTAGGCAGCGACCGATAATCGAACCGATATTGGCACTATGGGTTAACTATCGGACCGGCCGTTATTTGGCTGCCGATAAATTTTTTTTTTCACAAATCTAGTAACTCTAAACTGGTTTTGGTTTACAGAGTTAAAGTTTACTTACAGACTTCCAGTTAACTGTTCACCTGAGTTAAGTGATTTACTGATATAATTAATTGTTTTTAATTTTTCAGACTTTTTAAAAAACCTGCTACAACTAAATTCAGTAAAAATTACAAAGATTAACGAAGAACATTATTTTAATTTCATCACAACTTTCACAAGTTAGTGAATTTACAATTAACAATTAATACATTTTAACTTTTTTAGTTTGCCATTAATTATTTACAACTTTATCTTACTTTTCTGTTTGTGTACAAGTAAAAAGTAAAAACAACAACTTGTTTGTTATAATATACATAATTAACATGCAGATTTCTGAGATTATGCAGGCATGGTTTGTGTTTCTGACTTCGGTCTTCCGGTTTGTCTTTTCAAATCTTTTGTTCTTCTAATCTTCTTCATCTGCAAGACGCCCTTTCATTAATAGCAAAATATCGGTATCGTCAAAAATGCTGGGGGAAAATATCGGTATCGGACTATCGGTAAAAAGGCATATAGGTCGCTCCCTAGTAGTGATCATATGCGGTACCAAAAATCTCATTCTTTACATTATATTGTATAGATATCAACAGTTCGAAATACTAGAGGTGCTCGAAATATGATAGCGTCATCAGAACAAAAACAAGCAATTTAAGTCTTTTCCGTTTCGGAAAAGGACATTTTAGAGCATTTTTAATGAGAGGTAAGTAATCATGTTGAACAACTGTTACAAAAATAAATAATTATTACGCCCCTTTGATTAGCTTTTATTATTTATATTTAAAATATAAGCAAAAACGGTACATAAGAAACTCTTATATTTTGGCCCTGGGAGGTCAGATCGCGAAATGGACTTTTGATGTACACTTGGCAGGCCAAGACCTACAAAATGATATATACATCATGGGTCTAGGACTAATGGTTGCTGAGATATAGGGCGCTCCATTGTTAATATAGCTTATATAGTAAAAAACGGTACTTTATAAGCCCTCTTTTACGGCCCTCAGAGGTCAGATCTCGAAACGAACTTTTGCTGCACACATGGCAGGCCAAGACCTACAAAATGATATATACATCATGGGTCTAGGACTTATGGTTGTTGAGATCTAAGGTGATGACGGACAGACAGACAGACAGACAAAACGGGGACAATAGAGCATTTTTTTTTTCAAAAATGCTCTAAAAATATCAGAATTAGATAATTTTTCAGCAGCAATCTTTTTAGTTGATTTGTGGCTAGTCCATTTATTAGTCACAGTTGGAGATTCGGTGTTGAAATTTAGTAGTTGTGAATATCAGTAGTACTGAAAGTCAGTAGTTGTGAAAGTCAGTAGTTGTTAAAGTCAGTAATTGTGAAAGTCAGTAGATGTGAAAGTCAGTAGATGGAAAAGTCAGTAGTTTGCGAAAGAGTAGATGTGAAAATCAGAAGTGGTGATAGTCAGTAGTTATGAAAGTCAGTAGTTGTGAAAGTCAGTAGTTGTGAAAGTCAGTAGTTGTGAAAGTCAGTAGTTGTTTTTGTCTACAAACCAGTTCAAATAGTGTGACAATTTTATCATGGATTAAAAAAACGAACTTTCCCTATTATTACTGGAACTTATTCTAATTCGTTTCAACAGTCAACGCACGTTTTTACATTGTTCTCCCAATCAACTAGCTTCCATTTCTAACATTCCTAATTTAATGTCAACTATTTATTATTTCTACCGTCCCCCCCCTCCACCCGAACTTACAGACTCCAGGTCCCACACCAGTCAGTGAGGCGTGACCTGCCTGGGAGTCCCTGCCCTCCTCTTTTCCCCACCCCCTCCCCCTTGTCGTATCGTTTAAAAAAAAAAAGACTAAAGTCATAAAAAATGTCCTCCATACGCCGCCGTGATAGTTGGGGGGGGGGGTATAGATCGGGCTGGGAGCGGGTTATTAGAACCCCCCCCCCCCCCCCCCCAAGGATCTCACGAGGAGACGAAGGGAGGTAAATCAGTGAACGGAATGTTACAGCGTACTTTACCAATAAAACGAGGAAACAATGAAATAGTTTGATTCTCTTTCAGGGTTAGATTTACGTGCACACAGTAGGAGGAGGGTTTAAAAAAAAAGTCAAATAAAGAACAAAAATGTTTTGAAAATATGGTAGTTGAAAAAAATAAAATACCTACGATTGGTGGGTGAGTTGTGTGTAGGGGAATAGGGTGGGGATGGAAGGGAGGGGGCTAAACATTTATTTTGTATGCGTCTTTAAAAAAAATGGCTTTTTTTTTGTTAAAGTGGCTACCCTAATATAGCTACCCTAATATAGCTACCCTGATATAGCTACCCTGATATAGCTACCCTGATATAACTACCCTGATATAGCTACCCTATTATAGCTACCCTATTATAGCTACCCTGATATAGCTACCCTGATATAGCTACCCTAATATAGCTACCCTAATATAGCTACCGTGATATAGCTACCCTGATATCTTGCTACAACGGATTAAAGTTGTATATTAGGGCTAATGATTGCCGACTGCAAATCTACGATCTGGTTTCCATTGTATAGCTCTCAAGTGTCACGTGTGACCATATAAAAGATGTAGCAGAAGTGAGAAGACATTTTATCTAATGTTAAGTCAGTTAGTGGACGTACCATTGTAGTAATGAAATGTCCTTAGCTGCTAAATGAAGACATTTTAACTTGGACTTTTAGTAAAAAGTTGGTTGCGAGTGTGGTCATATTATTTTCATGTTTTACTGAGTGATGCAGGTAGATCGTGCTGTTGACTATATGCATACAGGAATATATCAGCTAGCTTTATTGCTAGTAAAGTGTAGGGTAGACGTACAGACATTGTATGGTCTATGTTTAGACAGTGTGTGTGTGTGTTTGTGGAAAGTGATGGTCTATGTGTGGACAGTGCATGGTCTAGTATGAATAGTGCGTGGTTTAAACAATGACAGTATGTGTACTATGTGTGGTCCAAGTGTGGACAGTGTTTGTTGAGGTCATTAATAAGCTCTAGAGTGGATAACGCGTGGTCTTGATATTGACAGTATGTGTAAACTATGTGTGGTGCATGTGTGGATATTGTGTATAATATGTATGGTATTAAGTCATAATAATTTATATTAGAAACGACCCATAGAATTATAAAATTAACTAGAAAAATGACTGGTCAATGTTGATACTACTTTCAGCCACGGAAATGTGGAATATAGCTTACAAAGTATTATTTCAAAGAAATTAAACCTGTTTATTTACATATGTTTCATGTAATACAGTATAATTATTACTACCATGTAAATAATATGATTTTACTTGTAAACAAAACAACAACGACATTTATTTATTTGTTATTTGAAGTTCTTATCAATTGTAATTATTCTTTGCATCACAAATCATATTTTTTTTAATTATATGTATGTAAAATATATGTAAACTAAAAGGACCACGAAGTTCTCCAGAGCAAATCAGCAAGTCAATAATATCTGTATTGTCTATATCATATCGTAAAACCTAATGCATTTCCTACATATAGTTTTATATCTTCAGTTGGTAGTGCTTGGTAGATATTTACCGTGATAAGTCATTGGTAAAAATTCACTGATGTCACTGATCAGGCTATAAAAAAAAAACCTTTTAGCGTAAATATGGTACCATGGTAAATGAGTTTAAGTCAAGACACTGGTGATCGAAGCTGGTGGTGGTGACGGATATGGTCACCACACAAAAACCCTTCCTTGCCACACAAATGCAGATTCATTCAGCCGGACATTTTTGCCGAGATGTGATACACACGTGACACCCTCTCTCCTCTTGCCGGAAAAAAAAAATAAAAACTTTCCGTTGCAATTCTGGCCTATCGACAGTACACACACCCTGCTTGTCTGAACTGCCAGGACAATTGCGATAACTTCTACAACCCATTTTTTTTTTTGTGTGCCATGCCGGCAGATGTGGCGAGCACACTCACCATTCTGCTCAGTATGCATGGTATATACGCGTCATTCGTTGCCTCAGTGACCTCATATGTGACGTTGACTGTTAAAGATGTCGTAAAAGTGTAATAGAGGTAATAGTTTTGCTAGATCCCAATCGGAAATATGGTTGTACATGTCATTGCTTTATTAACTCCATATGCGCAAAATGGTTATAGACGCGATTAATTTACTTAATCCAAATCCCCATTTTGGCTATAGAGGCCATTATTTTACTAAATCCACATCTATCATATGGATATATAGGGGGAATTATTGTACATAATCAAAATCTGCAATTTGGTTACACAGACTATTCTTTTACAAAAATTCAAATGGGCTATTCAGCTATACATGCAATAATTAAAAAAAAACACATGTGATATGCTTATCAGACGTGATATTTTGATAAGGTTGATATCGATGATACTGACTGGAAGGGAACATAAATTACAAAAAAAAAACTTATCAACATCGAGAAATATTTGACATTCGAAACTTTTAATTATAGTTGTATTTTTTTTTTTTAAATAAACACAGTCTATCAGAACACGGATGGACAAGATGACTTGAAGTAGAAATGGGACAATATGTCAGAATAGGAATCGACAATCAAAAGAATCGATACTTTTTGTCGGGATGGGAATCAAATCTACGAATTTTCAACCGTATTTTCGATTTCAAAACGATGCCTTACGTTATTAGTACACATGGCTGTGTACGTAAACAGTCATGTGTTAGCGTGTGGCTGAAATGTGTCATGTGACATATGCACATGCTCTTACACCATTTCGGCTAGTATGAATTCATCACATTTACTGGCCCACACCAAATCGCGTCATAAAAAAAGTGCAGAGCATGGCACCAAACAGTACAAGATCACTTTGTCACGTGGCATTAGTACTTTTGAAATGTGTCATAGTTTAACCTAAACACATCGCCACATTGTGTGGTGATCAGCACTACCCTTCGTATGCAAATGGAACATGTGGTATATAGTCATGTGGAATATAGTCATGTGGCATATCATCATGTGGCATATTGTCATGTGGCATATAGCCATGTGACATATTGTCATGGGACATCATCTGAATACATAACGTCATCTATTACCGTATTGGTGAAATTTTGATGTCACCTGTGCATAAAGGCTGTGAACTAGCATAACGACATCCACTTGTTATAAAATGGCATCGATACAATTATTGGCATATCAATTAGACTTGAAATAACATCAGTGTATGTCATGATACTAAACAGTCAAATGTGAAATCTATTATATCTTCTGTGCACATTATGGTGCACTAATATCATTGTTTCTTTAATTTTTGTAATATATATATATATATATATATATATATATAAATATATATATATATATATGACATAAAATGACACCAGTGCACAAATGATGGTATCCGTATTATGTCATCTGTCATCTCTTTTAAATAGATTAACACAAAATAGTTACAAGAGATAGCTCAACAATAACTGAGTTATTTCACGCGAAGTAACCTATCAGTAGTTCAGTATAGTCACTGTGAAGTAACTCAGATTTTCCTGTTCTCAGCTATACCTCAAACCTATGTAGTTGTGTTCGCTCCATCTGATAGACTTGTGCTGTCGAGAGCTCGCACTTTAATTGAACTTCGTTTCTCCGCTATAAAAGAACTTCAAAGAAAACCTTTTTTTTTTCTTTTTAAGCTATTAAATATTTCACCTCTCCTCTCCTCTCCTTCGTCTGCTGACACTCACTTCCCGCTTCTTCTTCACCCCACTCTTTCTCTCTCTCTCCCTCTCCCACTCTTTCTCAAACTCCATCGCACAGAGTCAGTACTCTCACTCGCACAAAACTTTAAACATTTGCCCACACATACAAACGTACTTTCACGCAATGCTGCAACTCTCTCTCTCTCTCATGTTTTCCAGCTATCACACTTACCTCAGAAGACCAACTGGTAGGGTTCTACAATCCCGGAACCACTTAATTCAGCCACCGGTTCAAGTGAATCCTTTTCCTTCCTCAAAACTGTGCCAACAGTTTTCTCTATGAGGGGAGATAACGCGATGAAAGTAGGAGACGAGAAGTTCAAACGAAAGTTGCGCTGAGACTTTTTCCGAAATTTGTTTGTTGATCAGCGACTTGACATACCCAGTGGCGGCTTATGGGGCTTGCAATACTGGCAAGCGCACTAGCCCCCATCACGATGAACGGCCCTACGTTAGGGATGATGTGGCAAAATAAATAGCGTGCAGTTACAAATTTCCAGCCTGCATTTGAAACTTACGCTACATGCAATGAATTTAGTCATGCAGGGAATCATCAGATCATTTCAGCGTCTCAACGTTGCGTAAAACAAGGCTTCGTTCTTACAATGATTTTTTTCATTGCCATTTTGTTTATTTTCTATCATGAACTCACTGAAGTAATACGAGCCCAAACACCCAATCTGAACTCGCTGAAGTAATACGAGCCCACACACCCAATCTGAACTCACTGAAGTAATACGAGCCCACACACCCAATCTGAACTCACTGAAGTAATACGAGCCCACACACCCAATCTGAACTCACTGAAGTAATACGAGCCCACACACCCAATCTGAACTCACTGAAGTAATACGAGCCCACACACCCAATCTGAACTCACTGAAGTAATACGAGCCCACACACCCAATCTGAACTCACTGAAGTAATACGAGCCCACACACCCAATCTGAACTCACTGAAGTAATACGAGCCCACACACCCAATCTGAACTCACTGAAGTAATACGAGCCCACACACCCAATCTGAACTCACTGAAGTAATACGAGCCCACACACCCAATCTGAACTCACTGAAGTAATACGAGCCCACACACCCAATCTGAACTCACTGAAGTAATACGAGCCCACACACCCAATCTGAACTCACTGAAGTAATACGAGCCCACACACCCAATCTGAACTCACTGAAGTAATACGAGCCCACACACCCAATCTGAACTAACTGAAGTAATATGAGCCTACAGACCCGATCTGAACTCACAGACCCAATCTGAGCCCGCAGACCCAATCTGAGCCTACAGGCCCAATCTGTACTCACTGATCTAATATGAGCCCACAGACCCAATATGAGCCCACAGACCCAATATGAGCCTACAGACCCAATCTGAACTTACTGATTTAATATGAGCCCACAGTCCCAATATGAGCCCACAGACCCAATCTGAGCCTACAGACCCAATCTGAACATACAAACCCAATCTGAGCCCACAGACCCAATCTCAGCGTACAGACCCAATCTGAGCCCACAGACCCAATCTGAACTCACTGATCTAATATGAGCCTACAGACCCGATCTGAACTCACAGACCCAATCTGAACCCACAGACCCAATATGAGCCTACAGGCCCAATCTGTACTCACTGATCTAATATGAGCCCACAGGCCCAATCTGAGCCAACATACCCAATCTGAGCCTACAGACCGAATCTGAACTCACTGATTTAATATGAACCCACAGACCCAATATGAGCCCACAGACCCAATCTGTACTCACTGATCTAATATGAGCCCACAGACCCAATATGAGCCCACAGACCCAATCTGAGCCCACATACCCAATCTAAACTCAATGATCTAATATGAGCCCACAGACCCAATCTGAGCCCACAGATCCAATCTGAGCCCACATATTTAATCTGAACCCTTTGATCATATAAACCACCGGCCACGAGGAAGTCAAATTGTGATAGTTCATCAACACAGGCAACGTCTCGCAGCTGCAAGAACTAGACGACATTAGGCAACTTCACTTTCGGTCTTGACTATTGAAATACGCTGCCGTCATTGAAGTAGCATCTGTGCGAATGACTTTGGGCTCCGAGGTTGTACTAGAACCCAGTCATTCTCGGGTCACGAGAGATATCTGTAGAAGATGTAGCATTATTAGCACGTAGCACTCCTTACATAATGAGGATGTAGCATTATTAGCATGTAGCACTCCTTACACGATGAGGATGTAGCATTCTTAGCACGTAGCACTCCTTTGATACGGGGTAGACGAAGTGAACAATTCAACTCTTTCTGTTACCGCAGCATGTAAAGGGATTGTGTGGTTAGCGCAAACCTCATACAAACATTATTTTTAATATCTGTGATCTGCGATTAAGGACAGCCTCCATACGAACATATCCGAGGCAGCCTCCATACGAACAGAACCAGGGCAGCCTCTATACGAACAGATTCAAACTAAACAAGACACATTGAAAAATTTAATCACGAATCTGGAAGTTAAAAATCGACATGGAAAAATGATGGATAGCGAAGATTTTTCGTTGGGATCTCTTATATGATCAATGTTACTTCTAATGTTAAAAATACGTAACTTACATAGTGGGATGGTCGAGGGGAAGAGTTTACAGCTGGTTACCTGAAGTCTGTAATTTGAAAATTAGCTGTATGGATACATTTAACAATGCCAGTATGTTGGTTTAATTTAGATTGAATTATGTTGGAAGGTTATATGATGAATCATTAATCATGTTAGTGGGCAGACAGTTGCAACACAGAATATGTTTGCAAGGGTAAAAGAATATGTGCCCAAAGAAAGCAACATATATGCAGAAAGAATACAACATATGTGCCCAGAGAATGGAACATATGTGCACAAATAATACAACACATGTGCACAAATAATACAACCTATGTACACAAATAATACAACATATGTGCACAAAGAATACAAATGATGTGCAAAAAGAATACAACACATGTGCACAAAGAATACAACATGTGCACAAAACCCCATTTAATATCCGCATTGTGCCATCCATACAATAAAAATCCACATCCCGGCACTTATATTTCTGAACAATGATGAAATGTTCATTATAAACATTAAATAACATGAGAAATTAACTAGTTCATTTGAAAATAACAAAAATGTTCATTTCGAAATGTGTTTTTTTTTTTACTATTCTTTTGCATCTTATCTTTTCCGTCCATTTTTTCCTTATCTCTTATTCTATAATTCATGTTCATTGTTCCTTTTCTATCTTTCGAGTTTTTCTTTTCGCCCTAACATCTATATATAATATCAGTTTGCTTATTCAAACTTTGATGTGTTTTGAAATTTTTCATCGAATCTGATAATATCAACATAAAGGGAAGAAACTCACTGGGTGGGTGGTAGAGCAGGGGAAATAAACGGGGCGGCAGGATGGAGGCAAGAAAAAAATGTGAGATGAGAGAGAGAGAAAGAGAGAGAGAGAGAGAGAGGGAGAGGGAGTGAGCGAGAGAGTGAGAACGGGGAAGAGTAAAGCGAGGAGAGGAGTGGGGAAGTGGTGGGGGCAAGACGAACTTGAAACGTATTTTCTTGTATGGTGGATCAGCTAGTAGCACTTTGATGTCTGGCGTTCTGGCACCGGTCTCTACAGGAGATGCCATCATTCACCGCGAACATCAAAGGGCTAGAGTTCTTTGATCGTTAATTAAATGACCTGAGTTGAAGGGGAGCAGAGGGAGGAGGGGGGGGACAACTCCCCTTTTTTTTTTTTAAAAATAAAAGTAAATCTATCCTCCGCTTAGCCGACTACCTCCCTCCCTCCCTTCCCCCCCCTTCCCATCGTAAACATGGTGATATGTATAAAGAAATGAAAAAGAAAAAAAAAATTGTAGCTAAATAGTCTTGATGCATTCTAGCGCTATGGCTATAAAGACAAGGAATGAAAGAAGAAAGGTGAACAGATAGAAAGAAGGAAAGAAAAAATAAATAAATAAGCAGGGTGGAGGGAAGTGTGGGTGGGGCGTGAGGACAACATGAAAGGGAGTAGGAGAAAAAAAATATGTATCGTGGGGGAGGAGGGAGTAAAGTTTGTAGGGAGCGGGGCGCCTTATGGAGTTGAAGGGAGGGGGGAGAGAGGTGGAGTGTAAGGGAGGCAGTATAGGGGGAGAGAGTTGGAGTGTAAAGGAGGCAGTATATATATATTTTTTTTTTTGAAGATAAAACTCATGGGTATTTAGAACCTTGGAACTCGATGAATTATATCTGTGTATGTTACAATGCTGTGAAGTTTAGCTAGGAATAATAAGAGTACTTCTATTTCTCCTCTATGGTTACAAACATTAGGCAAATGAGTTGCAATTGAATGCGTTCATTTTGTTTGTTTTTTTTTTGACGGAAGTGTTCATGGTTTACTATTACTACTTCTACAAAATACTATTTTCAGTAAAACCTTATTTCTGTATTTCATTAAGGCAGTGTGAATCTTGTTTACAAAAAAATAAGAAATAAGAATGTTACTCACATATGGAGAATGTGGATTAAGCTCCGAACATTGAGTGAGAAAAATTTCGTTTCGCATCCAATACAGTCATTCCTATAAAAAAACTGGCATTTTTTGCTGTGAATTAAACATGTTATGGATGCTGTTCAACTTGATCTGTTCAGGTTCGTCTGCAGGAGGGGAGAGGGGTGCAAAGTAATCCTCCTTACGCTGACCTAGCGCGCTCGTACGCACAAACAAGATGCAATGGAGAAATGGACTGACTATTTTCCGACCCTCCGGAAAAAAAAAAACCAACAACAGAACAAAAGTGTAAGGTAAGTTGTCCTTAATTATGTCTGTAGTTTACTTAAAAAGGGGAAGTAAGTAGCTTCTGTTTCACATTATAACTAACATATATATATATATATATATTTATATATAGCAGCCGTAGATAACTCTTGGAGAATATTAAATTATTTTAGAAAATGTAAACAAGCTGTTTCATTAAACACATTTTAACTTTTTTATATATTATTTTGTATGTACTGGTACAGCTGTAGTTGAAATAAATTGGAATCAAATCAATACATGTATATGAATGGAGACCTCAATATTTACTAAATTGTCAAGTATTTTAAAGTCATCTATTTAAGTGGTATTGCGCGGTTATCAATGTAAATACATAATATCATGTGTTGTTTTGTTTAAGCTTTGAAAAAAATTTCTAAACGGTGAGAAGATGACACATTAAAAACCTTAAGTAGATTTCATGTTGTAGGCTATTATTATCACCTAGTTTTATTAATAACACGGATTTCCAAATTACGTCACATATTTATCAATAGTATGTGGCTTCAATAGTGTGTAGTCATTTTTAAAAAAAGCTTTTAAATAACTTATAACATTTTTTTAATGCGATCCATTATCTATTTCTACATTTATCTATTTCTTTCTCTCTCTCTCTCTCTCTCCTTCTCTCTCTCTCTCTCAGCTCTCTCTCTCTCATCTCTATCTCTCTCTCCCTCATCTCTCTCATCTCGCTCTCTCTCCCTCTCTCTCTCTCTCAACTCTCTCTCTCTCTCAGCTCTCTCTCTCTCATCTCTATCTCTCTCTCCCTCATCTCTCTCATCTCGCTCTCTCTCTCTCTCAACTCTCTCTCTCTCTCATCTCTATCTCTCTCTCCCTCATCTCTCTCTCTATCTCACTCATCTCTCTCTCTCTCATCTTCCTCATCTCTCTCTCTCTCATCTTTCTTTATTTTTCTCTCCCTCTATCGCTCTCTCTCTCTCTCTCTCTCTCTCATCTCTTATCTCTCTTCTCTCTCTCTATATATATAACTGTCGTACTATCTATAACTATGTATAACAGTATTTTGTCCTACAGGGTCATGCTAGAAACAATATAGGTCTTGTCTTAGGATTAAGATTACATAAATCGTAAACTACATTTATTTCTTAAATTCGACTTTAAGGGCTGAATGTAGAGAAAATAGACAGGGTGTTTGTATGAAAAGTTACGAATATTTGTTTACTCGTATAAGAAGAGCGTAGCACACGTTAGAACAAATCCTGGCCAACGGGTCACTTTATAACATAGACCAGAGGTTCTTAAACTTATGTACGCCGCGAACCCCCACTTGAAAATTTTTTTTTGACGGACCCCATCCCAACTTTAGGTACTTTATACATGTATATATTTTACGATGAATTTTTTAAAATGGCTTTGCGGACCCCCAGTAAAGGCTTCGCGGACCCCCAGGGGTCCGCGGACCACAGTTTAAGAACCTCTGACATAGACTATTATACTTAGTTCAATGAAGGGACAATAGACGTGACTTGATGTTTAACACGAACACCATATCACTATCAAAGTATGAAAATTCATGGGTGTGAGGCACACACAATCCATCCCATAATCTACATCAGACATAGACAAACTACCGCCCGAGGGTCAAGAACGTCCCCCGTCTAGCCGTTTGATCACCCCCCTCGCTATTTCGAGTAAAGGACGTTCAATTTAATTAATGTAATTTTATTTTATGGCTCCAGGCATTTCTCTGATTGTTCAGTCCATTAAGGCCAATTTAAGAACACGGTGTGGCCCGTGGTTTAAAAAGATTGCCAACCTCTTGTGTACAATAATTTATTTCCACAGAGCTATACGGATAGCTAGCAACTTACACTGTTAAAAAATGTATTTATATATACATATAATCAGCTTTGTTTTCTTATGTTCATTATGACAACTGGTTATCATAACACACTGTGCAATACATAAACATAAGATCAATTAATTCTTCTGCTTGCTGTACAATTGTAAAAGAAAACAAATAAAATGTACCACTTTCTCTAAGGTAAAGAAAGCGAGTTAACTGATATGTCTATTATCTCCCCTTGACTTGCCTTAAAATTTGCTTTCCAAATGTTGGAAGTGGGAGTTCAGTCTGTGATAGCATGCTGCTATTCAATCAAACCTATGGGAATGGTACCACGTGATGACGTCAATGCGAGTACATCTGTAATTTTTTTCAAAGCGCCTCTTAAATGTGGTATTTAAATTTTAAAAAAAAAAAACATTGGTATAAATATTTTTTTTAAGTCTTGGAGTAATAAAGGACCTAAGATGAGAAGTAGTTGTACTAGATCTGAGCTACACTAGAAAAATTGTCCCTGTGGACAGTGTCGTAAAGTCACATTAGACAATGTCCATTGAACTGTCATAGATCTCTATGCAGTAAGACTCAGATGAACACATCGTTAAATTGTATTGGCGGCTGCTTAAGTCAAAACTATTCTCCGCTAACGCGTCTATGGTCCCACAAAAAGGATGTTTGAAAAAACAAAAGATTTTTATACTTCTGTTGATGTGTCCATTCGTCCATTCCTTCTCCCAAACGACCACATCGGTTAAGGATAAAAAAAAAATTATGTTCGTCTCGATAGTGCATCCTATTTACTTTTTTTATGTGGACACAAATTTAAAGTTAATTGTCTGTTGAAACATTCTAAACCCATCTCATGTGCAATTAAATCCTTAATTCGACTGTAGATGTAATAAAATTATGAAAGGACGTAGTAGAGTGGATTGAAGAGAAACAGGGAAATATTTTCAAACAACAACACTACAGGTATTGGGAAGTATGAATTGTATGACGATCGTTTTGCTTTTCAATGTTGATTCGGGGATGCAGGATTATGAAGAAGCTGAAACAAGCTAATTTTGTTATATCTATGTAATTAAAATATGATTAACTAATTAATTGAGAAAGATGGCGATAGGGGTTTTTTTTTTTTAAAAACATTTTAAGTTTCGACATTCTAAGAGTCAATTAAAGAGTAAAAGAAATGTGTGTGTGGGAGGGGGGGGAGGGGGGGCTTCTTAAAAGAGAAACGTGGAGGTTGGAGGTTGGAGGTTGTCTCAGACGATGCGAGTGTTACAGCAAACACCAGAGGCGGCAAATGGTGCAAGAGAATTCAAATGGGGTGGTTGGGAGAGGGGGGGTGGTTGGGGGGGGGGAGAGGATAAGGAGGCAGATGGGACGGTGGATGGGGAGGAAGGGGGGAAGGGAGGGTGAGTCAATCTGCTCGTAACTCCCTCACTTAAACATCAAAAGGATGAAAGTTTATCACCTCATCCGCTCCCTGCTTCTTTTACCCCGGTACCTAACATCAAACGTGATAACAAAACAAACTCTGGAACGACGCCAACAGGATTCTCTTTCTCTCTCTCTCTCTCTCTCTCTCTCTCTGCTCTCATCCCTCCTCCCTCTCTTAGAGACCATCACGCCATGTTGTTAAAATAAGGGACGTGCAATGGTTCCCGTGCTATGGTAAAGCGGGTTCAACTTAGCGGGCGAGAACAAGTGATAGACAGAGAGAACAAGTCATAGAGAGAATACGTGATAGAGAGAACAAGTGATAGAGAGAATACGTGATAGAGAGAACACCTGACTGACAGAGAGAACAAGTGATAGAGAGATCAAGTGAGAGACAGAGAGAACAATTGATAGAGAGGACCAGTGATAGAGAGAACAAGTGAGAGACAAAGAGAACAAGTGATAGACAGAGAGACCAAGTGAGAAACAGAGAGAACAAGTGATAGACAGAGAGAACAAGTCATAGAGAGAATACGTGATAGAGAGAAAAAGTGATAGAGATAACAAATGATAGAGAGAAAGGGAGACTGGCAGAGAGAACAAGTGATAGAGAGAACAAGTGAGAAACAGAGAGAATCACAAAAGAATACGGAAAATAAAATGTATGAAATAAAAAAAAAACTTATAATCCTGACCATATCCGGTGAGGAATAAATAAATACAAAAGTTGAATATTTTCTAATCTTACAAATACCAAAAAAAAAAGTCCAAAAAATAAAATGTAATACAATAAGCCAAAAAAATCTACGTCTCGCTACCACTCAAACTCCGGATTATATATACAAAGTAAAATAGTATTACTTTGTTAGATTAAAAAAAAAAAATTTTTTTGGGCTTAAATAATGACGAGTAACCTCGGCCTTTGGGCATAAGTAATGACGAGTAACCTCGGCCTTTGGGCTTAAGTAATGACGAGTAACCTCGGCCTTTGGGCATATATAATGACGAGTAACCTCGGCCTTTGGACATACGTAATGACGAGTAACCTCGGCCTTTGGGCATAAGTAATGACGAGTAACCTCGGCCTTTGGGCATAAGTAATGATGAGTAACCTCGGCCTTTGGGCTTAAGTAATGACGAGTAACCTCGGCCTTTGGGCATAGGTAATGACGAGTAACCTCGGCCTTTGGGCATAAGTAATGACGAGTAACCTCGGCCTTTGGGCATAAGTAATGACGAGTAACCTCGGCCTTTGGGCATAGGTAATGACGAGTAATCTCGGCCTTTGGGCATAAGTAATGACGAGTAACCTCGGCCTTTGGGCATAAGTAATGACGAGTAACCTCGGCCTTTGGGCTTAAGTAATGACGAGTAACCTCGGCCTTTGGGCATAAATAATGACGAGTAACCTCGGCCTTTGGACATAAATAATGACGAGTAACCTCGGCCTTTGGGCATAAGTAATGACGAGTAACCTCGGCCACCGGCTACTAGCGCTATAAACGGCAGGACTAACTGGACTGCATTATATTATCCCCCACCCTTCATTTTTTTTAATTCTTAGAATTTTTTTTTTGTTTAAACCGCCACCGCTACTTTGACAGGGTGTTGTGTTCCTCCCGCAGTGGCTGCGCTTGATGCCTGTCTGCCATGAATACAGAGCGGCGGGTTGAGTGTGCCCACCACTTCTGCCATCATGGCAGAATAATAGGAAGTGTGTACACTTGCCAAGACTAGTCAGACCAGCAGAGTGTGTGTACTGACGATCGGCAGTTTTGTTTCTAATAGTGGTTATCATTAGTTTAGGTAGTATAATTAATATTAATTGTTATCTTTGATCAAATTCGTGGATTGAAAATAAACTAAATGGGTGAAAAAAAATCAAGCAATGAATATTATTCCATATTTATTTTAAAATAAAATGATATAATTTCTATGTGACAACACACACACACACACACACACACACACATATATATACAGTCGATTCCGCTTAATTGGGACATATCGGGACCGAGGCTTTTTGTCCCAATTAAGCGGCTGTCCCAATTAAACATACAAATTTACTATTGGCTTCATGGTTTGGTTCCTTTGTGATTTGTCCCAAATAAGCGGTTGTCCCGGTTAAGCGGTGTCCCAATTAAGCGGAATCCACTGTATATACTGTATTTAGTTTTATAAATTATAATGAAATCATGGGAGGGTTCCTATACAGACAAAAATATCCCTAAGGGAAGCCCTTGTTACTAAAAAAAAAAAGAAGGCTATTCACCGAGCAATGTGACTTCTGCTCTCACTGTTTTCTCATTGGTTGGATTAATGCTCATTTATCGGTGATGGCGGACACCTCATATTTATATCCGGGGCTTCATTAGCACGTCCTACACACACTTGGCTTTTACGTTCTTAGTATAGACATTCATGTTTACATTGGTTACCGTCTTTTTGTGTGTGTGTGTCAAATAGGTGTGTCAAATAGGTGTGTAAAAAGATAAACAATCACGGCGAGATATATGTAATGGTTTAAAAGTTATTTAAATCTAACTCAGGTAAAAGAAGCAAACAAGAAATAGTGTCTCTATTGCCCCTTTAACCACTATTAATGAGATGGACAAAAATAAATCCTAAGAATACGTTCTATCAAGTTCCGATTGTTTATAAGTTCTATCAAGTTCCGATTGTTTATAAGTTCTATCAAGTTCCGATCGTTTATAAGTTCTATCAAGTTCCGATTGTATATAAGTTCTATCAAGTTCCGATTGTATATAAGTTCTATCAAGTTCCGATTGTTTATAAGTTCTATCAAGTTCCGATTGTTTATAAGTGCTATATAATTCTAATTGTTGATTCATATGAAAATAATCTTTTAAAGACACATTTATTTATTTTTTTTTACGATTGTGTACCTTTAGTCTTTGACCAGTAGAGGATATACATAAATACCGTATTTCCCCAGATATACATAAATACCGTATTTCCCCAGATATACATAAATACCGTATTTCCCCAGATATACATAAATACCGTATTTCCCCAGATATACATAAATACCGTATTTCCCCAGATATACATAAATACCGTATTTCCCCAGATATACATAAATACCGTATTTCCCCAGGTATAAGCCACCCCCACCATCTCCCAATTTTTGGACTGTGAAGTTTTGAAAAAAATATTTTATTAGAGAAACAAGTTATAAAGAAAGAAAATGTACAAAGAAACAAAATTCAAGATTCATAATAATCACTCATACACTCCCCCCCCCCCCTTTACTTTTTGGGCTTGAAAATTTTGGAAAAAAGGATTGGCTTATACATGAGGGAAATGCGGTAATCAATTTGTTATTTTGGTCATTTTCGTGTCATTTCTGAAGCGTGCCATTTTACGGTTCATGTCTTTTTGTGAATAGAGTCATTTACTGGCAGACTTAATAACAGTACCATTTTTTTCAATGTATGAAGTTTTATCGTGTAATTAGTTAATGAGTTGTATTATAGCTGTCGTTTTACACTACACAAGTCCATTAGGTACATCAAAGTCAAACGATTCACGGTAGGTAAAATCTGTTAATAATTAGCCATGAGTCTAAGAAATCATAAATTCCGATATAACTGTTGAACTATAAAACTTTATTGCAGGTACATTACTCTTGCAATAAGTGATATATCAGAACGCGTTTGTTTTTATAAATATTCTGTAAATGAAACGAATAAAATCCTGGCCACTCGGAGAACCCTCCAGACGCGAGGTTCCAACAGATTGTACAGAAGTAACACGTGTTTTCGTTTGTCGTTGATAAATAACTAAATCTCCACTCCCTTTCCCCCCGTCCCACCCTGAACTTTTTTTTGTATGTATTTCGTAGATGGAAAGATGAAGAGAGGGAGATGGAAGGGGATAAGGGAGTTAGGGGAGGAGGGGGGCGGGATTGGATGCTAATGTTTGTGTGTGCGGAGAGAGGAGGTGGGCGGATATCTACGGAGTACGTGCCAGCTCTCGCGTGCGGTAAAGCGAGTGACTGCTCGTACGGGTACCGTGGAATCATTTCTGGAAGAAGAGGGCTTGATGTTGTCTGTTTGTTTCGTGTTTTTTTTTTTTTGTTTTGGCTCGCGATTACACCTGTTACATGGGCAAACACCGTTGATCGGACTGGTTTGAGCAAGTGTGTGGCGAAAGGGGGAAGGGAGGGGTGGGGTGGGTGGGCGCAGATATGAGCCCTCCTCTCTTCCCCCCCCCCACCTCGTCTTATATTTTTAAATGATGCTAAATGATGTGGCCTTGTTGATTTTAAAATGTTTTTTTTTTCCTTAACCCCCTTCCCCCCAAATCGCCTTAACCAAAGATTTTTGTCGTGTCGCAGGACTGTGCACATAGATTACCCTCAGGGCTCGATTTACCGCCGGGGATGCCGGGGGTATCCCCGGCACTGAGATCTGTCATCCCCGGCTCTGCTTTAGCTAATATATCCCAACCGGGGATGAAATCATAGACATTCATCCCCGGCTCTGCAGAAAATTTTGTTCATCCCCGGCACTGGTTTTTTTCTTAAATTGAGCACTGCTTACCCTCACTGTGTTTTGGTTGTGTGTGACATACAACACACAGAGAGAGTGAGAGAGAGAGAGAGAGTAAGAGAGTGAGAGAGGGGGAGAGAGAGGGAGAGAGTGAGAGAGAGGGAGAGAGAGAAAGAGTGTGTGTGAGAGAGAAAGAGTGAGAGTGAGTAAGAGAGGGTGAGAGAGAGAGAGAGATTAAGTCTTGGTGTATTAGAGAGGTAGATAATTTCAGAGATATAGAGAGGAAAATCAGTGGACATGTGCTATCCTGTATTATTTGTCTAATAAATCAATTATTAGCTTTAAGGATAAATTAATTGCTTTTTTAAAATTATATATATATGTGTGTGTGTGTAGGCTATATGAGGACATTTTCATGAATTCACATGCTTTATTTTGATCATTTGATAAAAAGAAAGTCATTACATGTTACAATATATCTCTTGTGATTTTCAAAGAACACACAAGTTTATTAAACATGCTAAGCTGAGTTCTTTTTGTATCATGTTATTACTAAATAGTTGAAATGTTAAGTCAACGATTGTGAATTAAGGGGGGGGGGCAGTACAGTTTGTTAAATGGTTGTGGACATTGTCCACTTATAGCTGGATTCAAATGGGGGCGGTAGATGGGGCGGCTTAACCCCCACGCACCCCAAAAAACCTAAATTCAGTGGCGTACCTGGCGGGGGGGGGGGGAGGCGGTGGGTGCGGTCCGCACTGGGCGGCACTTTTTATTACTTTTTGGGGGGGGGCGGCAAAATGTATAGATTAAATTGAAATACCTAAATGAGAGGGCGGCAAAATGTATAGATTAAATTGAAATACCTAAATGAGAGGGCGGCAAAATGTATAGATTAAATTGAAATACCTAAATGAGAGGGCGGCAAAATGTATAGATTAAATTGAAATACCTAAATGAGAGGGCGGCAAAATGTATAGATTAAATTGAAATACCTAAATGAGGGGGCGGCAAAATGTATAGATTAAATTGAAATACCTAAATGAGAGGGCGGCAAAATGTATAGATTAAATTGAAATACCTAAATGAGAGGGCGGCAAAATGTATAGATTAAATTGAAATACCTAAATGAGGGGGCGGCAAAATGTATAGATTAAATTGAAATACCTAAATGAGAGGGCGGCAAAATGTATAGATTAAATTGAAATACCTAAATGAGAGGGCGGCAAAATCGTCTTTCGCCCTGGGCGGCCGATACCCACGCTACGCCGCTGCCTAAATTTAGCTTGTTTTATGAATTTCCAAAACTTTAAAAGAGTCAAGTGATTATTTTCCTCTGCGTGCAGTGACCTATCGGATCTTAACACAACCGTGACCAGAGATTGTATGTGTTAGTCCTGTACAAAGTAATTCATAAAATGGGAGTCCACGGGCAGTTCTCGATAACTAAATTTATTGTTGGTCAAGGTGTTGTATTTAGTGGTCAGTTAGATAATACACCAGTATTATGTCTGGACATTAGCCTGCGTGGAGACGACACTGTTTAGGATTCCCAATTAAATTATGACAGGTGAATCTGTCCACAGGCAAAAAAACTTTCTTTGTTATTTATGGCCAGAGTCTAATAATTTCTGTTATATTTAGGATCCACCTGAGAGAGCCCTGAACTATTGAACAAATGTTGCAGTGGCCATCGCCTGTGGCCTATTTCGGATCTGGCCACAAAAACCACAGCAAGTCATTTTTTTTTAAAAGTATTTTTAGGAAAAAACATAGAATAATGTAATCTTTCAGCTATTTATCAACAAATTATGAAATACTAGAGAATTATTATAAAGATATAAGTTATGCTAACAATGAAATACTTAATGAAATATAGAAGAAACAAAACTAATGTAACTCAAAGCCCAGAGATCTGTTTTATATTTACAAACTAAAAGGAAACATATTTGGTTGGCTGACGGAAATAGGATAACCTGTGCAGCATTTTACATTACATGGGTAACTCTTTTATTTTATTTGATTATCTCCCACTCCAAAACTGGCCAGGTATTTTCAGAAGCTCGATGCCTTAATTATTTAATCATACAGCGAGAATTCATTCAGGAAAGAGACAGTATAAAAAAGCTCTTGGGGAAAAATGCAGATGTTGAGAAATAAAGGGGGTGGGGAGAATGTTGTTGAGTTGGGTGGGTTTGGAGATGGGTGGATGTGGGTGTGGGTGGATGTGGGTGGAGTTAATGAATCACTTGGGCAGTCCGTGTTTCTTTAATTTGGTTAATTTGTTGGAGATCTCTCATTTCCGTTCCCAACGTTGTGTAATAATGTAAAATATATGTTCCACGTGCGGACAGACGATCGGACCTAGACGTGAAAGAGAGAGAGAGAGAGAGAGAGAGAGAGAGAGAGAGAGAGAGACGTAAAAAAAAATAAAAGATTCCAGACAATGGTAAAATCGTGAGCGAGTGTAACTGGTTGCGGGCGATGCATACAGGTAGTCTGACGAGCGAGGGGTGCTTTGGAGATGTTGTGTGGGAGGTGGGACAGATGGAGTAGCGTAGGTATGTGTGTGTGTGTTGTGTGGTGGCTGGGGTGTGGCGAGTGAGAGGAATGGCAACACTGCAGACCGTCTGCGTTGTTGGCGAGGCTGGTGTCGATGGTTGATAGGGGGGCAGGAACACCGCGTCGTCGCCCTCCACCCCCCTCACACGCCCACCTCTTGCATTACGTTGTTACATTGTGTGTCTTGTTGTTGTTGTGTGTGAGTTGTCTAGTTTATTTATAAATTGAGCAACATCCGACGCTGTTTATGCATCAAAATAAGACATGACCACCGACATTGTAGTGTAGTGACTGGTATGTCCTGGCCCAACTTCAGGACTGGGTGATCAGCATTTATATTTTTTTTTCCACGGTTACAAGGACTTGCTTGCTGGAAGGAAGGGAATGGATCGGCTTTATCTCTGTGGTCGTCAGGGGGGGGAGGGAGGTGTAAGAGGGTTGGGGGTTGCAAGGTGTACTGACATTGAATTCCAGCTGGTGTCGCCAACCAGGGCAACCACATGAAGCGCCAGGGCTTAGGGGCGGGTAAAGTCAATCAACCGAAATTAAAAAAAAAACCGTCAATGTATTAATTGATCCAGTGGAATTATTGATTCTCAGCCAATCTGGTAGTGTTGGTACCGAGATGGGTTCCATCAGATGTACCATTAGGTGTGTCTGCACACTGTGCTATCAAATGGTGTGCCTGCACAGTGTGCTATCGCTTGGTGTGTCTGCACAGTGTGCTATCAAATGGTGTGTCTGCACAGTGTGCTAGCATATGGTGTGTCTGCACAGTTTGCTATCGCTTGGTGTGTCTGCACAGTGTGCTATCACTTGGTGTGTCTGCACAGAGTGCTATCATATGGTGTGTCTGCATAGTGTGCTAACATATGTTGTGTCTGCACAGAGTACTACTATTTGGTGTGTCTCCACAGAGTGCTATCATTTGATGAGTCTACAAAGAGTGCTATCATTTGATATGTCTGCACAGAGTGTGCTTTCTCGGTCTTCTTTTGGCACTGCTTGCAGAACAGTTCATATAACTTACAGATAGATAAACTCTGCAAACATTGCAGTAAGAACCCCTACTTCAAATATTAATTCCCTTATATGTCGTATGCTAAGATGACCTCAATTTGGTCTCTACAGGGTCCCCGAATACGTAAAATCTGCTCTGACTTCTGGGATATATTACATACTTCCGTTTCCCTTTTAAAAACGAATTGTATTGTCATTCAGCCATTTGTTTCGATCAGTCTTCCATGCACACGCAATCGTAGAATGCATATACCAACAATGGGTTTTATCATGTTACATATTCTGTTGGAATCCAACACTAATGGGCTGCCTACGGCTCTGAAGAGGAAGAGTTGTAGAAGGGGGCAAAGGTATAAATAATAGTGTAATAATAAATCGCATCTAATGTAGATATCTACGACCGATATGACTTATACCACTGTTCTTTACTCTAAGTATATTTTCCTAAACCTGAGCTTAACCATTGAGACGTATAATACCAATACCTTATGCCTGGTATTGCTATTTACTCTATTCTATAATGTTCTATTGTTTATTCTATAATCACAACACAACAAGTTCATTGTAATCAGAAATTCAATTTTACTATTTACCATTATGATAACTTTTCCGTTGTCTTTAAAGGGATGACGTAGATACTTCCAGAAATCTTTAGACACCTTAGACAAATGTATATCATACCATAATAACGGTTCATCTACTCATCAATGTATTCACTTTTCAATGTATTCACTTATCAATGTATTCACTTATCAATGTATTCACTTATCAATGTATTCACTTATCAACGTATACACTTATCAATGTATTCACTTATCAATGTATTCACTTATCAATGTTTGTTTTTATCTAAATGATCCAACAGTTTATAGTTTCTAAGTCTAAATGTATTATGAACGTGCACTACTTTTGTTCAGAATATGTAATATGAACGTGAACTACTTACTTTTGTTCAGAATATGTAATATGAACGTGAACTACTTACTTTTGTTCAGAATATGTAATATGAACGTGAACTACTTACTTTTGTTCAGAATATGTAATATGAACGTGAACTACTTACTTTTGTTCAGAATATTTAATATGAACGTGAACTACTTACTTTTGTTCAGAATATGTAATATGAACGTAAACTACTTACTTTTATTCAGAATATTTAATATGAACGTGAACTACTTACTTTTATTCAGAATATTTAATATGAACGTGAACTACTTACTTTTGTTCAGAATATTTAATATGAACGTGAACTAGTTACATTTGCTCAGAATATGTAATATGAACGTGCACTACTTACTTTTGTTCGGAATATGTAATATGAACGTGAACTACTTACTTTTGTTCATAATATGTAATATGAACGTGAACTACTTACTTTTGTTCAGAATATGTAATATGAAAAAGAACTACTTACTTTTGTTCAGAATATGTAATATGAAAGTGAACTACTTTTGTTCAGAATATGTACTATGACCTGAACTACTTAATTTTGCTCAGACCATGTAATATGAACGTGAACTACTTACTTTTGTTCAGAATCTGTGTTATGGACCGTTTAGCTGTCGTACAGTTCCACTGTCTGTTCCTGAACTGGAACTTGCACTCCATCAGCGCGAGCTTGGCTCCCTTGGCAACCTCCGCCACAACTTCCGGTTCTCGTTTACATATCGTCTTTTGTCTTCCAGCCAATCGTTTCGTCTTCTTACATATACTGTTGGAATCCATTACTAGCGGACTACCAACGGCCCTGGGTGGGAAGGAGACAAAAAGTATAAACATAAGTGAGTTAAACAGAGAGAGTGTATAGTAGTGTATACTGTCGATATCATAGACTGGTGTAGCTTATACAACTGTACTTATACCCTGCTAAGTCGTGAGGGATTGTGGGAATTTATTTAAACATATACATTGTATACATATATATATATGTATATATATATGTATGTATATATGTATATATATATATATATATATATATATATATGTAATATACATAATTTTATGATGTTTGCGTAGCTATGCGTCGTAAAAAAAAAGTAAAGTTCTCTTAGCCCTAAAGGGCCATCCGGGCAGATGAAGTGTAGAATTCATCTGTTTCTATAACCTCGGCATATGAAGGGATTGTGTGTTTAGCACAACGCCCAGCCACCTTAACTTCCTCAACTAAAGTCAGGTACCCATTTAAAGCTGGATAGACTTGTAGGACGACTTTGAAACACATTTCACCTGGAAAAATTCCCATGGTTCTCACCGAGGATCGAACCCAGAACTCTCAGGTGCACAGTCGAGTATCTACACCAGTCGGCCATCCGTCCCATTATGCGTCGTAAACAAAACGTAAATTTAGTGGGGGAGGGGGCGGGGGAAGAGAGTCTTCGGTCAATGCAACGTTTTTACAAAATGACCCCGTCTCAGTGTAATTGAATTGATATTAGCTCAAACAGAAAAAAGAGCAAAGTTTAATAAAAGTTCAAAACGTTTTGTAAAATGAAAATCAGTTATGTTTTTTTTAAATTTCTGAATCAACCCCTCGCCCCTCCCCCCATGTACAAACATTTAGCATGATACGATGTTCTAATAGTGTTGTTATTATTATTTGTTAAATATCAGCTCCTGTAAAATTGTCCATTTGGGAAGCCAACCTATTTAAATACACCCTTGGTACACTGGTTTTAAAAATCACCTCCGTATCCAAGTAATGGATCTGATTTCTATATATCTTGACCAACTTTTCATTTTCTAAAATATATAAGTTTCTGTTCAAATTATAAATATCGTATTAGCAAAGATTGTTCTAAAATGTAGAATAGGACAATCATTTACACGGAAGGCACGTGCGCTTTCAACAGGTTATATTTTGCATGCCAGATATTAGTGCTCTAGATATAGACGTTTTATTCTTTTCCTGAAACATCTGCTCTGGAAATATCCGGACATCTAAATATAAATTGATATTTTTCCCCCCGGAGTCCCTCTTGATTGGTCCTAATGCGTGTTTTGTTTCTTTTGATACCCGCAGAGCTAAAACAGCAAACATGAAAAACTAGGTGGGGGGGGGTATCTTTTATTTTTTCTTTCGCTGGTTTGGGTCGATGTCGGACTACTGAGTGGGTTCACTGGCCAGAGAACTTCCCCCCCCCCTTTATTTTTTCATCATGTTCTTTTTTTTTCTTTGTATTATTTGAATAGCATATCTGGTCTTATTTGATCTGATTTATTTTCTCTCTCAATACATCCCGTGACCTATAGATGAAAGGTGTTTTTTTTTTTTAGGGACATGGACGGGTCAGATACATCGTCGGGACGTTGAAAGTGAAAGTTGTTGTGAGAGACAATTATTTAGCGGGAAATGGGATCGGGGGGTGGGGTTGGGGTTGGAGTTGGGGTTGGAGTTGGGGTTGGAGTTGGGGTTGGAGTTGGGGTTGGAGTTGGGGTTGGAGTTGGGGTTGGAGTTGGGGTTGGAGTTGGGGTTGGAGTTGGAGTTGGGGTTGGAGTTGGGGTTGGAGTTGGAGTTGGGGTTGGAGTTGGAGTTGGGGTCGACACAATATTCTAAAAAACTTAACACACATACATAACACATATGCATAACACATATGCATAACACATATGCATAATACACATACATAATACACATACATAACACACATACATAACACACATACATAATACACATACATAATACACATACATAATACACATACATAACACACATACATAACACACATACATAACACACATACATAACACACATACATAACACACATACATAACACACATACATAACACACATACATACACGTGATATGGTCCAGTCAGACTATCCCCTTTATCCCAGGGGCGGAAATAGGTCAATCGAGGCAGAAGAACATATTGGGCCCTTTTAGAAACACAGAGACATATTAAAGGGTTTACAATTTGGGCTCGGTGGAACTCCTGAATATTCGAAGGACCTGTCCGCACACCCACTGTGTACATCCTTATATCCGCCCCTGCCTGGTATTAAAATGTGTCCAAATGTTTGACAAAGAAAACTTTAAAATATATAAAAACTGACACATACATTTCTTTGTATTCTTCTGTAATTAAAAAAAAAAAGGTATTTTGAGGTTTGAGTAATTAAAGCATTTGTCTATTGACTGTATGACACATTTTTATTTATTTAATTTGTTTAAAAGTATTTTAGTGTTGCGCATTGATTACACTGATAATATCTACGACCTGGTTGGCAGACTGTCGTAGGGCTGTTTGTGCAGACACTTGTATGTCTGGCAGTGACTGAAAACTGCAGAAACGTTCAAAGATTCTGATTTAGTGACCAATTAAAATACCGTTAACAATACGGTAAGACATTTCGATACAGTTAGCGATTTTGATACACTTACCGAGTTAGCAGTGGAGTAGTGAGGGGGGGAGGGGGCATCATGCCCCGGGCGCTACTCACGAAGGGGCGACAAATGGTATATTTTACATGTACTATTATATGGTTTTCAAATGGGGAGGGGGGGCACTAAAAAGGTATTGTGCCCCGGGCGCGAGTTAAGCTCGCTACGCCACTGCGAGTTAGATAAAGTTAGCGAATCCAAAAGCCCAAAACAGCGATTCTATAGAATCAACTTTTCCGATACAGTTTTTGGATTATGATACAGTTACCGGCTTTTTCCTAAAATTCTTCAAATAAAATTTCTAATAACAATATATGGAATTAACTGACTTTCTTAAATGCTTAGAAATTAGTTCGTTGTACTGGGATCTGATGAATCGGATATATTTCTATAAAGATAATATCGATTACGGTTATGTTCGATTGGTTTTTCCAATAATCGATACCGATGAATCGTCCCATAATATTTTCCATATAAACCTGAGTACATTATATACTTACGGCAACTGATCAATGAATATATTAGTATCATAAACTCACACACATCGATTGGTTTATTACCTGTCTAAGCATGGATAACAATAACATTAACAAAGCCAATGACGCACAATTAATGAACAATTAATTATAATATGAATAATAGACAAGAGATGTTGTAAATTGGCTCAAGCAGGGGCATTAACTGGAACATTTGTTATGGATTGTTCTTTTATAGAGAGAAATTAGTTATGGGAAACAGGCCGCCATTGTCAAGGTGTGTTCTATTGGACAAAATTCTATCTATCTATCTACCTATCCATCTATCCATCTATCTAATCTATCTATCTACCTATCTACCTATCTAATCTATCTAATCTATCTAATCTATCTAATCTATCTAATCTATCTAATCTATCTAATCTATCTAATCTATCTAATCTATCTAATCTATCTAATCTATCTAATCTATCTAATCTATCATTTCGTTATTTTTTTTTAAGGTAGTTTAGTTTTTACTTCAGATTTTTTCAACCCCATAATATCATCGTCAAAGTAACATTTAAAAATACAGTCAAAATAAGCCTTAAAATTAACCTCAATTTCTGTGGATAGTTTTCTGGGTTTTGTCCTTAAATCTCACTTTTGGACCTGTTCTTATTTAGTGAGTATACTCAAAGTTGGCACGAATGTAGTACTCTACGTGACACTACACGATTTGAATTAAACATCGAGTCTGTTGATAAATGTTTTTGTAGATTTACAATAATATCTGTGGTATTGGATTCACGCATACATGCTCGAAATAGTGAATCTTTTTTTAGCCTTACACAGATTCGCCTAAATAAGGCGTTAGTATGCAATAATAAGCTATTAATAGAAATGCAATATATTGTTTAAAAATATATATATATAAATTCATTAAATCATAAAAAATAGTTTTATAAATAATCATTACTTAAATTTAAGCGTGGGTTATTACAATAATATAAACTAAATATCTATTTAT
The DNA here is from genome assembly GCA_021962125.1 of Bulinus truncatus. Lineage (NCBI taxonomy): Eukaryota > Metazoa > Mollusca > Gastropoda > Planorbidae > Bulinus > Bulinus truncatus. Next base: position 180,787 of record JAGDYQ010000422.1, on the reverse strand, counting down.
ATTAGTTGATAAGTAGCAATAAATAAATAAATAATCTATTTACCTAGAGTTTAGTTAAGTTAAATAAATATTTGTATGTTATTTTTGAACAAAAAAAAATTCAGTAAAAATTATAAAAGTTAATGTTTTATACATTTCATTATGTAGTATATTTCTTTTTACTTTTGAATATGTTTCTATTTCAAACATAACATAAAGATGAGAAACTGGGATGTCCGTGTCATTTGTAATATGTATTCAGT
>JAGDYQ010000422.1:156755-180045 GCA_021962125.1 Bulinus truncatus | reverse complement strand
CTGGCCAATCAACTCTTCGGTATTAATATCATTTTTTTAAACTTCATTTTAAATGTATAATAAAATAATAGAAATTTAAACTCGTGAACTATGAGTAGTGTTATTTAATTTACCAAAATTGCTTTTACCAGCAATTCTTTATTTTTAAATTGAATAATTGCGACTGGTCAATTTGTTGTTGATGAATCTATTCTTTGTTTTCCAATATTTTATAAGTTATATCCGCACAAAATTAATAGCTCCTGTTAGTCACTTCGTCGTTCTTCACCGGTTGTACGTTTAACCAACAGTATAATAATATAATTCAGTTTTTCTATTTTGTCACAATTGTGTAGCAGGTGAAATGATGCCTTTCTTTATATTAGGAATCGAAATTGCGACTCAATACGTTTTTATGTTCAAAAACTCTTCTATTTAATTATTTTACTCAAACTTTACAGCTTGTACAATACATTATTGAAGCATGATTCTATTATATATTTCTAATTTATATTAATAATCGGTACTAAAATGTATTTATAGATATGGAACTGCAAAATATTCCTCTCCATTCGCAAAACTTGGCGCATCGCTCATTTTCGCCCCCCGAACATTTATTCCTACCCCACCAGGAGACGGTCCTGGGGAGGGGCTGGGGCTATGCCCCAGTTATTGTCTGAATCGCACATGTACCCAGAATCGGATATTGACGGCTCCCCCCCTGCTGGAAAAAAAATTCTTGCGCCCCCCCAATGCATATATATATATATATACTGAAATAAAATATTTTAATAGTATTCTATATATATATATATATATATATATATATATATATATATATATATATTACAAAATTTTTGTCTCGTGTGATACTATCTTAATAGGGAGCCGGAGCCCGGAGCCGTCAAATTTGTAGAACCGGACCGAAAAAAAAAAATATGGCGGCTCGCAAGCCTGATATATATATATATATATATACATACATATATATATATATATATATATATATATATATATATTGAATTAATTTCTTAATTCATCCTCAGAATGTAGTTTATAGAGTAACATTTCTACTTTATTAAATAACTCAATATTCTCATTTGTTTTTGTTGACAGAATGTTTTGAAAATTGCATTAGCTGCGATAAAATTTCAGGAAACTGTAATGCCAGCTGCAAAAATTATTACTACGGGAACCAGTGCAATCAAAGTAATATATATTTATATAATATACTTTCTGTTACCGACTTGTGATCTTTTTTTTAGGCTTTTATTTAGTTTCACTTTCTGTGTTTTATTTGTGTTCAAAACATGTCAATTATTTTTCAACCTATTTTCGTTTAGTTATAGTACTAACCATGATATGTTGATATTTTCAGGTCAATTAATTAGATTTTTGTAGACTTACGACAGTTTATTTTATTTTCAGCAGAGATTAAATAAGCGCGAGATGATGAGAACTAATAAACATGTTTTGAATTCGAAAATAAACAAAGCACGAATTGCGCATAATTTTCTTGTAGGGCGTAATTTTGCTAACGCTATGGTAGTTTGCATACACTTTGTACTCAGAAAACAATCTTAAATCACCCAAAAGCATGCACGATAATTATAAAAACTCTTTTGTTATAAAATAATCTTTTTATAAATAAATGAATAGATATAAAATACAATTTTAAATTCCTTATTACATGCACATTATTACATGCACATTACTACATGCACATTATTACATGCACATTATTACAGAAAAATAGTCACCTAAGATTACAGCGATGACGTCAGGCTGTATCTGCTGTTATATACATCATAGAGTTTCCAATTGTATTATCGGTTCTTGTCTCAATTAAAACGTATAAAAGTATAAAACGTATAATGGTGGTAGTTTTTATTGAAATTTAAGTAAATGATCATTTGATATGTTTGGAAGCAAACGATGTGTGTATTAACGTTTGCATAAAAAAAAATAAAACAAATACGTTAATACTGGGAAAGACAGAAGATATTTCAATTATACACATTTAGAACAGCTAGTGCCATTATAAATGAATGGTTTAAAGATTGTTTTACTAAAACCGTAAATTGTTTTCAACCACTATGTGTGATCTTGTAATATGACCTTAACATGACCTTAACACGTGTATGCTGGAATCACTCTGGCCCTGATCCACCAAGCACCTACATTGAATTGGATGACATTGTGGATATGTGTGGATATATATATATATATATATATATATATATATATATATATATATATACGAATATAAGATATGTGAAAAATAAATGTATTTCCTCGGTTATTATGGTCCGTCAGTTGTACTTGTTCACAAAGTTAGTATTTAGCCAGTTAAGAGACTAACGTGAATGGTGTCAATCCTGTGCAGACATGCCTCACCCCCTCCCATTCAGAGTGTGCTTTAAGGTGGTTAAGTACATAGTTACAAAGGGGCAGGTGCCTTCAATGACAGACCGAAACCTATTCATTATATAACTATGTTGTAAAATGTGTTGTTATTTAAATATATTGCAACAATTAGGGCAATTCAATACCAATCCACAAATTGTTACATACGTATATTACATTCATGTCTCTTGGCAACAAGACGGGCTTTGTAAACAAGTGGCGACATTAGGCGAGAGCGGTTTATGTGTCCTTTCCGGTTGGAGCTTTCTGCCCCGCCCATAAAGGGGCGGCTTTTTCAGCCCACGATACAACTATTCCCTTTTTTTAACGTTACCTTTGACAGATAACATGACCTTATTTGACTCAAGTAACATACACAGACCTCGTTTGTCTAAGTAACTGTGAGCATTAATAAAATAAGGAGGGATTTTGACGTAGTTCAATTTATAATCGTTTATAAATAAGACTTTGACATTTGAACAAAAACAGAGAGATATAATACGATGGAGCATTTACATATACTGTAAATACTTAAATATTACATGCCTTTACAGCTTGCTCTAGAACATGTTTGCATTCTTCCTGCAATAGCCTAACAGGGTACTGTATACTCGGCTGCACGATTGGTTACTATGGTAACTACTGCACCGAAGGTGAGTAGAGAATATTTTGTTCCATTAATAATTCATTTATTGCTGTTTGTAGCGTCATTGAATATTAATGTACTGCAGGCACACACCCATCTATCTTTGTTTAAAAATTCGATTTGCATCAAGCCCTTTCTTAAGGGTATGGAATCTAGGCAACTGAATACAGCCATTATATCCAGGGGTGGGGTGTCGGCAAATATTTTAGCCGACACCGACACCGGCTCCTCCCCAGCCCTGATTATAACTACGGAATACCCTGACAGGGTTGTTTTTTAGGCAGCCTCAAAAACGGGTAAAGGTCAAACCTGACACTTGTCAGGTATCTCGGACTCGCGCGACATTACCGTTGGGAGCCTCAAAAGAGGACCCCAGCTTTCACACATTTTTATGAGACCAATAATAGCAAGCGATGGTCTATGCTGCGTTTTTTTCTCCCCTTCCCCTACAAATACTTTTAGGCAGGCCCACAAAGACAACCTTTAGATAGGCCCACAAAGACAGCCTTTAGATAGGCACACAAAGACAGCCTTTAGATAGGCACACAAAGACAGCCTTTAGATAGAAACACAAAGACAACCTTTAAATAGGCCCACAAAGACAACCTTTAGATAGGCACACAAAGACAACCTTTAGATAGGCCCACAAAGACAACCTTTAGATAGGCACACAAAGACAGCCTTTAGATAGGCACACAAAGACAACCTTTAGATAGGCACACAAAGACAACCTTTAGATAAGCACACAAAGACAGCCTTTAGATAGGCACACAAAGACAACCTTTAGATAGGCACACAAAGACAGCCTTTAGATAGGCCCACAAAGACAACCTTTAGATAGGCACACAAAGACAGCCTTTAGATAGGCACACAAAGACAGCCTTTAGATAGGCACACAAAGACAGCCTTTAGATAGGCACACAAAGACAACCTTTAGATAGGCACACAAAGACAGCCTTTAGATAGGCCCACAAAGACAACCTTTAGATAGGCACACAAAGACAGCCTTTAGATAGGCACACAAAGACAGCCTTTAGATAGGCACACAAAGACAACCTTTAGATAGGCACACAAAGACAACCTTTAGATAGGCCCACAAAGACAACCTTTAGATAGGCCCACAAAGACAACCTTTAGATAGGCACACAAAGACAACCTTTAGATAGGCACAAAAAGAAAGCCTTTAGATACACACACAAAGACAGCCTTTAGATAGGCACACAAAGACAACCTTTAGATAGGCACACAAAGACAACCTTTAGATAGGCACAAAAAGACAGCCTTTAGATACACACACAAAGACAGCCTTTAGATAGGCACACAAAGACAGCCTTTAGATAGGCACACAAAGACAGCCTTTAGATAGGCACACAAAGACAACCTTTAGATAAGCACACAAAGACAACCTTTAGATAGGCCCACAAAGACAACCTTTAGATAGGCCCACAAAGACAACCTTTAGATAGGCCCGCAAAGACAGCCTTTAGATAGGCCCACAAAGACAACCTTTAGATAGGCCCACAAAGACAACCTTTAGATAGGCCCGCAAAGACAACCTTTTGATAGGCCCACAAAGACAACCTTTAGTAAGCCCACAAAGACAACCTTTAGATTTTTAAAAGGTCGACTCATTTGATGCAATACATTTCTTTCTAAAGTTAACAATTTTTTTTTCCTCACAAAAGTAAACACTTTGTAAAAAATAATAATAATAATAATTATCTAATTATAATGGAGACACAGGCAATAAGCCATTTGATATATTAACATGAAACTGATTGAGATGGCTAATTGAAAAAAAAATGTTATACCGACACTGACAGTTTGTGATGAAAGTTGTGATACAACATTTGGTTGCCATAGAGACACGGGGAAATGTATAATACACTGTGCACCTGGTCAGTACGGCGAGAAATGTGAGAAAGGTAAGCAAAGCAAAGCAAATCGTTTGAAAATCTCATCTTTAGCTTTCTAATTATGAATTTTGTTTAAGAATGATCTAAATCGATCTGAAAACTTTAAATTTATTATTTAAATTTGAAAAAAAAACTACTTTTCAAGCGACGTATCGAGATTCATTATAGCGATAATTAATATATCTATACAGCCCCGTCGCGTCAAAATTCTACAGTAGGGGCCAGTCATTCTAGAGCAGGGGCCAGGCCAATAGCGGAGGGGGGGGCAGGAAATAAATGTTACTAATTGGAGCAAACAAGCAGAGGAGGCCAGACAAAACGCAAGGGGGCCGGCCCCTTGGACCCGCCCGCACGCTACGGGCCTGTATCTATATAAATAATAGCGGTCTGGGTTCTGTGTTTAATCGAAAGTAAAGAATTAAGACAACCATATTCTAGTTTAAAATACAACCATGAAAAAATTGGATATCCCCGAAACCAAAAATAACCTAGCCTACCGATCAATCCTAAGGGGATATAACTCTAAGCAAAGGTATTGCAGGGTACAGCTACTATATATATATACAGAAGTTTTTTGCCATGTAGCGCGCCGGATCTGCGATCCGGCACCTCTGAAATGCAATCCGGCACCTCTTATAGTTTTCTTCATTTGGTAAAAAGTTAAAAACTTCAGAGACCCACCACCTCTTATTGAAGAGACCCACCACCTCTTATTGAGCAAAAAAACCCCTGTATATATATATATATATATATATATATATATATATATATATATATACATATATATATATATATATATATATATATATATATATATATATATATATATATATTGTGCATTTTTAATTTAATTTGTACACTATATACCATATTTCAAACTAAGCGCCATAAATATGTATGCCATTCTTCAATTTCCCGCCATTTAGTGTCAGTCATCCATATGTTATCTTTTAAAAATGTTTCCAAATTATGTTCCATCAAATTCTGTTTTTGTTAACCTGTTATAGATCCTGTTTCACCCATACATCCACCACTGTTCATAACATTGCTATAAACAAATCATTCTCGTATATTTGTTTGAAATATATATGTTTTTATTCAGAATGCAGTATGCATTGTTCACATTCAAAGTACTGCAACAATCAAACCGGGGATTGCTATTCTGGTTGTAAACGGGGCTTCTATTATCCAAACTGCACTGGAAGTAGGTCATGTCGATTCTCTTTACGTCACTGGCTTACGGTTAAACTATTGATAATTCTGAACAGAGAATGGCTAGAACTCGTATAACTTACGGTTAAACTATTGATAATTCTGAACAGAGAATTTCTAGAACTCGTATAACTTACGGTTAAACAATTGATAATTCTGAACAGAGAGTGGCTAGAACTCGTATAACTTACGGTTTAACTATTGATACTTCTGAACAGAGAGTGGCTAGAACTCGTATAACTTACGGTTTAACTATTGATACTTCTGAACAGAGAGTGGCTAGAACTCGTATAACTTACGGTTTAACTATTGATAATTCTGAACAGAGAGTGGCTAGAACTCGTATAACTTACGGTTTAACTATTGATACTTCTGAACAGAGAGTGGCTAGAACTCGTATAACTAACGGTTTAACTATTGATACTTCTGAACAGAGAGTGGCTAGAACTCGTATAACTTACGGTTTAACTATTGATACTTCTGAACAGAGAGTGGCTAGAACTCGTATAACTAACGGTTTAACTATTGATACTTCTGAACAGAGAGTGGCTAGAACTCGTATAACTTACGGTTAAACTATTGATACTTATGAACAGAGAATGGCTAGAACTTGTATAACTTAGGTTTAACTATTGATACTTCTGAACAAATAATTATATTTTTAATATGGAATGCACAACACTATTTTGTCATTCTGTTCGCCATATTAGCCCCACCCATACATTAGGCAATCAGTAACTTTGTCCCGTCTCTGGATAAGATGACGATGCTGATGTCACAATGATGTCATTTCAATGTAGGTTGTGAGGCAGATTGCGGAAATAACGTCATGTGTTCACCGGAAGGGGAATGTGAGGAGGCGTGTATTACAGGAGATAAAGGATTAGATTGTCTTATAGGTTTGTACCTTTACATTTGAATAACTAGGCGTATGTATTTATTTCTAGAAAGGCGTTCATACACTGTTATGGCGTATCAGTTAAAATGATAAGACGTAAGGAAGGGTCTATAGTAATGCTTTTTGAAACCATTCTGGTTCCAGATTTGTATTTTTTTTTCAAACATTGATGTTGTTTTGAAGCAGGGTATTTATCTTCGTTGCCGGTAACCAAGCAAAAAGGGTTACGCCAGATGTGACAAATATAAACACATCGGGCAATATACGCCAAACTTGGCTATTTTCATCTTACCCAACGTATTTACTTTTTAAAAAAAAACATACTTTGATATTAGTTTAAATAAAACACTTCCCTTATCCGTCTGTTGAACTCCTGCTTCTTTTACGGCCTGTCAAATTTAATAAACCATTGTGACCTGCGATACGGAAAGTTTAGTCTCGCCTGTTAGTGATGTCCCTGTAGGAATGACATAAAATCTTAGATCTTATAAAGCGCAATAGGCTGCCTTTCTCTCACCCCCACCGTAGCCGATGGTGCAGTGACCCTGGATGCACCACTAGGGATATAGCGGAGACTTTCACCATGGCCTGAAATATTTATTGGCCCTCACCGTAGATCAAACCAGGAACATTTAGGTCGACAGTCTAGCGGTTAACCATACGACCACCCCCCCCCTGTAAAAAGGGGTCAAGTATACGGGGAAGATGGACTAAAAATTCACATGATCATACGTCTTACCTTCTCTCCTGTAAGCCCATTCGAACTTTCAAATCCTCAGCGAGTGATACACAGCTCTATCCCTCAGCACCAGTGTATTTCCATTTAGGCTCTGGCTAGAAGTTATCTCCTCCTTGGTTTGTCATTCCGTCGCACTCAAAAAGCCCGTGGCTCTCGGTGTCTCGTAGCGGAAATGAGTGTCGATATTGGGCCACAGCTTACCAAAATTCGCTCCTTTCTGAAAATGCCCAAGTGCGAATGTAAACAATTGTTGTGGCTGGGTGGCGCTTTGGAAGCGAGTCAGATCTTAGGTTGTGGGCTACGGGTTCGACTCCCGGCGAGTAAATAGTTACCTATATGTGTATACCGTGTTGACCCACTCACCCATGTGTGAAGTCCCTGAAATCTCTCAGATCATATAAACCACTAATGGGAGAGTTATTTCATCCTCCCCCCTCCACCATATCCTATTGTGCAACGGGCACTAAGGCGCCACGGGAGACATATACTTAAAGCACTGTCGGCCTATTAGGGAGTAGTAAAATAACAGATACTGAGCCATTATTGCCTTTTTTGGCAATCTGAAGCCGCCCACCGAGGGTCAATTGAACGTTTAAACAAATTTTGTTCCACAGAATGTCCCAGACATTGTAACAGCTCGTGCAGTCCAGGGACACATGAGTGCATCGGGGGATGCGACGACGGCTACTTCGGGAAAACCTGCATAAACGGTTTCTGTGCTCAACTGTTGTCGTGATATCTCACTGTTATTTGTGTGTGTGTGGAGTGTAGGACAGAACCCCCGCGTACAACCCCCCCCCACACGGACAAAACCTTCACGGACAAAACACCCAGCGGACAACCCACCCCCCCCCCCTTGATTTAAATCCGTCTTATTGTTTCAACTCAAATTGCCTTTTTTTTTTTTTAAATTGAAGTTATGGTGTCTGTTAAAACAGCAGTTATAGTTTTATATTATTTTACAGTATGTCCTGAACAATGTAAAAACCAAACATGCGACTCGGCGAACGGCGTATGTCATGAGTGCATCAAAGGAATGTACGGACCAAAGTGTAATATAGGTTGGTATTGTTAAATATTTAAAAAAAATAGACATAATAAATAGGACGGGTGGGGGGGGGAAGGAAAATAAAAATATCCTGCATCAAAGGAAAGATATAATTCAATATGTCTGTTCACAGTTAAAATGTGATCTTCAAATGGTTTTGGTCGCTTCTTGATTGTAAGATATAGTATAAATAAATAAACTTCCCTAAAGCCCATAAGGACTCATCTGGGCAGATTAAGTGAAAGATTCATCTGTTTCATTAACCCCCGGCATATGAAGGTATTGTGTGGTTAGCACAACGCCCAGTCGCCTTTACTCCCTCAACTTAAGTCAGGTACCCATTTAAAGCTGAGAGGACTTGTGTGACGACGAATTAGCATCAAATAAGACCTGGAAAAATTACACGGTTCTCACCGAGGTCCGAACCTAAGATTCCCAGGTCGACAGTCGAGTATCTACATCACTTGGCCATCCGTCCTTCTACGTTTAAAAGGAATCGTAAATACATTTTTTAAAATGTTTTAAACATTTAAAACAAATATGTTTGATAATTTATGTTTACATACTAGTGTAGCCATCGTTCTTATTAGTCGGAAAGTGTGTTTTAGTCATTACAATATGTTCCCTTTCATAACGATAAAGTGTCTGCAGACAATCGCACTTTATAAAGGGATATCTGACTACCCTAACTATTTTCCTTTTGTTTATATAAATAATTCCTGACATCGCAAACGGTCAATTGTTCAGAGTCTAAATAGGTCATGTACTTTACTAGATGTGACATGTCTCGTCACAATATCAGCTTGTGTATAATCGAATAAATTTAACATATAAACAATCCAGACATATATAAACATGTGGCAGTCTTCTTATCACAGACACAATCCAGTCATATATAAACAGATAACTCGGACTCTTGACCAAAACTTTTGTTAACACTTTAGGGGGGGGGGGGGATGATGGGAAATTGATATGGTATTTGAGGGACTGTAACCGTAACAAAACATTATGGATAACTGTATTTCTCTAAGATTGCTACAATCAGTAATACAGCATTTCTCTTAAGTTGCAATACAGCATTTCTCTTGAGATCAAATATAGCATTTTTCTTGAGCTGCAAGAGACGGGTGGCGAGTGGTGTAGACACTCGACTGTCGACCTGAGAGTCCTGGGTTCGACCCTCTGTTAGATGTGAAATGTGCTTCAAAGTCGCCTCGCGATTTCACCCAGCTTTTAATGGGTGCCTGACTTAAGTTGGGAAGTATAGGCGGCTGGGCTTTGTGCTAACCACACAATGCCTTTATATGCCGAGGTTATAGAAACAGATGAATTCTACACTTCATCTGCCCCGATGGCCTGTTATGGATAAGGGAACATTACTTTTTTTGAGCTACAATTTAGCATTGCTCTTGAGCCGCAATATAGCAGTTCTCTTGAGCTCCGCAATACGTAGGATTGCCTATCTCTCTATTTTCGAGAAGTCGAATGCGCTATTGTTTCCGTTTTGTCCGTCTGTCTGTCTGTCCGTCTGTATTCACCCTAGATCTCAGCAACCATTAGTCCTAGACCCATGATGTATATACTTTTTTTGAAGGTCTTGGCCTGCTTTTCCTGCATCAAAAGTTCATTTCGCGAAAAGACCTCTTGTAGTGGCAGTTCGACCACCTGGAAGTGCCATATGACCTCATTTTCCGTGCAAATTTTTTTTATTTCACTAAAGTGTTCAGAATTTAAGCAGAAAATATAAAGAAACGTCTTTTTAATATTTTTTCAGATATATGCATTACACATTTGAATTTATAGACATTTCCAAAATTTACAAATATTTACTGAAAGCTAACATACGTACTGACACATAACACGAATATACGCTAACAAAGCCTTGTCCAGAATGGAACAGGCTTAAGAATACTTTTTTTTTCCAATTCCCACTACTAGAGTCACTTGTTGTGTGATATTATGTATTGCCTTATTGAAGCTACTTTCATAAAATTCATTAAGCTTTTGTTTAATTTTAGCCTGCGACCTGCACTGTTTAAATGACGTATGTCACAGTCGTACCGGCCATTGTTCGGCCTGCAAGCCCGGGAGTGCTGGACCGTTCTGTGAATTCTGTAAGTGCCTGGTTTTGAAATCTCGTGCTACATTTACTTACAACCATTGCAACTTTTGTTCATTTTTAATGGAAAATGAGACAAATGCTAATTTGTGTAGGACTGTAGGTCATATCAGGCAGACCCCCTCAGCCGGCGCGGCACGCCGAATACGTCGCCAAATTTTCGTCCGCCCTATCCGCCGAAAAATATGCGGAGCGTTACAATAGCCGCCGTATTTTGTCCGCCGTTAGATTAACCGTCGCATTACTTAATCTTGCTGAACATGACCCTGTTGACCATATGAAACCTGTCTTAAAAAAGCTTTTCTGTTGATCACAAAATACTGTTCATAACTAGCTGCCATGATGGTGCTGCAAATATTATAAAAACTTCAAAGCTTTTGAAGGTTGACTCTTATCAGTCTAAACTTGACTTGAAAAGAGAGGTTGAAAATATTCTCAAGCGTATTGTTCGAGTTGATATTTGTCTCCATGAAGATGAAATTGAATTTTTAAGTGAACTCGTTACCTTTCTGAAACCATTTCAAGACCTGATTTTCTCAGCATTTCAATGCCAACCGTATCAACTATTCCACTAATGAAAATGCACTTCAGAAAAATCTGCACTGCATCAAATCCTGATGATGACAAGAAACGAATGACAAAGCTTTCAGGCCTCAACCAGTTTGACCATCGATTTCCTGTAAATGATCACATCAAGCTGCATCAGCTGATTGATCCAGGTTCCAATTTATTGATTCTACAGTTAGAATAAGGTGTTCTATGTTAATTTATTGGCATTGAAACAATTTCCGTTTTATTTTGCTCTCACTAGACCACTCAGTTTGCAGTAAAATATTGTTAAATACATATACTATGTACTTTAATGAAATGTTTTATAAAATAGCTATTAGTACTGTTGTGTTTTGATTTTAGAACATTTATTTCAGATGGCAGTGGAAACTATTTGACGGCGCCTGTTGTTCAGTTTCATGATGTCCTTGCTTTCTGGCGTAGCTGTGTTGCATCATCCTCGTATCCAAAACTTACTCAACTGGCTCGTCTTCACCTATCATCATCAGCATCATCTGTACAAGTGGAGTGCATGTGTTCGGTTACTGGTTTGACAATGAACAGCAAACGAGCAAGTCTAACAGCTGATAAATTGCATCGCGTTTGTTTTATTCACGACAATTATAAACTGATTTTTAACAGCCTATCAAGTGACAGAAACTGAATAAGTGGAATGTATTCATGCACTGTATTAGTAGGACAGCATTTAAAACTGTTTTTTTTCTGTGTTTTAAATAATAAAACTATTCTCCAAGTTTTGTAAAAGCGTTTTATTTCTGAAGTTTTATGAATTCATTATTGTCTAGGCTTCAGCCGAATTTTAGCCAAATATTTCGTAATCAGCCGAAAATCAGCCGCAAATGTCTATTTACGGAGAAATCCGGCTAATCCGGATATCAGCCGAAAAATTATGTCAGCCAGCAGAAACATAAAAAAAAAATTCGGCTGGCAGGTCTAACATCAGGTTACGATGAAGTTTGTGAAGGGGATTTCACACTGACAGTTAGCTGACGTGATTATTGTAATACTAGATCAAAGGCCCGGTACCCGGACCGGCGAGTGACTCCTAATAATTGAGTTGTATCCCTTTCACGATCTTTACAAATTCCCCAGTCTTTTTTTAGCCGCGGAAGTTATACACACGTACGCACGCGAACGTACGTGCGCCAGGCTAGCCGATTATGTATTAGATGAACACCGTGGAGCTACGACAACTTCCTAATCGCTTGCGCCTTATGCTTGACCCTGTGATAGACGATTCGGTACACTATATAGCAGTGGTTCTAGAAATGTTGGCTGAGACCTGCGGTAGGATTGTGGACGAATTTTTAGGTTTGATTAGTTGATCGAGAAGCCATTTGCAATTTCAAAAAAAAACAAAAAAAAACATGTTTTTATATTCAAAATTGTATTTACATAACAATGTATCTTTTTTTTTTTATTTTTAATTTATTTTGCTAAGCGTGTGAGAACTGCGCCGGAGCAGGGACCTGTGAGCAGTTGACCAGAGTGTGTATAAGTGGTTGCATGTCCGGCTTTGCGGGGGACACGTGTGCCGAAGGCAAGAATATATTTTTTTTTTGTTTATTTATATGAATTTATTGTGTAACTTTCAAATGTATCTATGCATTGGGGGAAAGGGGAAGAGAGAGGGCAGGGCTTGGCGAACCAGTGGAGTAAAAAACGTTTGAGTCATGGAGTACACCCACATTCTTTTGAAAAATGCATGCACGTCTTGAAATTCCTATAATTTCTAAGACGAACTGTCCAACAGCAATAAACAACAGTACCGGCCTTAGACAACACATATAGTGACCTTACTAAACACCAGTAGCGGCCGTGAAAAACATCAGTAGCGGTCTTAGTAAACACCAGTAGCGGCCTAAATAAACACCAGTAGCGGCCTAAATAAACACCAGTAGCGGCCTAAGTGAGCGGCAGCTGGGAGGACCGCCCCCAAGTCAAGTGCCTGAAAATTCATTTGATCTTCAACTCTGTAGCACTTACTGCCACATTCTTTTTTTTTTTAGAATGCAGATAATCACAATATGTCGGGCAATAGGCTTGGCTAGCTTAAAATTTAAAATGTTACAAATACAATAATAGTTATTCTGTGTATCTCCTTATTGGTTTTTTCCCTACCCCCTCTCTCCCTCCCTCTCTCTCTCTCCCTCCCTCCCCTCTCTCCCTTTCCCTCCCTCCCCCTCCCTCTCCCATCTCCTTCTCTCCCCCTCTCCACCCCCTTCTCTCCCCCCTTTCCATCCCTCTCCTTCCCTCACCCTGTAAAGGACCGATTCATTCACTAATTACCCTTGTTTCCATGGCAACAGATGTTCAGTACCAAACATCCAGAACGTTCCTCCTCGCTTCATTCGTATTGATGATCGCGATCGCCATCTTGAGCGTCACTTTCCACTTCCTTTGCAGAGAGCAGACGCAAAACTTGGATGATCGGAAACCGGAAGAGGAGGAAGAGGATGAGGGTGTGGGGATGGGGAGACTATCGGAGAATATTTTAGCAGACTTCTTTTTATTTTAATTATTTAAAATAAATAAGTAAATAAAAAAGTCAATTAACAGACTGTTGTATAGACAGACAGACGCTTAACAGACAGACTGCAGACAGACTGATTGATGAATAGATGGATAGGTGATAGATAGATAGACAATTGAATCGATAAACTGGGTATAATGGCGTAAGCTGAATAGAAAGAAGCTAGACCAGTCTAAAAGTAAGATATATATATATATATATATATATATATATATATATATATATATATTCTAAATATGTTAATGTTATACAGATAGACGCTAGAAATATTTGACTCTGTGCAAGCTACTAAAACTAGTCACTATCAAAAATTGATAGCAGAATATTTTAAAAGATTAATTGATTTATCAATAGCAAAAAAAATATTATAGAATTTCGTGGCAGAAACTAAATGAATATTTATAATGATTGAATTTACACATCAAGAAAATTAGGTTACTAGTATAGAAGTCCCATTCTCCATTTAAATTCTTACATTTCTATTTTCGGCTCTTTGTGACTTAGTGTAGACTCAGTGACTTAGTGTAGACACAAGTATGTGTTTATGTGTACATGACAGTGTGTTTGTGTTCATATGTGTGATGTCTTTTTTTCTAATGATGAAAAATAAACATTAGAATTAATCAAACTAAACGGCGTTGTGTTTTATTATTGGTCATATCAATATTGTTATTTATAAAATGAAGAATTATGCAGTGTGTTAAAACTAAGAAATTGAGCAAATGCGGGATATAAAAAATGAAAGCAATGAAACCATACTGGTCGGAAAGAAACTTAAGGCAATAAAAAGCATAAATAACTGAGTGAATTAAATAATATATTCATGTACGATAATATATATATATATGTGTGTGTGTGTGTGTGTGTGTGTCTATGGGTGTGTGTGTATTCATAAATGTATTGATTATAATACATATTATTTTCATTAAATTTTAAAGTGACATGTTGGCGGTATGGTTGTAAAATTTGGTCTGCATGCCGTAAACTTTCCTGCTAGGTTTAGTTCGTGGGATCAAACAAAATCAACTTGTTTTGTCACAGGAGCCAAAGTGTACTTCCAGACTGCCAACCTAGTTAAGGTAGGGGAAAAAAAGGGAATTAATCAACTGGTTTAAGAGATCCCATTCATTGCCAACATTTCATCCGACATGTGTCTAAGTGTCACAAGAGACCTTAGCTCAGGGGACTGATGGCCGTGTGGTGACCTAAGGGTCACTGCTTCGATCTTCGGCGAATACCAATTGATACTTTAGGTGTCTCCTATGCACTATCTTCTACGAAAGAACGGCACTGCAAAAACAGTTCCATACGTTTTCGTTTTCTAAAGGGTTGTTTGATGCAGAGCTTGTTGATATTGCAGGCGTATATGTGTTTTTTTACCCAGTACGCGGACAACAGTAAATGCAGAACTTTAACACGTTGTTAAACAACAAAACATACTTTTATTAATATATAGACATACTAATTGCAAGTACCCGGCTTTGCCCGGGTTTAAAATAAGGTTTTCTGTTTACCTTTTGTTTTTTCCCACCCCCCTCTCTCCCTCCCTCTCTCTCCCTCCCTCCCCTCTCTCCCTTTCCCTCCCTCTCCCATCTCCTTCTCTCCCCCTCTCCACCCCCTTCTCTCCCCCTTCCTCCCTTCCTCCTTCCCTCTCTCTCCCTCCCTGACCCCCTCTCACTCTTTATCTCTCATCCCTCCCATTTCTCCCATCCTCCTTCCTTCCCTCCCTTCTTTCTCCATCCCTCCCTCTCTCCCTCCCCCTCCTCCCCCTTCCTTCCACCCTAGTTTCCTCTCTCTCCCTCCCTGCCCCCTCTCTCTTTATCTCTATCCCTCCCTCTCTTCCACCCTCACTCTCCCTCCCTCCTCTCTATCTCCCTCTCTACTCCCACTCTCCCTCCCTTCCTTTCTTTTTCCTTCCCTCCCTTTCTCCCTCTCTCCCTCCCTCTCTCTCCCTCACCCCTTCTCTCTCCCCCTCTCCCTCTCCCTCCCCCCTCCTTCCCTCCTTCCTCCAACCATCCTTTCCTGTCCCCCCATCCCCCCCCTCTCTATATATATATATTAGGGTGGGTCAAAAAATTTTTTTTTGGAGTTGGGAATTTGAAACATATTCAAAAAGTTACCTATGGTCCTACTGATTGTAAAAATGTAAAATTTTTAAAAATCAGATAATATCTTCCACTCCCAACTTTTAGTTCAAGGGGGTACGGGGCGAAAAAAATGCACTATGTCTAAAAAAAACAATTTTTTTTTTTTTACATTCTTAGATACTAAAACATGTCAATAATAACTACGGATTAATAATATTGCAGAAAATAATTTTTTTTAGATCAATTAAAATGTATTTTCAGAATGTTACTCATTCAGAAATTTCAATAATTTAAAAACTTAAAAGTCATTTTTCTCTGAAAAATTATTTTTGACATTTTGCTTCACTATGGCAAGAAAATCTCAAAAACCACCTGTAAGATTTTGATAAAACTTCTAATTTGTATGTAGAAGAGGTGTGTTTATAGAATGTCAGAGGCTTTTCAATAAATTTTAAGTCCTTTTTTTTTTTTAATTTTCAAAATTAGCATTTTTTGTTTATTTTCACCATACAAAATTTTAAAAATTCATAAAAAATGTATTTATTACATTATCAAAAAGTACTTTGACATTCCCTAAAGTAAACTTTTCTGATTATAAAAATGTACATTGTATATGAAATAAGTCTATAAAAATTTCAGAAATATTTGCCACAAAAAGGTCATAAATTTCAAGATGGCGGCATGCCGCACCCACAAATATCAATATGTTAAAAAATTTTTTTAACAAAATTATTTTTAAATCTACTATATCATTACTAAGATATTAAAATGTCTTAAACTTTAATAATAAAGAAGATTTTGCTTTGACCCGGGTACCCCCCTCCCCAATGTATGACATTTTACAACATTTAGAATGTTTGGTATAAGTAATATGAAATTGTACAAATCTATAAATGCAAAATATACAATGTACATATGAATAATACTGTTTATGGATTGTTACAGGAAACTTGCTTTGCTTTCAATTTTTGGAAGAACATCCCTTGATTTCTTTGTTTGCAAAACCATCCCATGTCGAGAGCTATGTCCGTACAGTTTGAAATGTCCGTACACTTTCAAAGTAACAGCAGTAACTTCTTTAATTGCTCTTTCAACAGCTTGAGAGTGACAGGGAATTTGATCCAGTATGATTGGGTTGTTGCGTTTAAGTTCATCATCACAAATATGTTCCAGCAGAGGAGGGGATGTCACTGCACAAAGATCCCAGTTAATCAAATCATATGATTTAGCTGCAATATTCAGGATTATGTCATTTTTGTTGAAAAATTCTAACTCTGTATGGAGCTGGTTTATGTCGTGCTGTTATGATTTTATTTACTGCATACCTTCCAATTTCTTCATCATTGTCCTAACTGCAGCCAATAGAATGTTTTCTGGATGTGCAAAGTAGCAGTTATTTTCCAATACAGGCAATATAATAGATTGATCAGCAGAATCAAGGTTCTGAAGCAGTTGTATCATATAGAAAAAGTTTCTAGCCCCACTTTGACAAGATGGATCGCAAAAATCCTGTTCGCTTTTGTTAACCATCTTTGCTCTCATCAGTATGTTCCTTAGCTGCCCTATCTCTCCAATTTTTTCTATGTCGACTCATCTTTGCTGGATCCAGAGCTGTAGATGGTGTTAACATGTTTAAGTCCTTCAACACAGCTTTAACGATAAGACATGTTTCCCTATTGCTTAGTTTACATCGATCCACTGCATCATATTTATATCTGTTTTGTTATTTGGAACATTCCTCAACGCTGGAGAAGTCTGCATCAAGTAGATCATCATCTTCAGCATCCTGATCTGGAATATCATTATCTTTCTCATCATTGACGTTATCAATTGTGGTTCCTATCTGATCGCCACCCTGCATCAATGAATGTTTTCTTTTCTGTCGATTTTGTAATATTTTTGTTGTTTGCTTGTCAACATTGTCTATGAACATATTTCTTGCCATCTTTTGATCCACCCAAAATGCCCACTCAAGCACGGAAATTATTATGGACATTTACAGTCTCCTCTATCCCTAACACCTGCATCTTTTTACTCGAACAATTATACTGGTAATGTCATTTGTAGGGATACTAGCCTGGTCATATAATTGTTTAACTTCATGCACTAATGCGTGCGTCAATGAAGGCTATGATTGTATTGTTCCATTTTAAGCATCCACCAATAGCCTTGAAAACATCTTCACTGGTTGGAAGTTGTCTTTTAGGCTATTCAGCTGCTGACCCAAACACAGAATGTACAGTTGCACTTCTTGTAGAAGAACTCATATTCATAGAAGAACTTAATAAAATAATTGAAAAATTAATAAAAAATGACATAAAACAACCATGCGTGATCCGATAATGAATACATGGTACACCAGTTATATTGAAAGGAAAATGGATGCAATGCTTATCCCAGTTGTCTGAACTAATTAGTTATTCATAAAAAAGGTTATAAAGATAAAACGCAAATTTTATATGCATATCATTTCTTTTTTGAATAACCTAGGTCACAAATTTAACATGTTCAGTCACAAAAAACTCATAGTAAATATAGTAAAAATTTCGAACAAAAGTTGGGAGTAGTAAAACTATGTAGTTTTCAAATATTTGTACATATTCCATGTACTACCATGTTGTAACAACTTTTTAATAATGTTTCAATAAAAAAAAATTTTTTGACCCACCCTAATATATATATATATATATATATATATATATATACATATTATTATGGCTTCACACTTCTAAAATCCTTCCTCCTTCATTTACCTTCCTCAAACTGTACAAATCGGGAAGCATGAAAAAACATCAACAAATCTTCGCATCACAAAGGCACAATACAGCACCATCGCGCAGGTTCTATTCGATCATCAGGAAATGACGTCACCGAAGAGTTTTTATCTATGGCGCCGTCGAGATTACTTTTATATAGTAAAATATACTAAAATACAAATAATTTATTACAATTAAACTACCCATCGAGATGAAACGAAACCTGTCCTATAACCTTCCCCATGTAATTATGTGTACTTGTACCAAATTTCACGTTATTTTGGTTGTCTGGATCTTGAGTTATAAGGGAACAGACAGACAGACAGCAAATGCGTCTTATAAGTATAGAGATGATGGCTAGTCTGTATCATTAACTATACCCCCCTGTCATCTCTATGAATGAAAATCAGCAAAGAAACGCCCCATTCTATCAGTTGTACATAGGGGACGGATGGTCGTGCGGTAACGCGCTAGACTGTCGACCTGAAGGTACCTGGTTCGATCTCCGGTGAGGACCAAGGAAATTTGTCAGGTCTTGGCTCAAGTTCCCGATATATCTCCCGTGGTGCCTCCATGGCCATTGCACTATCGGCTATGGTGGGGATGAAAGAAGGGCACCATAAAACCGTCCCATTAGTGGTTTATAGGATCTAAGGGATTTCATCTCATCCTTACAGGGACTTTACACATCAGTTGTACATCACAAAAGCCCCCACCCGTCTCATAAATTCGTAACCCCCTCTCCCCAAAAAAAAATCCCTCAGTTAGCTCCCCTACTTTTCATTTATTGCCCATCTATTAACACACAGATCGTACGAATGACCAAACATGTAATAATAATG
This sequence comes from Bulinus truncatus, assembly GCA_021962125.1. Lineage (NCBI taxonomy): Eukaryota > Metazoa > Mollusca > Gastropoda > Planorbidae > Bulinus > Bulinus truncatus. The sequence continues at coordinate 160,294 of JAGDYQ010000422.1, read as the reverse complement.
TCCTATACAGGGTAAAGAGGAATAGGTTAAGGATGGCTGTTGGATGCCGACATTATATTTAATAGGGAGCGACCGATATGCCTTTTTACCGAGAGTCCGATACCGATATTTAAAATACTGAATGTTAAGCGAGTGTGTAACACAGAACTACAAACGCTGCTTAATTTTCCTATTTATTAAGTAATTATATTAAATTTAAAAATGTAACATTGTTGACGACAACTTTTCTTGACCTCCCCCCCTTGTCAACAATTGTCAAAAATTTTTTGACCCCCCCTCCGCCCTATTTTGTTGACGTGATTAATGGACAGCCCTTAAGCAACAACAATGCCAAACACGTGTTTTTGTCGTGCTGTATGACGTCTGTCAACCGATGTTCACATATTTTGTAACACTTCGCCCACGCGTGTCTTGTTTACCCCCCCCCCCAACTTCCCATCCCAAAAAAAATACACACAGATGTTCACTAATTGTATCATTTAAGGTCATACATTAGAATTAAGAAATGCCAATCCTATTGTTTCAAGGTCATATCTCTGATGCAATTCATGTAGACGTGACAGTTTCTGTGTACGGGTTTTTTTTTTCTTTTTTTTTTAAATCTTGTCTGATCTGGTTATAGAAATGGGTTATTTACTGATTTTTTTTTCTGCAACTCTGTTGTGAAAAAAAAACAATGTATCGGCAGCCAAAAACGGCCGGTCCGATAGTTAACCCATAGTGCCAATATAGGTTCGACTATCGGTCGCTCCCTACAACAATCGGCCGATCCTATATTAACCGATAGTGCCAATATCGTTCCGATACCGATACCGATCCGATTATCGGTCGCTCCCTAATATTTAATCCAAATTTTGGACAATGGACATACCCCTCCCATCAAAACTGTAACTAATTATTCACTAATCTGTATGAGATTAATGTTCGTTGAATGCAAATATTGCTGTTACTTACAAACTGTAATTCTTAGGAGTGAATACGTTATTCTTCTAATAATAATATTTCGATTACATTTTTATATTTTCATGAACATGACACAGGGATTTCCCGAAACTCTGTTCATTATAGATGTATATTCGTGTAGTGAACGTACGTACCACTACTTCCTATTTCTATTGAATTTACCCCAAGGTAGCAAATTATGTTTCATTAGATCAATTACTGCAATTTTTTTCTTAAATGTCGTAAATTACTTTATGGCAGATTTTGTTTTATCGTTATGTTTAGTAAAGTGTATTTAATATTTTCAAAGCAATAAAGAGTAAGATTCTGGAAAGTAAAATAAACTAACAAAGTACGATATATTAGATCAACACGAGCAGTTTATCAATATGAAGTAACTAACGAGAAGGTTTATATTTAAATACATAACTGATGGAAGCCATACGACCAAGGCTGTTTTAACGCATTTGTACAACCGGATACTTAACAAGAGCTAAAAGATAATTACAGAGAATCATCTTAATGGACTAATACTATATTATTTTTGATTGGATATCGCCAGGGACAAAGCAACACTATTGCGATCATTAATCCATAACGTATCAATGAAATATAACACTTTGTCATTCAAGTTATTCATGCAGATATAGACATTTTTTACCACAACTTGAACATTCATGCAGATATAGATATTTTTACCACAGTTTAAACATTGATGCAGATATATACATTTTACCACAAATTGAACATTGATGCGGATTTAGACATTTTACCACAACTTGAACATCATGCATATGTAGACATTTTACCACAACTTGAACATTGATGCAGATATAGACATTTTTTACCACAACTTGAACATTCATGCAGATATAGATATTTTTACCACAGTTTAAACATTGATGCAGATATATACATTTTACCACAACTTGAACATTCATGCAGATGTAGACATTTTTACCACAACTTGAATCCCTTTCAAGTACTAAAAAGAATGGCATCGAAGTTGATTTGTTTCAAAATTATTTTAATTTTCATCACTAGTGTCACAGGTAAGATATCAATTTTTATTTTAGTAAATGCAGATAGACAAAAATGAGAGAAATGCAAAAGGGTGAAACGTGTGTTACTGGAGGACAGGTTGACCATACGGTGTAGAGCGCTCGACTGTCGACCTGAAAGTCTCGGGTTCAATCCTCGATGAAACGTCCATCAAACTCACTCAGCTATTTATGGCTACATTAGTTTAGCTGGGGAATTAATGGCGGCTGGGCGTTGTGCTAACAACACAATCCCTCATTTATACGACGGTTACAGAAATAGGTGAATTCTGCACTTCACCTACCACGATGGCCTACAAGGCTTGAGGAACATTTTTTATTTGAATATCTTACTAATGAACTTTAAAATGTATGAATGAGTCACTTGAACAAATTTAATGCTACTTCATTATTTTAGTAATATCTAGATACACTGATACCCAGGTATCCAGATACCAAGATACCCATATTTCAAATCAAAAGACATTTTTCCCGCTAAAACCCTTTAAATTGACACAAACAATGTCAACATAACACAGCTTTACACGTCAGAAATCAATATTCTATAGCTCAATATCAAATTAGTTGAAATAAATGGAGGTTATATATTATTCCATCTTAGGAAAAAAATTAAGCTGAGAATATTTTGATACGTAATTGAAATGTTTACAAAACCATTTTGTCAAAGCACTTCCTTCATTTGACACTCCCCAATGTTATACCAACTCACTTTATATAACGAGAGAGAATTCGATGTGAATGGCAATCCGAGTTGGATCAATCAACTATTTTTTGTTTGTTTCTTATTTTACATTTGACTTACTTTCATAACATAGCATGAATAGAATTTCAATATTACGAAATATTACAAAATTTAAAAAGTACACACTGTTAGTCCATGTGATTTAAATTTAAAACAAATTACACATATTATTGATGAGATCATCGAAAAGGGAAGGGTATATATATATATACATATATATATATATATATATATATATATATATATATATATATATATATATATATATATATATATATATATTTGTTCCCGTGCTAATTTCAGTTTTTTTTTAAGAATAAAAAAAATGTATCTATATTTTGGTTTTATTACAAATAAAATGATTAAATTGTCTTGTAGTTTTTGTTATCTTATGTTTATCTGTTGTTTTTAATTAGCACAGACTTGCATCTCAAAAGACAGGACAGGCCCGAACTGTAAGTTTCTGTGTCACTGTGTAGGTAACCGCTGTCAGCCTTCTGGAGAGTGTGAGACCAGTGTCCAGTGTATGGCCGGATATTTCGGACATGCCTGTCAGTATGGTAAAGTGGGTTGCTGTTGTTGTTGTTGTTTATCATGAGATATCCTGACGGACAGTTTGTTTCATCGTGTAAACAAATATTGAAATGCCACATTTGTAATAGTTGATAAGAATATTTTAATAAATTGAATGAATACATGTGTAGCAGTAAAAAATAAAAACGTGTGTTCATTTGACATTTAACTATTCGTGAAATTAGATTCACCTCTTGTGAATGTTTGAAAGCACAATAATT